>JAPQWV010000204.1:600000-923000 GCA_027422505.1 Craterostigma plantagineum
CCTCTTATAGTATTGTAGTCCGAAGGTGCATTAAGTGTAAGGAGATGAGTTCGCCATAAAAGCAAAAGCTTTGTGGGTTTTGAACCAAAGCAAACAAAAAGTACAGAGAAGCAAATCTATGCCACTACTATTGTTTACTGGGAAAGCTTTGAACTTTTACAATGAATGCATTGGGCATGGGCTGTGAATAAAGCGTCAATGGGTTACCTCTGCGGTTTTAATTACAATTCAATCATTGTTACATCCTTAAATATTTTCTTGTAGTAAAGTTGCCCTCAATAGTGAACTTTTTTATCATGTAAGCAATTATAGTTTTTTCTTAGATAGGAATAGAACTATACTACATGAGGCAAATGTTAAGATCCCTGCCTTGCAATGCATTATCAATGAATATTTATGAGGATTATAAAAACTAGTTAAAAATATTTATTCCATCAATCAATCTTCACAACACATACTACGCAAAGCTCAACAAGCGAAGGTTCAGACACTTACTACGACACAACACCAAAACACACACATAAGAACAATATTTCAAGAAAACTCCCAATGCAAAAACGAAAAAAAAGGACAGAACTTCAAAAGCATGCAACGACGACTTAACATAATAAGCTCTCCTTCGACGAAAATATAACCATCCATTACTATCTTTTCATGGCTGAGGACCCCATATCGAGCCATAGCAGTTGCTCAAAAGAAAAGGGTTTTCAGCAAAACGTTCGTCGACTACATTCGACGCCTGAGCCGTGGCTGGCGTTGGATTCTCCATTTCTGCCGAAGAAGAAGAAGCAAAGGACACCATGAGAGTCTCAATGTTCTTGATGTGATTAATTGGATGCACCTTCGTGTCATCATCACTTTCTTGGCTGTGATTAATAATCCCAGCATGGAATGGTCCTTCTTCGTCATCTCCAACGAGCAATTCGCTGGCCCTCTGCTGGATTTCCATCAGCAAATCGTCGAAGAACGTAGCATCATCATATTCGTCAGAAGGACAGCCTTTTATTACCACCATCGTTTCTTCGTGGGCTGCTGTGGGGTTATTGCAGTTGCTGCTGCTGTTATAACACTCAAGCATAGCTGATGATAATGGTGATGCGAAGCTCGTCATCTCATGATCGGTAATAGGATGCTCGTGGTTGTATCCAAATGTGCTTGGAGATGGCTTATTAACAATTGGAACTTGATTTATTGCTTCGTATAAGGGGACGAAATTATCAGCGATGTGCTGGTTATTAGGGTCTGCGCTCATCATCATCGTCGCGCCATTTTCTGGGATTTTATTACCATCGAGAATGAGATCATCTTCGTCATTACCCATCGCAGTCGTCGACTTCGAGTTGGTAGTTCTGCGTTTTCTGTGAACGTGGCTGCCGTCGAAGAGCTTCCTCTTAATGCTCGAATTCCAAAAGTTCTTCACTTCGTTGTCCGTTCTCCCGTGAAGGAACTTAGCTATTTGGGACCACCTTAATTAGTATACAAAAACATAAATTAAATTATTTCCATGAATTTCCGTTTTAATTAACCTATGTCGTGGAAGTTTCTAGAAGCTTCTTACTTGTTTCCCAGAATCATGTGGAGCTCAAGAACCATCTTAGCTTCGTGAGTGGTAAAAGCACCCCTCTTCAAATCAGGCCTTAGGTAGTTTATCCACCTCAGTCTGCAACTCTTACCGCATCTTTGCAAACCTAAATTCATTACACTAACATGTAACTTTTTATATCTTGCACTTGCTATGTAAATACGTATATTATATATATAGAAAAAGTACAAAAAAAAAAGTACCAGCAATCTTGGGAACTACACTCCAAGAAGTATGTTCATGGGTGGTCATGTACTTGATCAGCTTCTCATCTTCTTTAGGCGACCAAAGACCTCTCTTTACCACCTGCCTAGTGCAGCATGTGTGAATCCCCATAACTGTTCTCCTGCAAAAGATTTACTATAATATGTGATAATCAGAACTTCCAGTGAAAGAAATAGAGAGAAAAATGTATGAAACGGACGTTTTATTACTTCTTTCAACTGATGAGCTATGGAGATTTGTTTCTTTCTCTGGAGAAGATGGGAGTGTGGCTTTTATATATATAGCGAGAGCTAGGGTTTGTTTGTCTTTTAGGGCGAAGAATCTTCGGACAGCAGCTTAACTCGCTGTCAGAAACCCCTCGAAACAAGACAGCACGTGTGAGTGCGTGTGCTCGAAATACGTACACTTTCGGGTTCTTCTTGGTTTAGTTGGGGAGCTTCACAAACGTACAGAAACGGCCATTAATTATTTAGGCAGAAATAGTGAAATAGTTCAAATAATTTTTCTTCACTTCCAGCTCGGAGAAACGCTTGCTTGTTTTTTTGTGTTTTAATTACATTATTTAATGCTTTCTTTTCCTACATTTATTTGTCAACCTTTTTGTCATTTATTATTTTTTTTTATGTCAACGCAAATTGACAAAAGTACTACTAACTAGTACACAGAAAACCAGTGTGCATGAAAAATGCTTATTACAAGTGTACATGGAGTTTTCTTGAGTGCTCTACAAATTCAAATTAAAATATGAGTTAATACCCAATTAAAAGTATTATATATATATATATATATATATTTTTAAATTTCCAGCCCAAGTCAGAATTAAACCTATTTGACAGAGACATGCATCTTGTACCCCGAGTGCGAGGTTTATTATTAATAGTACATTTTCGCACACTCGATGTATGTGTTTAAAATATAATTTTATTTAAGATTATTTGAATTTTGATATTACTATTTTTTAGTGCTTACGATGAAATATAAGTTTTAGATATAAAAGTAGAAAAATAATGTGTAAGAGTATAAGTACACTAAAAAATGTAGGTATCCTCATATGTTGTCACGTATTCCTTAGTTAAAAAATAAATTGAATAATAAAAATTCCCATAATATTCCACTACCACATGTTAATCCAACAATAACTATCTACCATCCACATAAATTTGAAACTTTTACAAACATATAATAATTACAGTTAGTTATACTGTGCATTGTACGGGTAAAAAACTAGTATATACAGTGGTGAAGCCACATTGGACTGGACCAATGGAGTGCACGGACCCCACTGGATTTTTTTTCTTTTATAATTTTGTAATAAAAAACTTATAATGTAAAATAATTTATATAATATAAAGCAAATGGACCCCACTGAAAAATATAATGAATTAGTATAAGGGAGATGAATTCTATATAAATTGGACCCGACTTGATAAAAGTTATAGCTCCTCCAATGAGATATTATATATATATATATATATATATATATATATATATTATAAACTAGTCTTTTGGAGCCGCACACAAAACGCGGCAGAAATGTCTAATTTTTTCTATCAACATATTATATTTTAAAGTGTTGATTAATAATATAACAAATCAATTCCACATTTTAGATTTCAACAAATTACAATTAATTAACATTTTATACATTCCAAAATACACATGCAAGATATATTCGTACCTACATAGTTCGTATTTACAAATTAGTTTTGTGAGACTAACGAATGCTCAAAATGAATATCATGCATGCATATTGTTGTTTATTTTAAACGACTCAAACTCGATAGTTCATCAATTTGCTTTGCTGAGTCAGTGATGCCGAACCGTTTTTTTTTTTTTTTGAAGCGCTATTGTTGGGTGTACAAACTCATATCCCACATCGGTTAATTAAAAATGTAGGGATTTTTCAGGCTCAATTCCAGCCTCGAGCCCAAGCCCGTATAAGCTTGTGGGATTCCTCTCTAAACCAATTGACAATAGAGGGAGTTAGCCCACAAGCTTATAAGCCACTCATTTTTCTTTTAACTAACCCATGTGGGAGTCTTGGTTTTTGGTTGGAGAGAGGAACTCCACAAGCTTATACGAGCTTGGGCTTGAATTGGATCCATAAAAATCACTACATGGTGCGGTGAGCGTGGACGAACATGAGGGTATCTTCAGATGAAGAAATTCTAGCCCAGATACGGTGTACGGTGTGGGTGGTGCGGTGATTGCAGTAGAAGCGCTTGGTGCAGATAATCGTCGAATGGGATGCCCGTTGGATGGTCTTGAGTTTGAGGGAAGGATTGTTGGGTGTGCAAACCCAACACTCCCACCTGGGTTAGTTAATAGAAAAATGAGTGGCTTATAAGCTTGTGGGCTAACTCCCTCTATTGCCAATTGGTTCTAGAGAGGAACCCCACAAGCTTATACGGGCTTGGCTTTAGGCTGGAATTGTGCCTGAAAAATCCCTACAGCTATGCAATACCATTAAGCTTGACGATTCATTGATCGATAATAAACAATGTTTTAAAACGGGTATTGCGTAATGCGATCGTTTCTTTCCGATATTGCACAGCGTAAGTAGCGTAGCGTATTTTGCGTGAGTATTTCGGGCAACCCAATTATAGTGCGAATATAATATATATATATATATATATATATATTTATGCTATGATTGTCACTTTCTTTTTGATAATATTGTAATTATGCCACGAAGTCATTAATTCTTTCTCCACAAATTCGACGAAATAAAGTAATAAGATAAAATTCGTTGATTGACTTTTAAAATTATTAATATATTTATAAAATGAATATAATAGCCCAACAATAACATATAAGCCCATGTGCTGTAAAAGTTCATTTCTTTTCAAATTGTTATCAGCCCAACATTAAATTACGCGCCCATTTCTATTACTATTCTAAAAGCGAGAATAAGGCCGGTTTATATACCATATTGACAGTCATTAATTGCTCTTAGCTTGTTGCATGGGATACTTGCATTCCCAGGTTGCAGGTAGTCTTTTTTATTTATGCTTTAAATTAGTGGGTTTTTCATATTTTTTCTATCACTTTAATTGGGCTTTTTTTAATCTTGATCCATATTATTTTATTTCGTTCAACAATTTTAAGACAAGCCGTCTACTTTGATGCATATGCTAAACACATTTAGGTATCGCAAATCCCCAACAGTGCTTGAAAACCCCATATTTCTTCAGAAACACGAGATCAAACCCTTCGACGGAAACACATATTCTGACTTCAATTGAAACAAAATTACAAGTGACGAGATCTACTGAAATATACACTGCACGGTTAGGACTGGTGAACTGGAAAAAGAAATTATCAGTGGCTTTTGATATTGTTGTTACTGCTTGCTTAGAATGGGGATATAAAGTGTGATGTTTTAATTGTTGCATTTTTTGATAGAGAGTCAGACGACAAAAAATACACCTATTGGGTACCATTTCGAGCATGTTGCGGCGATCATGGTTAAAAGCTTATGCTCAGTTGTATTGTAACTGTTGTTTCTTGAGGTTGTGGGTTTGCTTGGAATCTGAAATTTACGGTAGTCACCCAAGACGTGACCTTTTTTTTTTTTTGGAATTGTTATCCAATCTACTTCAACTCTTTGTAAAAACTCTTTGTGAGTTATGAAATTGTAAGAATTTTCCATAACCTATATTGTTGAGTTAGATCATTGTTAAGCCTTTAAAAATTAAGTTCGATAATTTGAATTAATGATTCTGTTGTTAATCACTACTTGGCACAATGGATCTCTTAGAAGAAGATGTCGATTTTAACTTACTAAACTTGCGTCTCTTTATTGTGGTTGTGGGTGGTTCTTTTTTTTTTTTTGGGATGACGATTAACCCGACATTCCCTTTTAAGCCCAGATAAGTTCAATTATACCAGCATTATAACCAAACGAGTGACATAATGACGAAAGACCTTGATGAAGGTTAGGTTTTCAAGGAATGATGTACTTAGCGAGATAGGTAGAATTGAAGTACTTAAATGTCATTCATGACTTGTAAAGTTTGTTTTATAGTTTCTACTTGGATAGGATCATATTTATTGCAGAGGCTTTTGCAAGGGGATGACATGTAATACAGATTAGGACAACCATCTAATGTGTTAACCCCACCTGGCAGATACTATGGAGTGCCATTATTTGTGAAGCCGGTCAAATATATAGTCCAATGAATATTGCATCCGTGCTTTAGTCCTCTGTAATAAGTGTCTATGTTTGCGTAGGCGATCAAATAAACTCCTTTAAGCATTTTCTCGTGTGCACCCTCACAATGTTGAAATCTCCAATAAACAATGAATGACTGATCCCACACTCGGATCGAAACAGCTCAGCACATTCGACTGCGAACTTAAAGCCGTGGTAAGCATGAGTTAGTGGATGTTTCTCAATATTTATTTTTAGCTATTAGAGCTTGGAGTAGAAATTGCATCGAGTGTGTTTTTGAGCTTGGGTACTAGCATAGTGTTGATAAAAAAAAAAAAAAAAAAACTAAACTGAACTTTTATTGTTATATTTATTTTACGTATATGTAGCATATGAATTATTGACTCTCGTGTCCAAAAAATGTATCATGCCATTTTGTATTAATTTTTTGCTACGTAGCTAAACCACAAAGACAATGAAACGCGTACATGCGGTAGTTTTTTCATTTTCTGGATTCATCCGGTTCACAGCTATGGTTTACCAATACCGCGCAACGCGCGGTGTCAACTTTCTAGTAATAGTAAGTGTGTTGTCTTATTCATCAGCTATTTTTGGTAGTGTCATGTCAGGATGCTGCTTATTATTAAAAAAAAAAGAAAAGAAAAACGCTAAATGAAAAACGCATTGACGCATTTCAGGAAAAAATCCCGCCATTGCGCGCCACGTGGCGTGCTTTAACACGCTATTTAAAACATTGAAAATAAATGTGTATTTATCAACCATGCAATCCACATAATTACCTCACAAACTAAACTTGTCGACATAGTTATTTTTCCGACAAATACTTCGACAATCCAGCCAAAATGTTACCGTTACAAACCTTATAAAGACATGGCATATCAAGGTAAACATCACAACAACCTTTAAAGTGAAACACAGGGACGGATCTACGTGGGGTTAGGAGGGTCCATTGACCGCCGGCCCCATCCGTTATAATTATTTATTGTGTGTACATTACAAGAGATATAGACCCCTTTCTTAAGTTCATTCTAGAGCTTGACGTGTGTTCGAGTCTTTTGAAAGCATTTTGTATTATTTTTTATGACCCTTTCTTTTTTGTTTTGACATCTTGACCTCCCAACTTATAAACTTTAACTGTTTGACCCCCTAAGTTCTGAATTCTAGATCCGTCACTGGTGAAACACATTCATAAAAATGGTAATGCATAACAAATATGTAAGAAATTAGGAATTTCGACAATTAACTAACTTAAAAAAACATCTCTCACACTCACAAATTGAGGCAACTCTTCCTACTTGATCGGATTCTGATAACTTGATTTTTACATTTTTTCGAAATTGTTATATCATGCCTCTCCTTCATTTGTTGGATTGCGATAATTTGGTTCTTATGATACGTTTCTATCTATTGTTTGAATAATTATATTCCGTTGATATGTTTTGTTGGCAGCTGCTGCTCTTTCGAGGCACCTCGTGGCTGAAAGAGGGCAGCGATTCGGCGCCGGCGTTCGATTTAAGACGTCCTTGTAGATGGACATGAAGCGGTAGATCGTGGGCAGAGGATTTCCGGGCGTGGATGCCGTAACGAGCTCCGAGAACATACTGTGTAACAAGACTCAGAATCATAAACTATTAGATGATTCTTGCGCAAGGCTTGCTAAGACTTAACAACGCAATTGAATGAGACAGTTGCATCACCTTAAGCTTCTGATGAAACATTCCATGACAAGCGCCTCCTCTAGTTTTGCGCCACTTCCGAAGCGATGTTCCTCCTCTGCATGGCATCCTGTGCCACGAAAACATACCAACACAGTGTACTTCCAACACCTTATTAAAGAGAATATTTACAGTATTAACTAAATCCTATTATTCGAAGAACATTCTAACCAAATGCTACCTAATTAATTATAGCTCCTCTTATATTCCAACCAAATAAGGTCTAAAGATGGATTATAAGCCTTCCTTCTTTACATTCCCGAGTTTTGCGAGGAATGAAGAGACTTTTCGACTACCATCGGTCCATTTCTTCTCGTGTCTGGTAATAACCGCACACCCGAATCTAGCTTCTTGTCCTCCCCTTGAACATGCTTTTCTCCCGCAGATGATCTAACGTCGGTGGGCACATCCTTGTGGACGTCGGTCAGATGCCTCGACATAGCTGCCTATAACCAGATGTCCAAATTTTCAAGAAACGTCAAAGGCTTTATTACATTTTTTTAGTCATGTAAATTCGGGTGGAATGGCTTTCTAAAGACACCGAAATTAGGAGGGACGATTTTAGGATAGAAACTTTTGAAACTGAAAGTAATTTTCTATTAACATTATTAATTTGTCAATTAATAGTATAACAAATCAATTCCACATTTAAGATTTCAACAAATTACAATATTAACATAATTTAAACAAGCCAAAATTCACATGCAAGATAGATTCGTACCTACGTAGTATTTATTACAAAATAGTTTTATGCGACAACGAATGCTCAAAATGAATATCATGCATGCATATTGTTGTTTATTTTACACGACTCAAACTCGATACTTCATCAATTGACTTTGCGAGTTAATAATACCGAACCATCTTATTATTGGAGCGCTCTGCAATACCAATAAGCTTGACGATTCATTGATCGATAATAAATGTGTATTTGTCAACCATGAAATCCACATAATTTACCTCACAAACTAAATTTATCGACAAAATTATTTTTCCGACAAATAATTCGACAATCCAAACAAAATGTTACCGTTACAAACCTTATAAAGATTTGGCATATTAAGTTAATATGTATCATAGACAACCAGGGACGGAACCACGTGGGAGTCTGAGGGGTCGGCCGACCCCCCCGGCGGCCGCCGTCAAAGATAGAGCTGTTTGACTCGCCACGGCTGTACTGTATTTTTTTAGGTTTTTGAGCTGCTGGAACGGAGGAAGAAGAATAATAACTTAAGGTTAATGAGATTTCTAATTCTAATTGAGCTTACTTTTAACTGGGCCAACAATTTTAAAAATGAAATAAATGTTGGGCTTTTATTACTTGGGCTATATTAACGAATTTTCTTAAGTATTTATTTTTTATTTTTCTTTTGACCACTTAATTAAATACTAACAAACCGTTCTCATTATTCATTAACTAAACTCAACATATCACTTCTCTCGTTCACTGCAATTGCAAACATGGCGTCGGAAACAACCAAATATTTTTTTTCGCAATCTAATTCTTGTCCATCTTAATCAAATTATGTAGGGATTAACTTTTTTTTTTTTTCCTTTACAGATATTCTTCTATTGAAAAATTTTTCCAGAAGAAATCGAAAGACATTGAACCATCGTCAGACGATGTGAATACACGAGAAATTCGTTGTAAAAGGGCTAGAGAAGAAATTGAATTATCCGAAGATGATACTGTTGGCGACTGAAGGCTACTTCTTTTGAAGCCTACTTTTACCTAATGTAATTCATTCTTGTCGTTATGATAATTTGTTTGGGAAATAAATATAGGACAACCGAATGATTTTTTTAAGTGCTTGATATTTTTTATTTTTCGACCCCCATATTGTAATTCCTGGTTCCGTCAGTGATGACAACAACCTTTAAAGTGAAACACATTCATAAAAATGGTAATGCATAACAAATATGTAAGAAATTAGGAATTTCAACAATTAATTAACTTTTATACTTTAAAAAGAAACATCTCTCACACTCACAACTCAAGGCAACTCTTCCTACCTTGATGGGAATCTGATAACTTGATTTTTTACATTTTTTTCGAATGATTGTTATATCATGCCCCTCCTCCCTTTGTCAGATTGCGATAATTTGGTTTTTATGATACTTTTCTCTCTATTGTTTGAATATATCAATCCGTTGAAGAGATAACTCTTCCGAAATCCCAATTTCGTAATTTTATATTCTGACATGCATACATGACTTCAGTTTAAATCATCATCCTTTAATTAGAACACAAAGTAAGCTATTACACACACAAAGTCAGTTGCATATATCGTGATAAAAAGAAATTTAAGGAGAAATAGGTTATTATGTGAAAAGTAGGTTATTGATATTCACAAAAGTAGCCTATATTGTACATGAGAAATAGATTATCGATGAAAGGTTACTGTATATCCGTTTTTTAGTACTCTCAACTCTCGAGGCGATTTTATAAGGGAAATCAAGAATTCACAAAATTTTGGGCCTATTTTGAACTGATGTAGATTTTTCTGAGTTGGGAATATATTTTTGTTGGTCCAAAAAAAATGTACGAAAGGGGATTATATTATAAGTACTAGTACTTTCTTCACACCCGATGTGCGTGCTTAAAATATAATCATATATTATCTTAAATTTTAAAATTATAATTTCTACTGTTAAGATGAAATATAAATTTTAAATTTATAATAAAACATAGTTTTAGAGGCATAAGTACAGTGAAATAAAAAAATTAGGAGTGATATGAAAATTACTTAATTAATTAAATTATAAATGAGTGACTAAATTGCAAATAATTTACGTACAAAATTGGGACCGTTTTTATCCACCCCTCACCAATTATATACTAGTATAGATATATAAAAAAACTTAGTTTAGAGGCATAAGTACAGTGAAATAAAATAGGAGTGATATGAAATTACTTAATTAATTAACTTATAAATGAATAACTAAATTGCAAATAATTTACATACCAAATTGATACAGTTTTTATCCATCCTCACCAATTACATAATAGTATAGATATATATATATACTATATATATATATATATATCTATATATATATAAAGACAGGAATATACAGTGCGCCAATAAATAAGTGGGCGACCAGCTAATATCATCTCTTTAGGTCCAAAATCATTCTCTAGAACTTACATTTCAATCATCATGAATCCTTGCTTCGTACATATGTATCATTACCCCTTTTTCTTGTTTCATTTTCCATATAATCAGAAAAAGTAATTGTTTCTCGATTACACAATACGGTAGAACGTGGCCGCGTATCATTATCCCCACATCAACATGTCTAAATTAATGGAATTACTTCACTATTGTAATTTAGTGGACATAAGACAATACAAATAGGTAGATCGTAACATTGTACGTTAGAGTCATCACATAACATTCATTTTCACCTTAAATGTAGATATACACTTTTTTAAAAAAGAAATGCATAAATAACAAACCTAAGTTTTCATTGATGCAAAAAAACCAACTACGATAAATTATAGCATAGTCAAACACGGGGATGCCAAAAGCATTTTTTTGCATCTATTAAACTGTAAAAGAGGATTATTACTGCCGTTAATACGTCACTAATTGTAATTAAGCAGTGGTTAGGTTGTTTCCATCAATAGTTCAACATACAGACAATAAATAATACATACAACTGGCACATATATAAAGTATATAAAGATATATATACATAATACGAATATATACAAAGTCGCACACAACCAAAGAAAGAAAAATTAATTTTTCATGCAATAAAAAAAAAATTTGCTGCCTCCACCGCCACACCTACAATATGAACGGCGCAGACAAAGTTCACCCGTCGGCGAAGCCAGCGGCAGCAGCCAACGGAGGCGTCGAGAACAGCGCCGCCGCCTCCTTCCCGGCGAACAAAGCTCAGATGTACCAGCGCCCGGCGTACCGTCCTCAGCCTCCGCCGCGGCGCCGACGAGTAGGCGGCCGCAGCTGCCTCTGTTCGTGCTGTCTATGGACGACGTTCGCCGTCATTCTCATCCTCATCCTCCTCGCCGTCGCCGGCGCGGTGTTCTACGCTCTGTACCGACCCCACCGCCCTTCGTTCGCCGTCACCTCCCTTCAGCTCTCTCAGTTCAACCTCACCGACACCGCCCTGAAATCGTCGTTCAACGTCTCCGTCGCCGCGCGCAACCCCAACTCCAAGGTATCCTTCTTCTACGACGACGTCTACGTGACGATCCTCTCCGACGGCGTCGACGTCGGCGACGGGAAATTTCCGGCGTTCTCTCAGGTTAAGAAGAACGTCACCGTCCTGAAGAGCGTCTTTGCGAAGTCGACCAACCCCACGGCCGACGGCACCGACGTCGCCGCCCTGAAATCGAGCTCGAAGGGGAAAAGCTTGCCGATCGAAATCCGATTGCAGACTAAGGTGAAGGTGAAAGCCGGCAAAATTAAGACGAAGAAGATCGGAATCAGAGCCGTCTGCGACGGAATTAGGGTTTCCCTCCCCGCCGGCAAAACGCCGGCGTCTGCTACGACGGCGAACGTCAAGTGTAAGGTAAATCCGAGGATTAAGGTCTTTAAATGGCACGTCACTCTTTAAGCTCGATTCTAATCAAAGGTGTGGTGGTTTTTCTTTCTTCATCTTTTTTTTTTTTTTTTTCTGTTTGCTTTGAATTTGATTTGTTTTGGTTGATCTGTTCTATGATTTGTTGTTAGAAAGTGATTAGGTTTTCCTTGGATTTTGATTGTCAATATATATGTACGTATTTCATTTGAATCAGTTGAATTCGAGTCTTGAACTTAGTCTTATTACAAGTGCTTCATTAGATAGATCTTTTGATTGATTGAGGTTGAAGAGTGTAAGAGAGAGAGCTTGATTAATGATGCAATAATTAGCCCTTAGATTGAGAATAGTCATTTTAGTTATTATTGATTACTCCCTCAGTCCCAGGAAGATATCGACATTTTGGGTGTGGCGCAGTTTTTAAGAAATTGATTATTTTAATAATAAGTATAATTAAAAGAAAAAATGTATATTTTGACATGTCTTTTAAATATTTAATATTATTATTAATTTTTTGTGATGATTTTTTACTAAATAAGGAAATGTACGACGTTCGATTTAATAAAACGTACAAAAGTTACCAGGACAGAGTGAGTAATATTTTGTTGTTCGTTAGAAAGTCAAAGTGATTGGACTTCTAATATAGAGATCATGAGAGTTAAAGAGTTAGTTTCTTTTATTTCATAGCCGATAACTGTTCAAATTTCATTTCAGTCGTAATTGTTAGTTTTCCCATAATGAAAAATAGATTCGATTTAAATTGACCTCAACAGTCATCTTATCGCTAATGATATGATTTAAATTTGCTAAATTAATTAGGTAGATACCCCTATAAAATTAATATTTAGCTGTCCTCGAGATTTGACTTTAAATGGTAATAGTCCAGTTTCATGAAAGCTGTGACCTTTTAATGAAACAATTAATTGCGCATTTAGTTTTGTACTTAAGCAATAATTAAATATTCCAAGATGACGTGACCCACGCGGCAATATTTACATACTAAGCTGTCGATGAATTGTTGAGAACGGACAAAGTACAAAGACACGTTTGTATTTGAGGTGAAATGAATGCGAAGACATTGTCATGTAGTAAATGTATGTAGATGGGTGGGAAGAAAAGTCTTTGTCGGTGGGATTTTTATAAATAACTTCGTCGAAAATTACATATATATTAAATAAAACCGATTTGATTGAATAAGTGGTAGTGACGCCCATGTTTCTATGATTAATATGGGGCGAAATTTAGAATATTTTTAATACTTGCATGTATAATAGAGCATATGGCATGTATGAAGGGGAGAGCATGTGAGAAGCCCTTCGGTTTGTCAGATAATAGAATTACAATTGACCGATCTATTCGAGAAATTAAATAAATTATCTACGCCCACGTGACTAGAGCTGGCAATATTACCCGCGGGCCGCCCCGCCTCCCCGCCCCGCCCTTTTTCAGGCCCACCTTCGCCCCGCGGGCCGCGGGCTTCGGCGGGGCGGGCGGGCCTGCGGGCTGCCCACCAATTATAAATATTATATAGTAATTGATAAGTATATATATTTATATATAGATTATATAATTTTTTCTATAAATTATATAATTGTTTAGATTTTTTTGGTAAGATTTTATAACTTATAAAATTAAAAAAGATAAACTAATTAATATTTTCTGAAGTTGAAATATATTAAATATATTAATTTATTTATTTTTCTGATTAGGTTTTTTTATTTTTTTAATTTATGTGGGCTAAGCCCTCCGGGCCCGCGGGCGCAGGACTGGCTTTCTTAAGCCCGCCGGTTGGCGGACTAGCCCGCCCACCCAAGTGGGCGGGCTTTGGCGGGCTACGGTGCGGCCCGCCCCGTCGGCCCGTTTTGCCATATGTCTTTCCAATTTATTCGGGTGACATCTATAAGAAAATACCCACTTGAATAAAAAATTTACAAATCAGTACATATGTCAGAAATTTTTTATAGATATGTATCCATTTTACTATTTGTACCTATTTTTTTCCGTCTTGCAGTACTTTTGATGTGTTTATTGCATGACACGTCTCGCTTTTATACGGTACCCTATACGGTTTCTATATTAGTGTGTTATATATGACGTATCATTTTCTCAATGTATTACGTAGCAAAATATGTTGCTATATGGTACCAAAGGTGTTATATGGCGTACCTGCGGCAGATGGGGTACCTATGTGCAAAAAATTTATTCTAATAGGTACCTATATCTAAAAAACGTACTGACAGGGTACTGAATTACAAGTTTTTTATGCAAATGAGTATTTATGCGTAAAGATTCCTTTAGTCAATTTTTCTAATACATTTATTAGAACAACTTATTTTAAAAGGCCCATTTAGGTTCAAGCCCATTGGATATTACGTAATGATGGGCCATAAACTACCATGAATAAATGTGGGCGAAACTACAAAGAATATTGTTCTTATCGTGTTGTTTTTGGTAAATAAAAGTATCATTATTGTAGGTATTTATTTTAGAAGAAATTAAAGAGATACGTCGTGTGGAACGCATTATTGACTTATTGGAGAAGCACCATAGCCCATTTTAAAGGGATAACGATTAAAAGTGCAATGTGACCGACTAAATATAGAAAAAAGAAGATTTAATAACTATATTTGACTAGTAATGCTTGACTTATGCGTAAGATATTGAAATTATCATATTTTGTCACGTACTTACACAAAAATCGAAGAACGTGGGACTAGAGAATTGGAAAAAAAAAAATTGGAAGGGTCCCCATATATTTTGATGAGATATGAATGTTTTTCCCACGGTACTATTGATAATCGAAATTTATGCACCGACAAAGACAGCCAATATGGGACTTACTGAAATTTCCATATTCAATAATAATTAGGTGAGTGACATACAATTTTCAGATCCCTTACAATCCTACCAAGCAAGCATTTGATTTGTATTCTTATTGTTATTTATGAAAAAGAACGGAAGGAGTTGTGGCTTTCAATACCACACAACCTACCAAACTGACGAATGGGGCCAATCCACTTTATTTACGTATTTATAAAAATGAGAGAAAGTCGTATTACTCACAATGATCAACTCGAGCTCTAAATTTTACATATATTTAAATCTTGAATTATAAAGTAGGTGAATTGCACAAAAAAGCTTGTTTGTTGGTAATAAAATACAAAATTTATCATAGTTAATGCCTAAGAGCCAAACAAATGGTCTAGTACGATACATCATGTCTAACTAAACAATACATTTAATTCTCAATCATCATAATATGCCTAAATTCAGATTTTTGGTAGCATATCACAGACAAAGGTTGGTTTTTTTTCTTCATGTCTTTGGGTAGACTTTGACAAACGAGTGCAGTGCCTATGGGAATCGTCGTTGCATCATTAGAATATTACCCAAAAACAAATCGACCATTATGATTGTTTAATGTTTTCTTCAACTAACGTCACATATAGCCATTAATGCACATACCCAAACCCAAGAATCAAGATTTTGTTAGATATTTTCTTGGCCTTTTTTCTGTCTCTCATTCCCTTCTTTACACAATCATGTCTTCAGCCGTGGAAAGACATGATTTTATTATAGGAAAATTAGAATCTATGTATAAACTGCAAACACAGTAAAAAAGGTCCTCTGTAATATTAGAAACCTCAGCAATAATAGCAGCTTTAAAGCATCAAAAGAGAGTTATTTCACGCACCTATACAACATTACTTCCCATCTCTCTCGGTGTAAGCTCATAACTTCAGTCGTACTATATTCGTACCTCATCAAGATATCAGTTTGCTGTAACGTTCTACTAATGGGAGTTTAGAACATCAATAATCGAGAGAGAGAGAGAGAGAGAGAGAGAGAGAGAGAGAGAGAGAGAGATGGCACTCAAACTGATCAGTTTACTGCTTGTGCAAATGCTGATGATGATCTGTTTCTTGTCATTACAGGCGCTTGCAGGTAAGTGGGCTGTCGATTTCTTTCACTCATGTACTTCAAGAAAGATATATTTCTTTTCACATTATTAGCTTAAATATTTGCAGGTTTGTTAAATTTGCCGTCGCTATCTTCAGCTTCTTCCTCTATTTTTCCAATCAAAGAGAAAGCAGTGCTCTATGGGATCAGTCACAGGTTTCTATTACTTGAAGATGGTGAGTTTTATTTTTTCTGTTAAAAAAAAAAACCACTTTTTTTTTAAAATTTGGATTTTCTCGTAGTTAATATTGCCTTTGTTTCCATAGGTTATCACTCTGAGGCGAAGGCATACGAAGCTCCATCACCTTCTCATCATCCATTACTACCTAACGGTGTGCTTTTTTCCCCCTTCATATGATTCAAACATTTTTCGTCGTTTACGCAAATGTATTCGAAACAATTCGTCGTTTGTCCGCAGACTCGAGCCCTCGAAAACCCGACTTTCCGAGCCACATACATTTTGCGCCGTCTTTCAATAACGATCCTTCGCCCGCCACAAATCATCACCGCAACGTCGAAAATTCCCGAAAAAGTCGGTTTTTTATTTCTAGAAAAAATTTCGTTCGCTTTAAAATCCTTCGAAAGAAAGCCGATAACTTACATCGCCGTAATCCCCCAGGAAACACTCCGTCGGAAAATTCGAATCGGAAACCGCATTTCCCTTTTCCCGCAATTCCGCGCAACCGCGTAAACGGTAACTCAATACCGCAAAATTCCGCGACGTCGAAAACGATATTCACTCAAACTTACTTTTCGCTGCTTCTTTTTTAGCGCCGAGCCCTTCGCCTTCGGCAAATAATCCGGCGAAAAACAAAGGTTGCGAAAACGTGAAGTGCACCGAGCCGCTAACCTACGCGGCCCGCGGCTCGCCGTGTGGCTGTGTTTTGCCCATCGAAGTCAGCCTACGGTTCGATACATCTCTCTACAACTTCTTCCCATTGGTTCCGGAGCTTTCCCGAGATCTAGCCGAAGGGCTGGCCTTGGTTCGAACTCAAGTGCGCATCTTAGGGGCTGATGCTCAGCAGCAGAAAACCACCGTCCTCGTAAACTTGGTCCCACTCGATGAAGGCAAGTTCGACGCCGCTACGCTTTTTTCGATCTACAAAAAGCTTTGGACGCGAGAGGTTTCCCTTTCCTTCGGATCTTCTTACGAGGTTCTATATGTTCGCTACAAAGGTAAAAAAATAGGTGCAAATGCTCGGTCTAATCGTTGCCTTATATGATACTGCATTAGAAATCGAGGGGTCCTTTTTAAAACCGATTGGTGATAGAGAAAGCCCAACTTAAAATCTCAACATATATTGCGCTTTTTTTTTTTTATATCTCAGGTTTGCCTTCGTCGCCTCCTTTGCAGCCGGCGATCGAAGCTCAGCCTTACACTGAGGGCGAAAATGGCAGTCGAGGGCCGTTAAAACCAATTGGCGTCGATATTACGGCGCAAAAGAGTAAGAATGGTTCCGAGAGAAGCGTAATGATCGTAGTCGTCTTGTCGGCGATCACGGCTTTCGTCGTAATTATAGGACTCGTCGCGCTTTCTCTTTCCAAGGCGGGATTTTTCGATCGTCGTCAAGAGATGGCCCGCAGAGAAAATAAAGAATCCTCGGGCGGCCGTTTTCTTGCGCTGAGGAGCAAGCAAAGCTTGGGCTCGGCGTCGTTCGGCTCGAGCCTCGTGGCTTTCGCGAGCTCGACGAAGGTCTTCATCGTTGCCGAAATGGAACGAGCCACCGATGGGTTCAGCGATTCGAGGATTTTGGGCGAGGGCGGGTTTGGGGTCGTCTACGGTGGGGTCCTTGAGGATGGGAGAAAAGTAGCCGTCAAAGTCCTCAAACGAGACAACAATCAGGGAAGTCGGGAATTTTTAGCCGAAGTCGAAATGCTCGGAAGGTTGCATCATCGGAACTTGGTGAAGCTTATCGGGATTTGCGCCGAGGAAAGTCTAAGGTGCCTCGTGTACGAGCTCGTCCCAAACGGGAGCGTCGAGTCCCATCTACACGGTTCGTAATGAAAAGTTTTGCGGGGAAAAATTGAATTTATTGCAGCTAACTTGTTTTTCGGGGTTTTTTATTTAAATTTAATTGTGATTGATTATAGGAGCCGATAAGGAGGTGGCGTCGCTCGATTGGCCATCGCGCTTGAGGATTGCACTGGGTGCGGCACGTGGATTGGCTTACCTGCATGAGGATTCGAGCCCTCGAGTGATACACAGAGACTTCAAATCGAGCAATATCTTGCTCGAGCACGACTACACGCCTAAGGTGTCCGATTTCGGGTTGGCGAAGGCGGCCGTGGAAGACGAAAGCAAGCTTGTATCGACCCACGTCATGGGAACTTTTGGGTAAGTAAACCTTAAAAAGCTTCATTTCTAGTTTCAGGACACCGACTCAGGGGTTGCAATTAAGGACACTAATTTTCAAAATTGAAATAGTTTAATAATGCGATGCGACAATTGAATCCTTTAATATTTTTCAATTTTAAGATTTTGTGTCGTTAAATTGCAATTCGAGAAGTTAATCGTGCCGTGTAATTCATACGACGGAAAAAAACCCAGTTAATTCGAACGATTAACTGTACTCTCCTTTTGCAGTTACTTAGCGCCCGAATACGCGATGACGGGGCACGCCCTAGTCAAGAGTGACGTCTACAGCTATGGCGTCGTCCTCCTCGAGCTCCTGACGGGCCGAAAACCCGTGGACATGACCCAACCATCGGGACAAGAAAACCTCGTCTCGTGGGCCCGCCCCCTCCTCTCGACCAAAGAAGGGCTCGAAGCCCTCGTGGACCCCGCAATAACAACCCATGCCCCGTCGGAGAATTTCGCGAGGGTGGCGGCCATCGCGGCCATGATGGTCCATCCCGAGCCCTCCCACCGGCCCTTCATGGGCGAGGTGGTCCAAGCCCTGAGGCTCGTGTGCGACGAGCTCGATGGGACCGCGGGCGGCTCGATGAGCTGGCGCCGGGACGAGGTCGTGGGGTCGTTTTCGATCGATGCGGAGAGCAAGCACATTAGGATCACGAACGAGCTTCTAGAAGATTTGGAGAGGGAGGAGTCGAGCGGGAAGCGTATGTCGGACGTCGACCCGCGGGGCGGGTCGGCCAGCGAGCACGGATTTGAGTCATTTGGGAGGGAGTTTAACTCTGCTCCTTTGAAGGTTGAGAGAAAGAGGAGGGTTTGGTGGAGGCTTGGGAGGTTTTCTAGGGGGAGTATGAGTGAGCATGAGTTCTTGACAAGGATGTAAATTGTAATAAACACTTGAAATTTAATTTAATTTAATTTTTTTTGTTTTATGTTTAACTTTATTGTGAAGTAAATGGGCTGATGAATTGGTCTCGCCTTTTGTTCTTAATTTTAGTTTGAAGTAAATGGGTGAAGGAATTGGGCTTGCCTTTTGTCTTTAATTGAAGTAAATGGGCTGATGAATTGGGCTTGCCATTTTTTGTTCCGTGAGTAACGGGGGATACGACGTCGTTTGGTACGACTGGTCTCCTAGAATAGTAACAGTGGGTCTTTTGTAAGTTGATAACCAACATAAATCTGCGCTTTGTTGTCTCTTACGTTTTGCTACTCCGATAGAGGTACGCGTGTTTTTTTCCGGTGATGTTCCGTCAGCTGTGCTGATTTTGGTAGCTTGTGTTCTTTACGGATTTGAGATTATTTCGAGGATTGAGTTTTTGCGATGTTTACTACGATGTGATGCTAATTGAAATCTTGATTTGGGACATTCTGAGGTATCCGACATCTGTATCCATTATATACCATCGACTTTGAATTTTTGTAAATGTAAATTGACGCGAGGAAATGTCATGTTTGATGAACAATTTCCTATTTGATCGTGCTGTTAACGTCTATCTGTAAACTATACTTAATCTGGGAAGGTCATCGTCTACCAGAGATTTGAGCGAGCTTTAGCTGTTTGAGGTTTGGATGAATTTTGATTTTTGAGCTACTTTGGTGTGAAGTGATTGATGTTTTGTTGTGTCATCAAATCTTATTTAATTTTCTTCGTAATTATAAGGTGTTGGCCTCGCAATCCTATGAGGAAATATCCAATTTTTACTTTGCATGACTACATACTTCATGGTGGTTATTGATCCATATTACTTACTGAAGTTAAGTTGTATTCATTCACTGATATCCTTCATCCTGTTCCCGTACTATAAATGACTCTTTTTTATTTTTCAGTCGAAGATGGGCGGAAGGAATCGAGCTCCTTATGAACTTTTTGACCATAGGCAAGCCATTCCTCGTGAGGAGCGTCTCCATAGGGGCCAATTCGACCGACCACTGCCTCCTCATCCTGCTTTATTACAGGAAGAGATCGAAATTCGTCACATCGAGCTTCGTAGGCTTCTGCAAGAAAACCAGGGACTTGTTGATGACCGAATCGCTTTGGAACAGGAACTGACTGCTGTAAAAGAAGAGTTACAGAGGATGAATCGTCTCATTCATGATATGCGGGCTGATCAAGAACTTCAATGTAGGGAGCTTATAGAAAGGGGGATGAAGCTGGAGGCTGAGCTTCGTGACCTTGAGCCCCTGAAAAACGAGACAGTAAAACTTCGAGCAGAGGTTAAGAGGCTGAATGCTATTAGACATGATCTGTCCAAGCAGGTCAACACACTCTCGAATGACCTTGTCAAGTTACAAGATGACAACCAGCAAATCCCTGTTTTAAAGACAGAGATTGATGGTCTTCATCAGGAAATGATTCGGGCTAGGTTCGCCTTTTGAGTTATTTTATATGATTCTTTGTGCATGGTTAGATCTGAACTTCTGATAACTTAAGCTTCTTTCTCGAGATGCAGATCTGCCATTGAATATGAGAAGAATGCAAATATCGAGCTATTAGGACAGAGACAAGCACTGGAGAACAAAATGGTCACTATGGCTCGGGAAGTTGAAAAGCTTCGTTCAGAGATTGCTAGTTCAGGTGCCAGAGCATGGAGTGCAGGTTCATGATTTATTTTTTGTGACCGCTTCGTTTTTATTAATTCATTTCGTGTACGCTATAGAAGTTTAACCATGCATTGGTACGAAGGATGGTTATATGTCAGTTTTTTAATATATTGTTGAATTGCTGGATAATATTTCCTTTGGTTGCTTTAGTAGCTCTTGTACTACTAAGTTGCTGTTAATCTTCATAAACTTCAACTAGGTAAGATGAAATTTTATTTACATCTGTCATAGATTGGGCTCTTCTGCTGAACTCGTCGTTGTTATGACCTGCTCTGATATATATTTGTAGGTGGACCATACGGGATGAACCTCAGCTATCAAAATTCAACTCTTCCAGCTCCTTATGGAGATGGATATGGGCTTCATATGGTATGGAGAGTGCTGATAAGGCTGGAAGTCATTGTTACCATTATCCATGAGTTATACTTGAGTAACATTTCTGCCATTTCTCCAGGGTTCCATAGACAAGGGCTATTCGTACGGTTCAAGTTCTACTGCTCAAGATGGTTCTGGGAAACCACGGATGGGTCGCCATTAAGATTATATTTTGTTATGCATGCTTGAAGCGTAGATGAACCATGCTGTTACTTATCAGCTGCGGAATGGAGAAAATGGAAAAAAGCTCAACGATGTGATAATTTATCCTAAGGTCTAGTATATTCCTTTTCATCTTTAACAAACTGTAGTAGTATATCTGCTTTTATGGACGATGATAATTAAGTCTTTCTTGGCTATTGTCTTTCAGCGCATCATTATTTGTCCTTTTAACATCTTAGACCACCATTGTATGGTGTCAAATATTTCATGGAACTAGATGATAAGGGGTTAGGTAATACTTCCATCATTAGGATGGTCGGGTTTGACACGTGAAGCAAATTGGAGAAGTGGTCGGTGGAAGGAATGTCTTTGTCTCATGGGTTGTGAAGTACCCTGTTAGGAAGCCTGCCCTGTTATAAAAGTCAACTAGATAGTTGATCTGAAGCTGTTTTAAGTTTTCACTCGTGTGTAAATGTTGCTGATGACTTCAAGGGCCACCTAAGCTATGGAGGGAAAGATCTCACTGGTTGGGAGAGCTTCCACGATCGGGCGCATCTTCCATTCTTTGAACGTAGAGCAGTTTCTTGGCATGGCTGGGCCAACATAAACGCCGCTGGATTGGAAAATTCAAGTATTAAGTAGGCCATGCTTGGACGGCTCAGGGTGAAATAAAATATTAGAACTATTGCTGTATCTAGGCTCCATGCCGAGATATATAATTGGGGTTTGTATGGTATGCTCGCTCAAAGTATCAGTGTATCAGTCAAAATTTATGTAAGGTCATGGTCCAAATCACGATTCAATACCATGCAAATATGCTCTGGAAATTGGACGTTGAAGAGGTGTATCTGCATGATCAGTTACATTAGATTTATCATGACTGACAGCCTGCTCCCTGCCTAGTACAGTTAGGGATGGTTTAGATGTTACTGAGAGGTAGGTGTATGTCTGTCATACACTGTGAAGCTGGGTGATGGTACACTCATTATGGAATCAATGAACTTTCTATGAATTCCTTCAGTTTCGATTATTTTGTGATGTTGCAACTCTCCTTTAGGTTGAACTACCTAAAAGCTATCCAACTCTGCAACCTTTTACAGCTATAACTATATAACCAAGCAAGGGAACTTTCTTGCACTAATATCATATATATCTTGTGTGGTAAGTAGTTTGGTTACATTTGTCGTAAATGATATCCGTTTGGGCCATCGAGACTTTGGAATATTGGAAAGGATGGTGATTGGTGCTGGAGTGCTGGAGTGATACTTCTCTCAGTTATGTAGGTATTATCTTTAACCAATCTGCAGTTAATCTATATTGTTCTGTTTAACTTTCTTTTCGTTGATGCCTTGTTCTTTATTCTGGAACTTCCTAAGTCCGTTGGCTTATTCTATGGCACTGATGGCAATGAATTAGTTAACTTAGAGATCTGATAGTGGAATTGTAACCAGAGTATACAGTTTTTTGCCAAAGCGTAGTCTGTGTATATTCGTGCACTCCCATCACATGGGTTTGAGGATCAAACTGGAAGATAAGCAAAGGAGATATCAGCCGTGAATCATTGAGTTGATCTGATGGTCTTAAAGGTAGATATATTTATACATGATACATCTGAAAATGCATGTGTATTACATTGAGGGAAAGGGGAACAGACAAAGAGGGAAGCCATCTTTTTTATAGATAGGGAGATCCTGCCTTCCTTCTTGAAGCATTTAGATTACTAGATAACATCCTTGCATTGCATGCTGATGTCACATGGTTTGTTGCTTTGATTTATGAGAAGGCATCAAGTGTGCACCAATTACAGCTTAAAATTATTGTCAGTTGGGTTGATTCCTTCGGCAGCATTTAAGGTTAGTTTCGTTAGGAAATATCAACCATTGACGCTTATGATCCGATTGATGGAAGATCGCTCGTGATGGTATTTGGACTATGAGATCAATTTATTGATGATGCTCCAATAGGTAGCCATTAGTTCTATTCTACATTTGTTGGTATGAAACCATTTATGTGTCCTCGTGGAGCGCTTGCCAATTTGTAAAGCATATGTTGATCGAATTTCCATTTGCTTGATTCGTCGTACTGTGGAGGTTCAGTGATCTGTATTTGATGGACTATGATGGCTGTCGTTTGTTACACTGCTAACTGTAACTGGAAAGATCTTCTATTCGATAAGTGAACTCCGAGAAGTCTTTGGCTCTTTGCCATTTAAGTCAGTATTTTAGTTCCTATTTGATTGTTCAGTGAATAGGTCCCTTGGTTCTCTACTATGACTTGCTTTGCAACCCATCATTCTGGTTGGGAAATTTATAATTCTCGTTTGGTTGGCAGCGTAGTTGTACGGCGCCAATTAGCACATCTTAGTTACATGTCCAACAATCGTCCAGTGCCGTTTCTTAGTTATGAGGCTAGGCTATTAAGTAAGACTCCATTTGGTGGTATATCATTTTGTAAGTTGCTTTAACATCTCAGGCGAACCTTATGTGATTGTGCAGGAACCATTTTTTCACGTTCCATTTCTTCTAATCTGCCTCCTTTTTTGTTGTCTTGCTTGAAGATTCATCATTTATTTTGCCTTATTTCTTGCAGATGGGAACTTTGCAGATGGGAACTTAAATTGGGTGACCATTTACACAGTCTTTTATCTCACCAACTGGTAACCATGTGCTGCAAACATGTGCACAATGCACCCAATCCAATAGACATATTCCTTGTTAAGTTGAATGGCTACTGTTATTGTTACTCAAAGCTTACTGGTAAGATCTCAAAGCCTTGCACACCTGTTACTTCATTCATGGTTTTACTGGTCTTGAATGTTACTCCATATAGAGGATCTAATATTTTGTCATGATCTTGGCAAGTATCTAAAGAAAGTCGATCTGATTTATTTATTTATCTTCTTAGCAAGAATCGATGACGGAGACAAGAGCAGTGGGAAAGTCAACTTTTTGTATGTCATATATTGGACAAACACAAGTGGAGGTACAAAAATGTCAAAAACCCTTAAATAGGTATAAATTCATAGGGCATTTCCACGGCTTGGGCGTTTAATTTTTTTTTTTTTTTTGTAAATTATATTTTTTAGAGCCTTTGCAACTCAATTTGCATTTTTCTTGTTGGAAAGAATAAAAGTAAAAAAATAAAATAGGAAGAAAACGTAGAGTGCCGAGGGTTATTAATAGGTAGGGGCTACTTTTTATATTGAAAGCGGTCCATATCCCAATGGCCATTTTTGGTCCATTATTGAATTAGGACCGTATGTATATCAAAATTAAAAAAAATCAAGTTCAGCCATACTTTGTAAGGTTTTAGAAATTTCATTTGGATTCAATGATTATGGCAGTTTATGTGGATGTGCGACGGTACACTCACTATTGGGTGATCGCCGACTCAAAATATTTAAGCATGAGGACAAATTATATATTTTCTCTTAACATCTTGAAATGAGCAAGAGAAGAATTTTTCCACAAATCATAGCTACTTGCATAATCCATGTAGTTTAACTTCGTCAAATTCTTACAATTTCAGACTCACGTCCAAAAAGACATACATTTAAAGTAGAAGATGTATTCAACAAAATTCTAACACAAGACACACATATATTATATTGATAACGCCATGGCCCATAAGAAATGCCTCATTTTTCCACATGACTTTAGCAATCATCATCACTTACTATAATTGGACAATCGCTCATCACTAACGCTAAAATAATCTTCCAAAGACCAAAATAATCAGCGGCGAAAAAACGAGTCTGGCGTGTACATAGCAAAACCAGACCACCCATTGCTATTACCACTCCATCCCTCACCTCCGCCGCCGTCACCATCCACATTCAAGAATTCCACGCCGTCGTCGACGAAATTACCGAAATGCCCTCCGTGCGAAGATCCCGGCAGAGTACCAAGGCTCGCATCCATCAAATGACCAAAATGCCCCGCACCATCGTTCGCCTCCTCACCCTCTCCCTTCTTCAAAGCCGACGAAGACGTCGTCGCCTCGGCCTCGCCGCCCAGCTTTTCGCTGCCTCCACCGCCCTTTCCCTTGCTCCCAACCGCCGCTCGCTTGGCGGAGGGCTCCGCCGCTTCTCCTCCTCCTTCGCCGAAGCTGCGCTTCGTGCTCTTCCTGGAGCCGCCGCCGACGGGGACGTTCCTCAGCACGCCTCCCTTGGTCCAGTACCTTCTGCAGCTCTTGCAGTAGTGGCGTGGCTGTGAGAGATTGTAGTTGTTGTAGTAGCAGAATTTGGTGTTTGTAGAGTCGCACCTTGGGCACTTCAAGTGCTCGTGTTCGGGAAACTGAGGGATTTGAACAACATGGTTTGCCTGGGATTTGATCTGCTGAGAGTAGAAGGACGATGGGTCTTGCATGTTCTTTTTGGCTTTGTTCAGGCGAAGAAAAGATCGAACCTTTGCGATGGAAATAGCTCTATTTATCTTTTCTTTGTGAATAGGGTTTTGTGTGGGACTTGGGATTATGAGAGATGGGTGGGCTTTGATTTTATGGAGAGATTTGAGGGCTTTTTTTTTTATATAACGTCAGGGAGATCTGTTCTTGGTTTTCAATTCTTACATGCCAACAACTCAGATGAATCAAAAGAAGCAAAAGACTCAATCTTCTTGCCTATAATGGACTTCCCTTTTTCTTCTTTTTTTTTTCCAGGCCAAGATCAGAAGTGGGATAGAGAGAAAGAGCTTAGCTTATAGACATGGAAGATCAGAGAGGAGGAGAGCATCTGAAGTTTTGCAAGGGTTCAGACATGAATTTATTAGTCAAGAGACAAGAGAGAGGAAGAGAAAAGAAAGCAGACATTCTCTCACTTCACTTCAATCAAAGGACCGATGAGCCACTTGACTTCAGTTGCGAATCACCATTGCTATTATTATTGGGAATTCTTAAGGCTCACGTCTTTGAATAGACTTGTTAGTTAGAAAGGGTTGGATTAATTGACTTAAATAGTGAACGTATAGTTTATTAGTGTTATTAGATTCTGTAATCTTGGCTGATACTATTAGCATTCCAGGATCAAGATTACTATTATAATAATAGATCTCGAAAACAAAAGAGACCACTGCATAACTATATAGAGATGCAATGAAAAAAAAAGGGAAGAAAGAAAATAGGATAAGAAAATCATTCTACCGTTGATCTCCTTACCGACTAACGATCGGCCGACCATTTGTCCAAAGGCGTACGTGAATGGAATACCCTAACGTTGGGTTTAGTCAAATCGAAATAATGATGCCCTGAGAGGACCAACACAGGCAACACCCTTTTATCATTACAAACATATGCTTAATGCCCGTTTGATTGGGAAGATAGATTTAGACGGTATTAGTTTTAGTTGGCTTACATAATGGAGAATATGAATATTTTGGAATATTTGATTGGCGGGTTTAAATAATAAAAATGTTTGGTATATGAATTTGGATGATATTATATTTAATTAAGTTAAACTACAAACCTACCCTTATTTTGTTCTAATTGAAATTTGAATCCTAATTATGAGTGGTTATGTTCGGAGGGAGGGATGGATTAGATAGAGAGAGAGAGAGAGAGAGAGAGAGAGAGGGATTCGAGAGAGAGACAATGGATTAGAGAGAGAGATAAAGATGGATTCGGAGAGGGAGAGAAAGAGACGATGATTTAATTTTTTTAGAAAAAAAAAGATAAAAAATAAATGAAATAATAAAATTGTCTAAAATTGGTAGGATTAGGTAAAAGTAGAGACGAAATCCTTTAATTAATACTTTATTAGAGGATTAAAGAGATATTCGCCAATTCTCTCCCAACCAAACGGTACTTTGATAGTGTATTTTATTTCCCAATGACAATAGACAAATCCTATATAGATTCATATGGTGGTTTAGTTTAGACGTTAGACAAAACAAACAAACAAAAACAGCATAAGTACATCAAGAAAGAATGTTTCAAATAAATGATGCACTGCAAATCGAAAGCAGAGGGATTTTCATCTTTTAAGAGAAACCTACAATTAACCTTTTAAGAACTAAGGGTACGATATAAAGAGAGCTACAAATTCAACATTCTCTTCACAAATTTCTACCCATCATAGACAATAAACTCATATCATTTATGAGGAATTTAAAAAGGGTCAAAAAAATAAAATAAATATAACGCAAAGTAGCTGGGAAAAAAAAATCAAAGACAAAAAAGCAAATGCAACGCAGGCTTCTTTGTGGAGGGGTTTATTACCATTAGGCATTTATTTCCCGGCGAAGCTTGCTTTGGTGGATATTGATGAGGGACAAAGGGCCTTCAAATATTTTGATCGATGTACTCACTTATGCATAATACATGTATAAGCTATTCCCAGCAGCACAAGCAATGGAGTTTTCCAATGGATGCCAAGCCAACTGAAGCAGCTTTGAAGTGATATCGAACGAATTCCCATTTGCATCAGCTATGGGGCTTTCTGGGGCTGAATGTTGACAAATCAAACATCGTTCTTAGATGATTGGAATGGAAAATGAAAGCATGATATTAATGAAGATTATATCCACTATTGTGTGGTTCATTTATCTTCTCGAAACCTAGAAACTTTCACCTCTTCGCACGACGCGACTTATGCTGCTTCCTAGCGATCTCGTTGGTGTCCTCGCTGGGGTTTGAACTTGTCTCCTGTATATGAGTGTGTGTGTGTGAATCGGGCAAAAAGTGAGACGTATATCCTAAGTTTATAATATGAAAACTACCTCATGGGGTTTCTACTTGCTTCGACAGTAGTTGATTCAGTACTGCCCGTTGAGCAACCAAATACACGGAAAAGGCTGCTGAAAAATAGCGTAAAACGTTTCAATGCATTTTTTGTAGATAGAAAAAGAAAATGAGAAATAGCATAAAAGGAACAGAATGGAGGGGATGAGACCTGTAAGAACCAGTTGCTACTCTAAGACCGTCACCACTTACGCAGCATTCAAATTTATCAAATATGGAGTCATTTTCATATAAATCGCTTAGCTGAAAGTGGTTAGCGAAATAATTTAATCAGCCAGGAACAATTTTATCAATATATTTGGTTGAATGTGCTTCGTGACAAAACAGAGGTAAATGATTCACCTTCGGTCTTAAATGTTCATGAACCTGATAGGTCGCCACTGGGCCAGACTCCATGTTAATATCCCATAACTGAAACCCGTTAAACAAACAATGCAGCAGATTAATTGCTAAATGCAGATATTTAAAGACAATTCTAAGGATCATTCAGAGATCTTGACCATCACCAGCGATCAACATACTACAGCAAAAAGATTACTACTAGACGTAAAACGTTCACAGTAAGTTATCAACGAAGAAGACCAATGAGTTAGTAATGACAAGAAAAGAGAGTATTGAAACACCTTAAGGTTCATGTAGTCGCGACTCACTACATATCTGCCATCCTTTGAGAACTTAATATCTGAAACTGAAGAAATTATCTCACCAAAGAACGAATTTGAGCCAGGTGCTTCTCGTTCCTCAAATCTGTTATCAACAGATCATTGATATCTTGTCAAATGAGATCATTTAAATACGTACAGATCAAGCAAAATAGACAAGGCCGATCATGCTTTTGATTCTTCTATTCTGGGAATATATTAAATTCCGTTAGGTTCAGCACTATACAAAATGGTGTGTAAGAACTTACAGTTTGGAATGTGAATCACACAGCGCAGATTGTCGCAAATCAATGAGACGTATTGACCCTTTAGAACTACTATATGCTAACGTGTTACAATGTGTGGGATGAAACTCCGCAGATGTTATTACCTCTGCAATGAGAAACAGTCCCAATAACTCTGGAAGTTACTTATCATAGTTATTAATGAATATAAGCATGCAACACAACAAGCAAGATGATCAGGCACATCCAAAAAGTCAAATCGAACGAACACTGCTGGATTAATATGAGAGGTAAATTTCACTACAGAAAGGAAAAGATTCATAAAACTGTGAGCAACTAATAGAGCCAAACATTTACCAGCCAGGTCTTCCATATTTGCTGGCTTCACATCTACAATATTGAAACTTTGATTGTTAATCTCCAAGTTCCATAGATTGATACGCAGATCATCAGCTGATATAAAAGTCTCTCCATCGCTGCATACAGTGTAGTAAGTAAAAAGAACATGCTCAAGATTATTGTAAGCATGCACAATGGGTAAAGGTTTAAGAACATGATAGCTTCAGAAAAGTATACTCCAGATGTATTTTCACCTGTTAGTTGAGATCGAATTGATATGATAATCATGAGCATGTGCATAAACTCTCCTACATCTAGCAACAAGATTCGTCTCATAACTTGTGACCTACAAATTGCAGTCAATAGATAAGCCAAAAGAAAAATTAAAGATAGGAATGTGACAAGAAATAGGGATGCCGGTAGTAAGAGAAAGTCAATCAGCACACTAAACACTCACAGATCGATATATAAAGAAAAGGTAAACAGCAGTAACTTGAAACGCAATTCATGAAAGCCGCAAAACAAAAAGCAGCTGTGTAGTTCAGCAAAAATGTCGAGCTTAGTAAAACTACCACTGGTAACCGTAGTGCGGGAACACCCCCAACTGGAAATGAGAAGTCTTTGCTCAAATTATTATACGATTTCTCTAAATTGCCACCATTGACAAGGTGTTTGGGACTGGGTGAAACACTTGAACTTGCTACACTACTATTTCCAACAGCTTTAGAAGAGTCTACATTCATCTCCAAAACTTTCTTGATTTTCCTCTCTTGGACCTGTTCAAATATAAAATAAAAAACACGAATTGAAAACAGACTCTAAACTTATTATCTACTTCAGGAAAGTAATCAAGAACTGTATATAATTATCCAGCACAAGCACAATGAGTTGACGCTGAAATGATGGGCTAACAATGACATGCTGATCAAGGTAACCAAACACCTCAAACAAAGACTAATAGACAGTTCTTCAGTATGAATATTTCAACGTAACATTCCCTCGAGTGACCAGCATAAGAGCGGTGCAGAATTTTCGTTTTTTCGTTTATTGATGCAGAAGTAATTGCAAAATTAGATCTAACCTTCCAATATTTGACAGTTTTGTTGTTCGTAGATAGAAGAAACAGGGCACCATTTGCTGCTTGGCACCATCTGATCTTGTTAATTTTTTCTTCAATCTCCAAACTCTTGAGATAATCAAACTGTAGGAAAAATATGCAGCGGCATTCAAACCGAAAAACTGCAAGTACCTACTTTCTTTTTCTTTACGAGTAACAGAACAAAAAACAGACAAAATTCTAACCATGATACTAATAAATATATGAAATCACTACCTCCGGTTCATGGCTCTGAAATTCAGTTTTGTAACGAAATTCTGGGTGACGGGTTACAGGACGGTCAGTCCTCTCTAAATCTCTTCTATTTCCACCATGCTACAAGTAATTCAATGTTAAAATGAGTAGCAACATGGAATTATGAACCAGAATCTTGAGATAAAGCTTAGATTCAAACCTCTTTTGTATCGGTTCTTTCAAATAAGACCACTCTTCCACCACGATCACCCGTTGCCAGATGGCTGCCACTTTGGTCAAACCCAATAGCAGTGATGATATCGACTGCAAAGGCAAATCAACATTTAAATCATGTTTGGGAGTTACACCTTTGAAATCTTGACAGTAAGGGACAGCCTACCCAACCAAAGGATTAATAGTATGATAATCCAAACGACATACAAAACTTACAAAAAGTGCACAAAAAAAGCTCACTACTTGCAATAGAAAATCTTATCAAATTCAGAATAACAAAGTGACGAAAAGAACATCCGGTAATGCCCTAAACATGTAATGTTCTTTTTACATGATAGCAGACTGAGTTCGACTACAGCCTTTCAGCCATTAAAGATAGCCTATCCTTCTGAACTCACACGAGTCATACGCAGAAAACAGGACGCAGCATGGGGAGTATAGTACAGTCATAAAGCATTTCAAAAATCCTGGTTATCCACTTCTCCATGCCCATCTTGTTACAATATCCAACAAGTTGTTTCAATAACAAAAGTTTTCACAAAAACCTAGCTGATGCAAAGCCTATCACTGATCGACCACATCACATCATTTGAAAGGGCTTTTGCCGTTCTTCCCACCATGCTCAAGGCGAAGTTCTCTTCTTAATTTTTTTTCTTTTGAATTTCAGCGAATGCATGATGACACAGACTCCACAACATTATCTCATGACCAGCAATAAGCTCCGTAGTCCAATACTTTACCAGACAATTCAAACACAGCATCATCGAAACATGATCGCATAATAGGCATGCCTAAAGTACCACAGAAGAAAAACTGAAAAAAAAAAACCCAGCAAAGAGCTCAATTTATTCACTCCACGTCATCAAACATTAAAACCCATATCAATTACCGCGAAATCATCAAATTAAACACCCAAACCCTAACCTCAAACGGAAGATCTCAGAGAACAAAGCAACAAATAATAAAAGTTTCCGTTACCTTCTTGCACTTCTTCACCAGCCGTTCTCTCACCAAACACCTGTGAGAATTTCCACTCGAGAGACGCAGCTGAACCAGAACCAGCTGACTGGGACTCCCCACCATCATCAACGTCCATTCTTGTAACAAAAGAAATCCAAAAAATATAATAAAATCGAAATCGATCAACAGAAACCGTTCCCTCAGCTTTTAAATTCAAGCGTCTGGACTTTTTTCCAGCTTCCTTATTTCATAACTCCTCTGAAAAACGCGACGTGGGTTTAGGAGATCGGAACTGTTTGGGATTCAGATTCAACCATCGCTAAACTGTGCGACTGCTTGTGCTTGTCCGTGTGGACTCATACAATCGATTCGATTAGTACAATATTAATTGATAATTAACAATAATAAATTAGCATAAACCAAAGAAATTATTTCGTTTAATCCTACCAAACTCATAGGTCCACTGGACCCTCCGCCCATCATTTCATGGGTCAAATAATTCAGGCCCACAAATGCCCGACCCAACCTTTATACATATACGGGTCGGATGACTAAAATGACCGTCACCCACCATTTCTTTTTCTTCCTTATCTATACCATTCAAGGTTCTGAAACCGAAATTTCTAAATCAGATTAAAATATTTAGTGATTCAATGTTTAGTGGTTTAATCGGAAAAAAATTGGAATAAAATAGGAATAAAATCGGTAAAAATAAAAAATTATATTAAAATTAGTACAATGGCTATTTTTATTTTTTAGAAGAATATTGAATCATGCAGAACTGGAATATGGATGTTATACACCTTTGAAAAGTATTTTGTTAGTTTTCTCTAATAAAAATTTAAAATAGGTGAATATACAGAAAAATACCCATTTGTATAAAAAATTTGCAAGTCAGTACCTCTGTCAGAAATTTTTTTATACAAGTATCCGTTTGACTGTGTGTACCATTTTCCCAGTCTTTGACGTACCTTTTTATATGTGTATTTTGTACCACGTCACGCATTTATATGGTACTCATATACGTTTTTATATGGTACCTTAATGTGTTATATGATGTACCATTTTCTCAATTTGTTATGTACCACAATACATATTATATATGGTACCTAAATGTGTTATGTGACGTATCTTGCAGCGGATCAGGTACCAATATGCAAAAAAATTTATTCTAGTAGTACCTACATATAAAAAAAACATTGACATGATAGTCACTTGCAAGTTATTGTACAAATGGATATCTTTATGTAGATTCCCTTTAAAATAATATAAGAATTTGGGCTAATTTTATTTATACATAAAATCTAAAAGATCAGTGCCAACAACTTTTGGGCCCATTAGGCTACTTACAAGTGGATTAAGCTTTCTTTTGACCGTTTCATTTTATTTTTTTTAAGAATAAAATATCAGACCGGACCCGAAGAGGAGATCTTGGGCCGGTCCGCGGTTTAGATTTCGGGCCGGGCCCAAGATCGGCGATTTTGACCTACTTAAACCCTTATTCATTAATTTTCTTTAACCATAAATTATAAATTTCAAAACTAAAATTAAAACAATTATATTTTAAACACAACATAGAGTAGAGTCTGCAAGATAGCACGAGACATGATAAATAGAAAGGGAAGTTCACGGTGCATTCGGTATGCAAATTAGTGCCTGAAAAAGACAATAAAAAACTAAGCTAGCTGTCGAAATTTTTTTCTCCTAATCGAAATCCTGACACAATACGCACCCTTACGATTGCCGGGGATTTCCCTAGCCAAGACTTCGAAAATGTATCAACATTGTCGATGATATGCTCATCAAAATGACCTTTTCTCTAACTGCTACATGGTAAGCAAATGGGATCTTGTTTGATTTGAATTTGAACTCAGCAAGCAAATAACATCAAAGTTATCCTTATGTAAGAGCAAGAAACAGAAGCACAAAATGTAACAGTCAAAACCATAAAATTGAAAACAAGAAAAAACCCTCCACAACATGAGATTCAATCATGGACAAGGATAGCAAACCAAAATATAGTTTTTGGACAGGCCTTCGGCGGAGCCTAAGCTTGTCTGGTCCTCTTCTTCACGCCAGACTTTGAGACTTTGAGGCTTCTGTTCACAACGCTTAACCTAGCGAGGGCTGCCTTCTTCAGGTCAGGCCTGTAATAGTTGTCAGAAACCTGCAAGAGAACGAAAGAGGTCGATACGGGAACCCGAGAAATAAGAAAACACGGACGCATAATAAAATGAAATCCAACGTGTATAACTGGGAAGACATCTTATCTCACCATGCAGACTAAAAACTTGAGGAACAGAGGAGATATTCATAAAAAGAGCTAGTAGTCAAGCATTGATACATGTATAAGTATTAGAGGGTTGGAAGCCTATGGTTGAAGTGAACTCAAAATCACCAATTGAAATGGTTAATATAACCACCAATTGAGGATAACTGAGATTCGAAATGTTCGCAACTACCCTTTGGGCAACAACAGACAACATGCTGATCATTCGCATACACAGAGAAGGGTATGGCAGTAAAACCACATATCAACAAGACGAACATAACTAAATCCTGCAGTACCTGGTTCACAACAGCCTTGGCCATGCTGTTGAATTCTTTCTTCATGACGGACTTGTGAAGCAAACTAGACGGTTTGTTCTGTTTCTTCGTCTTCGTCGTCGCTAGCACCACTGACTGATCTTTGCCGGGTTGAATGGTTACTGTTTTCTTGTTCGCCAGACCTAATGATAAGCAATACAACACAGATAGAAGATATAAATCAAACCTAAAAGCACCATGCATTTTCAACTTGACCATAAGAAATGGAAGAATCAGATGATCTTTCAATTAAATCACAGCAAGTGGCATTTCACAGCGACGCTAGAAAATGAGAAGTCTACCAATTCTGCTAAAGCCTAAAATCAGACATCAGTAGCTCAACTACAACTATGATAACTGAACTAGTAGGAAAGCAGCCACGCCTCAGCCACACAACATGAAGATAAATACTTTATTGAAATTGGGGGTAAAGATAATAACCAGAGTGCTTGTAGGAGTGGAGATTGTAGAGATTGTTAGGCTCCTTGCTGAACTTAACGCTCTGAGTTCCATTGCCGAACTCCTTCACCAAGAAAGAATTGTTCTTCTTCACGATCTCCCATATCAGCTGGCCTGGAACTGTCGCCATTTCTCTCTCCTCCTTTTTCCACCAACAAAAAGTAGCTGATTAAATAAAAATCAAGAACAAGCTGACTGAGTATCATATGCTGATTCGTGAACGTTAGTTACCTTATGGTCTGACGATGGACGGCTATGAGCTGCTGTGATTCGGCTATGGCGATGCTGCGATGGAGGTGATGGGTATATAAAACCCTAATGAGCCGATTATACATTATTGGGCTGACGTATGGGCCAATGAGCCCATGTCATTGGGCTATTATGACCGAAGACTAGAAGGATGATAATGAACGGGGAAGGAAATTATGTGGGCGATTCTGTAAATATATAAATAAGGGGATGCAAATCTTAAATCGTTGATCGTGTCTCTTTCTAATCGACGGCCGCGATTGCTTAGTGGGTTGAGCTGCGTTGTGCGGAAGGACTGAGCCTCATCTCTGCTGTGCTCGGCTTAGGTTTCTTGTTTTTGAAGGTTTTGTTGTTGAATTGAAAGGCTCCAGTTTGATCGTGTTCTTTCAGCAGTTTCTTTCAGCTGCACGAATCGTTACCTTGAAGGAGTATCGTTCTGCAAAAATGACTGGTGAGTTTACGAAGATTTTGTTTCTTTTTGGTCGTTTCCTATTGGAAGTTAAGGGTATGATTATATGTTGAATTTGATGATGATGAATTGAGGGTTCAGATGATACTTTTTCTTATGCGGATTGCCGCCATAATTTGTCGAAGTCCTCTTATCAGTTGGTCCTTCGATTAACCTGAGCTGAATTGTTGTCCGAGATTGATATTGTGCTCTTACTACTTTGACCGGCTTTGGCTCGTGTCTATATGGGACGTTTAAAGAGGGCAGAAAAAGAGCTGACCCATTACAGATCTTGATATGTCATGTTAGAACTTTCTTCCTTGTGATCTTTAAGTCGTAGCCTTTATTGCTTCAAACAGATTACAAGCAGGAGCAGGATATGGAGATTGAAGCTTTGGAAGCCATTCTCATGGATGATTTTAAAGGTTTAATTCGCTCATTCACATTTGTGGTCTTTTATTACTGAATAGATATTTGTTAGTTCTACCTATGCCGGGCTGTTTAATATGTTCTCGGTTCTTCGTACCAGAAATTCATTCTAGTGAGAGTGACCTTAACTCAACGAATCGTTGCTTCCAGATATCTATTTCTCCTCAGGTGAAAGTCTTTGAACATGGTTTTGATGCATAGATATTGGACTAATAATGACAGTAGTGGTAGTATTCTTTTGCTTATCATATAGACATTCTGTTGATGTTTATACCTTATTCTTCAACAGGATGACGAGACTGATGAATCAACAAGGCCACCAGGTTTGGATGCCTCCATTCTTGTAGAACAGTGTTAACTTTTGCTTTTTTAGTAGCTGATTGTTTGTAGAAATCATTTTTACAGTTCTGTTGGCTCTGATATTTTCGCATACTGAAAAGTATCCCGATGAACCTCCACTTCTCAATTTGAAAAGGTTGGTGCTATAAAGATACCCCTTTGTGTAAACAATGATCGGTTTTATCTAACTCACTTACCATTAAAGGCAGACTTGTAAGACATATGTGTAGCATAGGCTGTGTGCTTAGCTTTTCTCTCTATAGCAAATCCATGCATGGGTTGTTTTTCTTAATCAGCCTCGGCCTGTTATGATTATGATTGCAAATGTATTCAAACCACCTAGAGCTTATGTCCTTTTTTATTTTATTTTTCTTTTGATCAGCTTGAAAGGGATTCCAACCGGAGATCTTAGGGAACTTAAACAAAAGCTCGAACAAGAGGTCAGGCCTTTTAAAATAACAATAACCTTCAGTATCCTTCAATATCCTCCAATTCCCTCCAATATTATCAAATTTATGTACCGGACAGAGTTGGTCTCTGAATGTACATGATGTTAAGTCATTTTGGTTGAACATGATTTGACATGATTGGATCCAAGAACGCCCACTTTATTTCGTTTACTGATTATTTGTTCCTTATGATACACTTAATAGAAAGTGGTGAAATTGTGCAAATTACTTGAGCTTTATCCCCTATGCCATTTTCCATCTTGATTGGCCTATAAACACGTAACAGGCAACTGAAAATCTTGGAATGGCCATGATTTATACGTTGGTATCATCAGCTAAGGAGTGGATTTCCGAGAGATTTTCGCAGGATGCTGAGGACGAAAATGCCCACGAAGACGAGGCTTCCAAAGATGATGTATAGTTTTTCTACTGAGAAAGATATATATCTTTATATCTCTGTGTGAACTGTGTGTGAGATTTCGTAGGCTTAGCTATACTCGAGTGATAAACAATTAAAATTCGATAATTGTAAGTTTTCACCCTTTTCAGATTATCATACCTCATGGAGAACCTGTAACTGTCGAAACGTTCTTGGCATGGCGTGAGAGATACGAGGCTGAACTAGCTCTCGAAAGAGCCAAGTGAGTCCATGTGTATCAGAATCTCTCTCTCTCTCTCTCTCTCTCTCTCTCTCTCTCTCTCTCTCTCTCTCTCTCTCTTCTCTCTCAAATGTTGTCATCCTTATATTTTCAGGCTAATGCCAGACTCTGCACTTTCTGCACCAAAGGAGAAGAGACTCAGCGGTAGACAATGGTTCGAAAATGTAAGAGCTATTGCGAATCAACTTACTCTTTCTTCCTTAAAAACCCGTAGAAGCCTTCACTGAAATGTGCTACCACAGATTTTATTTATTCTTATATATCAATGCATTAATGCAGAAAGGTGCAGCACCAATTCCTGAAGGTTCAGAAGATGGAGAAGACGAGGAAGATATCGATTTCGATGATGAAGACTTCGAAGGTACCCTTCAATCTCCACTCCTCTCTACTTCTGTATATTTATGTGTATATATTTATATACAAATAAGTGGTAAGAATGCATATACATATATGTGTAAGCAGATGACGATGAAGAAGATATGCTCGAACACTATCTGGCAGAAAAATCAGACGCTTCTACTCATTCTTCTATCAGAGGAAACTGAAGGCAGATTGAAGTGGCGAGAAAAGCGAACATGTATGCCGTGCCGATGAGCATAGCTTACTTAGTTATTACATGTCGAGGTCACATATTTATATCCCTATATTTTTAGCATAAGAAATTTTTGGGTGCTGCTTAAATATTTGGAACGATCTATTTAAATTATGATTATGTTTTGGAGACCATTTGCTATGATGAGGATTGTCTTGTTTAAAAAGATATGTAACTGCGTGATAGTTTGATGAAGGTGGTGGTTTTTTTGGCGGGATTTGAATCCCTGTGCATTTCTTATATTTCTTAACTAATTAATTTTCGTTCATTCTTAATTTTTTTTTTGAGTAAACTAATAGTCTAACGAGAAAACAAGACTTTGATTTTTGGCTTTTACAAAACTAATAGTCTAACGAGACCATTGGCTTTTACAATGTCAATGATTTTTATTTAAAAAAGTAAATTTCTTTTCATCATTATTCATGGTAGCTTGATAAGTAGAATTGTGGCTTACCGAAGCATGAAACTCATGTACTAACTAATAAGATCACATGGTAACAAAATATTGAAAATTAATTCGCCAATTATTATGTCTTTATAATTGCTCATGGAGGATACAAACTGCTCAATTCATGTAATTTTACCCCTTTATTTTTTTTAATTATTTTGAATTTGCAATTTTTCCTCAATATTTAAATTTATTATTATAAATCAATTTTTCCAAAAAAAAAATTAGTACCTATTGATCTTTTTAAATTACAAGAAAATATGCATCGAGTGTGTAAAAATGAGAGGTTTAATTGCTAGGAAATAAACCTTCACTTGCTAATTTGCGTATTATGATGCGTATTAACGACGAAATCGGAGGAAAAAATTTCAAAGATTCATATAGCGATTTATGTGACCTCAATCTTTTTTTTCATCAGTCCATCCGCCTTCTTTTACGAATAATCGAGGCTAATTAAAATTACTTAATATTTCTAATTTGTTTTATTATAGTTAGCATTCCTAACATGTAACTGGAATTTTGGTATCATCTTGTTGCGCATAACCTTGCATGATTTCTCTTGAAATGTGAAGATATGAAAGTTGGTAGGTTTAACGAGAAATACAATGCATGGTTTCAATTACAATCAGTTTAGCTAAATCATTTTAATAATTTTTTTTTTCGAGTTGAAAATAGTTATTTCGGCCCAATAAGGGCCTACATTGATCGATCCACTTTTTGTGCGTTGTCTGTGCTGTCGGCCTAATAACGGTCCGGGAACACTATAAATACTACAGTTGTGGGCTGCTAACGAATCTCATCTCACTCGTAATCCGCCGGTTAATCCTTTGAAATTCTCACAAGAGATTGACCAGATTTGCTACGCCGTGATGTTTCTCTGGAATCTACAGCTTCCGTGCTTAATCGAGTTTTTACGCATGTGTGAAATGGTTGCAATTTGATAATCTGCTCGTTTCTTTGGTGTCAATTCACTAGAGATTTTGGTTGTTTGTTGGTTGAAGAAGGGCTGGTTGACTGCAAGGTTTTTCAGCTATAAATCTCTGCATTTTCACTGGTGATCAACCTAAGGATTAGCAGTTAGCTCATTATTGTCGTTTGAGTTTGATTTTGATTCGGAATTAAGTCTAATATGCGTTGCGTTTGATTGGCATTCAGCAACTTGCTCATAGTGATAATTTAGTCGATGACGAGCGGTTCGAACGATGGGAGTGGGAGAAAGACGTCGGAACCTCCTAGGAACGAAGTGGCCATGTCCGAGACTTACAATAAGGCTTCTTGGAGCCAATGGTTGAATTTACAATCAAGCACTGGTCATAGTGGTTCAACCTTGGAACGGCCATCCTCTGGCAATGTAAGTCGAGTTTGTGATTCTTGGCGAAATCCTTGTTTAGCATTTATCTATGATTGATGTGGATGAGCTTCTTGACTTGGATATTGAAATTTTGAAATGTTGTGATGGTTCTTTATCTATGATAGACTTCTTGCTTTACTGTTTCCCATCGTTGAAAAATGAATTTCGAAGAGTTTTCTGTTCTTGTTTTTTATCCGAACGAGTCTTAAGTTAGAGAAGAAAGATCTTACAGCTTTCTTTTTTTTTTTTTTTTGCACTTTCAGATGATGCGATAAGAAATTTGACGCTAACTTTACAGATCACTATCATTTCTCATCAGAACCTTTTGCATATAGGCTGATGATGAGCACTTGAGAGAGAGATGTCCTCCATTTCATTCCACTGGACTGACATTTAATTCCGTCCCACGTAAGTTTGAAACACAAACTTGGGAAACCACTCAATGTGCTTCAGGAAATTCAATGTCAACAATTGCATGTAGCTCATTGCAAACCGGTGACTTACAACGTTTTGATGTAGAGTATTCTGGATCACATAATCTTGAAGGGATGACAGACAAGAACCTCACATCCAGCTCAGCCTCTTTCGAGAAGGGACTTCATTGTAAGGTACTAGAAAATCTGATCTTCGTTTAACTGTAGGGGACATAGATTCAATGTTTACTCGTTTTGGCACCATAGATAGAAACTGCGTGACTGATTCGGTTGCCAAACGCATCTTACCTTAAAATTCAGCTGGACAGAGAGACTCGTATGGGTGATACTTCTTCAATTCCAATATTCACAAGGAGAAAATGCGCCTCTTCAAGTGATGGTAATTCAGAATTCCTTCAAGCTGGTGGAGGGACTACTAATGAATTCATTAAGGTGTCTAAGGGAACAAACTGTTTTCTTAATGCAAGAAAAATTATACTCAAGTAAGCTGGTCTGTTTTAGATTCTTGACATTGGCAATCTTTTTCTTCTGTTACCTGTTTCCATCTTTTTCTCTTGGTAGTAGAATAGTGACTTACGCTTAGTGTTGATCCTAACCCTTTTATGTTGATTTTTGCAGTCACCAAAAAATTTTCAGTGTCCAAGTATTCGAGTTACACCGACTGATTAAGGTAAGCTAGTTCATACAGCTTCCATCCACATCAGGCACTCTTTATACAATAACTTCACTGATAAAAACTAGACAAGTGCATTCCATTGCACAAACCATCTTACAGGTGCAACAACTCTTATCAAGGTCTCCAGAGTTGAGATACAGAAATATCTTCGAACGTTATCAACTACCCATGAAGTTCCCTCAGATGGATAATCTGTCTTTCACTACTCCTCTTCTTCCATCTCTATTGCTAACTAAACCTAAGATCGATGCTCAAATGTCAAACTATTGGAAGAATTATGATACTAAAGGCTCATGGGGCAATATCCCACCTTATATAGTTGATGCGGAAAGAGGAAATCCTACTTCAGCAACACCTTCGCCTTCTCCTACTGCTAACCTAGCACCATGGTCACCGCCTGGTAATAACTGGTTAGCGCCCGTATACTCTCCCACCGGCCCGAGTCCACCAAATATTGGAATTTCAGTCCCGGGAAGTCTTGGACCTATCAACGTCAGTCCTATTGGCCTAACCAGTGATCGCAGTTCGTCTCTGTACCCAAAACCCAGTCAGAGCTACTTTCAACCGCGGGCTATTGCTCTACCGAATATTGGAATATCAGTCCCGGGAAGTCTTGGGCCTATCAACGTCAGTCCTATTGGCCTAACCAGTGATCGCAGTTCGTCTCTGTACCCAAAACCCAGTCAGAGCTACTTTCAACCGCGGGCTATTGCTCTACCGAATATTGGAATATCAGTCCCGGGAAGTCTTGGGCCTATCAACGTCAGTCCTATTGGCCTAACCAGTGATCGCAGTTCGTCTCTGTACCCAAAACCCAGTCAGAGCTACTTTCAACCGAATAATCACGGGCCAAACTTTACTGCGTTCTTTTCTGGGCCAAGCCAGAGTTCAAGCCATGAGGAAAGTGATGACGATTGCCCGGTAGTTGCTCTATCACTTTTTCCTACCACGCCATCTGTTGAGGTAACGGCGGAACAGCGCAACGAAGAGAACCCGCAAGTGGGAGAAAATGTGCCGTTATCTTTATCTCTATCACTTTGTCCTACCACTCCTCCTCTATTGCAGTTTCTAGAGGAGCGACCGGAGAAAATGTGAGTAGCTTTCACACCATTTCTTCAGATACTGAGAACATACTCAACAAAAGATACAAGAAAATACGATATAATTTCAAGTAGATGTTTTCGTTATGCGCTTATGAAAAATAAGAGGGAACGAGGGACTTCATTTTCTCTTTTTTTTTTTTTTTTTTTTTCCGCTTTTTTCCTTTTTCTGTAAATGCAAGAGAAAAGGCTGTGGCGGTCTGTGTTCGAAAATGGATGAGCTGCATTAGCTGGTATGGATCTTTTACGTCTTGTAAGAGAACTTGTAACTAGATATACTTGAAATTTTGCACCATTTCAAAAAAGATTGTCTTGATACTGTCTCATACTGATGTTATGGGATTAATAAGCTAAACAAAGAAATCGCTTGTTCGAATCAAATTTATACTCTCGGATGGTGAACTCAGAAGGTCAGTTTAAGTTTCTCTGCGTGGAATATAGTTAAGTTGAGATGACTTATCGCAGCTGTTCGAAAAACAGAGCTAGAAGAAACCGAGGCAGGTTAGTTTCTTATTTCGACTACTTGGCGTCTTTTTTTTTTGCTGGACAAACATTAGCAAGTATAAGAAATCAAGAAACTCTTGAACAGGCATGTATGTGATAGTATCTTTATTCTTTGCTGGTCCCCTATACAACAAAGTTAACTTGTAGGAAAGGAACAACCATTTATTCACTTATATTATCATATGAAACCATATCACGGCTTTTGATTCTGAATCTGAATAGGAGAAGCACAGCAACGACAGCACGAGCCATGGGGTGGTGGCTCACAGCAGACGCAAGCTGGGCATATGGGCCTCGATGCGAGCAACTCTGCACGGGCCAACAAACGTAAGGTATCAAACACTCTATTCTGTAAATGGATTAGTCGATTCGTTCGATGAAAGAGCATCAGATATATAAGCTAACCTTGAACCACGGTGGCCCGAGCTGCTTCGACGGGCTGAGATATATTGAGGGCCGTTAGAAATAGGAAGATGAGAATGGCTTGTGTTGCTAGCTTCGAAGCCTTGAGCGCCATTGGAATAGGATAGGTGAATATGGTGAGATGTATCAAAGGTGTGAGGCGAGCTTGAGATTTATATAGTTGGTTGATTTGACTTTTATTACAACGATGCAGCAACAATACAATTCGAGTTTGTCGTTGTTTGAACGTTGAAATCTTGTGTAGACTTGATAGATGAGCATCGATTGACTGACTATTAGTCCTATTCTATTTTCTTCTTCACATGCGTAGCATTCATACGTCTAATTACGTTTTTGTGTTTCCTTTTCTTTTTATTATTATATTGTTATAGGCTCTTTGATCTTTATATACTTTTCTTTTTATCTCTACCCAGTTGCAACAAATGGAGTTCAAATCGAAAGGTTGCGTGTAATAATACAACCTTTGACTTTTAAGCAATTACTAAGAAATGCTTGTCCGTCTCTATTTGAAGGACCTCTGAAGTCTGAACTTACAATAGCGATTGATAAATGGACTTGAAAAGAGTAATCCAATCCAAATATAATTCCAACTACGTAGCAGAATTTCCTCAACCTCATTTCAGCCTAACATTAGACAGCATTATTCTATAATCTATGTACTATACTTACCTAAAATATTAGGAAATCATCCAACACATTTTAGGCCTAGCAATCAGTTTTTCATTACAACTTATCCCTTGTTCTGATATACTCCATAATACGTTGAATGTACCACATTTAAGTTCCATGGTTACGTTACGAAATACCAAAAAGACAAGATGAAGATAGATTTACTTCGCCAACGATAACTTTTCATGCTATATATCTCACGGCTTGCAATAACATAAGTAGGGAAGAGATGACCGCTTTCCCATAAGGGTAAGAGACCCAAATTCTTACTCTGTTCTTTTCTTGATTTCGATCTCCAAAAGCGCCCGAAAAACATTAACGCCAATCATCATTCACACGTTCATCACCCTCACCAACTTGGCACCAAACTCAACCATAACAGCTGTTTTTTTTGTATGTATATATACACATGTAAATCCCTTAAAACACAGCAAATAAAGATGGGGCTCTTCTTCTTCGTGGCATTAGCCCTTTCTTTGCACGGCGGTAACTCCCAAGCACTCACATTAGTCCCAGCAATAATCACATTCGGAGATTCAATCGTAGACGTGGGAAACAACGACAAGTTAGCCACGGTTTTCAAGGCCAACTACCCTCCTTACGGAAGAGACTTCAAGAACAAAGAAGCCACTGGGAGGTTCTGCAATGGAAAGCTAGCCACAGATATTGCAGGTTATTTATGGACCTTCAAAGATTCGATTTTTATCACACTTTGGTAGTCTTAAACACCTTCGCCCTTCTTTTGCAGCCGAGACGCTTGGATTCACTAGCTATGCTCCGGCCTTTCTCAGCCCTAAGGCCAAGGGAAAGACCCTTCTCTTGGGAGCCAACTTCGCCTCGGCTGGCGCTGGCTATGATAATCGAACCGCGTATCTCAGTGTAATAATACCATCAAGAAAGAGCCCCTTTTCACACCTGAGAAGATTAAAGGGAATGAATGAGCTGAATTTCTGTGTGTTTCTTTTGCAGCATGTGATTCCACTGTCTCAACAGCTAAAGTACTTCAAGGAGTACAGATTCAAACTGGGGAAAGTAGCTGGGAAGAAAAGGTCTGCGTCGATCGTAAGAGAAGCCCTGTACATAGTCTCGGCGGGCAGCAGCGATTTCTTGCAGAATTACTACGTGAATCCTTTGGTGAACAAGGCTTACACGCCTGATCAGTACTCATCTTACCTTGTCGGAATCTTCACAAACTTCATCAAGGTTTATCCCTTCGTCTTCTTTACACTTTATCCTATGTAGTTAGTTCATCATGTGAAAAAGAAAAAATCCCAGGCCTTGCATGGCGCCGGAGCTCGAAAGATAGGCGCAACGTCACTGCCGCCGTTGGGCTGCGTGCCCATAGCCATAACGATGTACGGACACCACGGCCGTGGGTGCGTTTCGAGGCTGAACAAGGATTCGCAGAACTTCAACGACAAAATCAACGCGGCGGCGGCGAAGCTGGTGAATAATCTCCCCGGCCTTAAGCTCGTCGTCTTCGACGTCTTCACGCCGCTCCACGACATCATCGCAGATCCCAAGAAGAACGGTATGCGAGAGATCGAAGCTTTGACGATCGCCGGAGAGCTTTAGTTTCTGATGGGTGGTTCTATCGCAGGCTTTACGGAGGCGACGAGGGGCTGCTGTGGGACGGGGACGGTGGAGACGACGTCGTTGCTGTGCAATCCTCTGTCGATAGGCACTTGTAAGAATGCGACCGAGTACGTTTTTTGGGACAGCGTTCATCCTTCCGAGGCCGCCAATCGGATTCTCGCCGAAAGTTTGATCATTCAAGGCATTTCCCTCATCAGTTGATTTTCGCCGGAGTTTCGCCGCCGCCGACGGAGAGTAAGTGCCGTACGAGGAGACTACTGTAATTGGGCTATCAACGAAGAGTTGTTGGGCTTTTAACCCATATTGGGCCGACACAATAGTGGGCCTTGAGCCATTTATAGAAAATAAAGCCCAGTTAAATTTGAGGAAAGCCTAATAATAATGCTAAGATATGTTGTAAAGAGGACAAATGTCGGAGTTCGAAACCCTCACAACTACCGACCATGCACCGTCGTCGCTTCAACCTCCTCCGCCGCGGCTACGCCACTCGGTACACAGGCCGTGCGACGGCGACCTCGTCGAGATCCACCATCTCAGTTACCATCGCCTCCCCTTCGCCTCCAGTCGATACGCGCGGCGGACAACCCCTGCCGCGGCGAGACGTCGTGTGCGCCGCCTCTCAAATCATCCTCCAATCGCATCCCTCCAGCTCAGATTTCTATGCCTCCGTCGAACTCTCGGAATTTTTCGAATCGTTAACCCTACCCCTGACGCCCAACGAGGTGTCGGAGATACTAAAATCGATTTCCAGCTCACCGATTTTGGCACTAGAGTTCTTCCACTTTTGCTCTGCGAACATACCGAATTTCCGACACGATCCGTTCACCTACAACCGCATACTGTTGATTTTGTCCAAGTCGAACCTTTCGGATAAAAATGAGAAGATTAGAGAGATTTTGGGGATGATGGAGAAGAGCGGTACGTTTGGGAATATATCCACAGTGAATATACTGATTGGGGCGGAATTGGGTTGTTTGGAGATGTGTTTGGATTTGGTGAAGAAGTGGGATTTGAAGATGAGTTGCTACAGTTACAAGTGTCTGCTTCAGGCATATCTCAGGGGCGGTGACGTGGACAAGGCGTTTGAGGTCTACAACGTGACGAGGAGGAAAGGAAACAAGTTGGATGGTTTCGGATACAACATGCTTATCCACGCGCTTGCAAAGGAGGAAAAGGTGTGTGGATTCTGATGGATGATAATCGATAATTGTGATTTCAACTCATGTAACATTTCTGTATGCGGCTATAGAAAGCTGTAGTATTTGATGTATAGTCTTTGATGACCTGATATTGTTGCAGCATTTTGTCAGATTGGTGAGGCGTACAAGGTTTTTGAGGACATGAGGAAAAAGCACTGTCACCCTGATGAATACACGTATACGATAATGATGAGGATGATTGGGAGGCTAGGGAAGCCCGATGAAGTGTTGGATTTATTCGAGGAGATGGTTTCGAAGGGTTACAAGCCAAATTCTATGGCTTACAACACCGTGATTGAGGCACTCGTTCGTAGCCGAATTGCAGACAAGTCTCTGATTCTTTTCACCAAGATGGTGGAAGATAATTGCAGGCCGAATGAATTCACCTACAGTCTGATTCTCAACGTTTTGGCAGCCACGGGTCAGCTCGGTCGAATGGATGAGGTAGTGGAGGTATCGAGCAAATACATGAACAAGTCGATATATGCTTACCTCGTGAGGACTCTGAACAAAATGGGCCATACGGGTGAGGCTCACAGGCTTTTCTGCAATATGTGGCATTTTCATGATAGGGGAGATAGGGATGCTTTTCTAGCAATGCTGGAGAGCTTATGCAGTTCTGGGAAAGTTGCTGAGGCTGTAGAAATGCTGAGTAAGACCCACGAAAAAGGAGTCTTTACAGACACGTTCATGTACAACACAGTCTTCTCTGCTCTGGGGAAATCAAAACAGATTTCCCCTCTCATCGATGTTTACGAGAATATGAAAAAGGATGGGCCTAAACCCGACATATTTACTTACAATATCCTGATTGCCAGTTTCGGCAGAGCTGGTGCGGTCGATGAAGCAGTTCGAGTTTTCGAAGAGCTAGAGAAAAGCGCATGCATGCCAGATATTGTCTCCTACAACTCGTTGATCAACTGCTTGGGCAAAAACGGCGATCTCGACGAAGCCCACATGAGGTTTAAAGAAATGCGAGAGAAGGACATATGCCCCGACGTCGTCACTTACAGCACCTTAATAGAGTGCTTTGGTAAGAGCGATAAGGTAGAGATGGCTTACAGCTTGTTCGATGAGATGCTAGCTGAGGGATGCTGTCCGAACATTGTGACCTACAACATCTTGCTCGACTGTTTGGAAAGGTGTGGGAGAACATCCGAAGCTGTTGAGCTGTATTCGAAGCTGAAAGAACAAGGCTTGACGCCCGACTCTATTACGTATGCCATTCTCGCACGGTTACAGAGTGGTTGGAGTAAGAAGCATAGAATTCGAAGGAAGAATCCAATTACTGGTTGGGTCGTTAGCCCGTTGAGATGATGAAAGCAGCTTTACAAGAGCAATCGAACGGCTGCTTTCTAAGGCGATGGGAAATGTAATTTGGAGGACCTGGACCGTTATTTGGCTTAATCACATTTGCTGGCAAAGTTCGCCGTGCTGAGAAGATTGAAGGTGATGAAACTTGCGATATTAGCGATAAAAAGCTGGCATCAGATTGAAGGGGAACACAGAGACACCTTATTGATCTTCTAGCCATACGATACACTTCCTATTGTTTGTATATAGATTGGTTTATACCGCGAAAAAGGCTTTTAATCTGTTGTAGGAAACGGGGCAAGCTCTCACCTTCGGGAGCTTCGAGGAAATGACGGCTCTAAGACAACGCAACAATGGTTGTTTGAGAAGAAGATTTCATGGATCTGTAGTTGATTCTCTTCTTCTAACTTGAAAGTTATAACTTTCTTTGATTGTCCTCTATCTATTATCAACTTTGTAAGAAGAAGTTTGCCTGAATTGTGTTTTAGGAAATTACCCATATGTGCACATCATTTATGCATCACACTTCAGAAAATCAAAAGGAAAGACACAATAACATCCAACAAAAGATAGTTCAGAACACAGTCAGACCAAAACAAACCCTGAAAAATCATCTTTTTCTTACCCTCAAAACCTGCCCGAACTCGACGAGAGCACTTCATCAGCATTCTTACTAGGATCGAAACCTGCTCTCAAACCCTCGTAAGGTCTTTGCTTCGGAGCGCTCTTACACCTCAGCTTCTCCCTGAACGACTTCGTAGTCGCCATGTAGCTGGGACGACGACCCTCGAAATAATCAGCGTTAGTAATAAACGAACAATAATCATCGCAAGACAGCTTCTTACTATTATAAGTTGATAATAACCTAGGCGAAGTTTCAGCTTCCATGAGACGCCAGTCGAAATCACAATAAGGGTTGCCATGATAAGATGATGTCCTCCTATAATACATGTCTTTCTCCTACACAAATTTGTCAAAGGTACATATATTATTTAGTCCATGATCATATTTTATCTAGATAACTCATGCATGAAGTGTAATATCCTTACAATGAGCTTTCTTCTTCTTATCATGTGAGCCCTATTATGGGACAGAAAAGTGCTGCCTTGAGCTCGAACGAGCGCATGCATGCGAAGAGCTTCTGCGAAGCTTTTCCTTACAATGTGACCTCTTACAAGGGCTTGTAGCCTCACTACTCCTCTCAGAGCTCTTAATGCTTTTCGCGCCTACGATTCATTCGCATGAAAAATAAATATATCAGATGGTGACAAAAGAGACAAAAGAAGAAAATGGAGACGGGTATATTATGGCAATCCTTTTTCTTTTCTTTTTACCTTTTAGGATTCACGAAAGTTATCGCCCGAATAGCGACAGTAATTCAAAATTCAAATAGAGTTAGTCCGTAAAATAAGGGACGCTGCGACACGTGGAGATTATCGCAGGAATAGAAATTATGCAATAATAACTTCACAGCTCAGCACACCCACACAAATAGTATTACCAGAAAATATGAAGCTGAAGAAATGTTCGAAAACTTCTCCACCTTTCAGGTTGATGAATTGGTGCGTTAAAACATAGAACTAATATGAGGTTGCTATGCATAACACATTCAAGAACAAACCTCGAAATGAAAGATGAACTGAACATTATATGTAAAGCATCAATCAAAACTGCAAACATACCAATGAACCTCTAAACACAGATTGAATCTTCACAGCAGCACAAGTCTGAACTATTACAGCTTTGCGGCGATCATCTTCTGTTGTTGTCTTGAAACTACTTGTTGCGATCTGCTTCTTCTTATCCGTTTTTCCTTTACCTTTCTTCATACATTTCAGGAGATTCTTTATCCACATTCCTGCTTTTCCCATTGTAACAAACTAAGATACGATTCTAATTGCAAGGATAGAATCTTTACATGTTCAAAAGGGAAACCAATGAGTTGATGGGAATGGTCTCACAAGCGTTATATGGCTGTTTATAAAGAACCTGAGAGAGCTTGGGTGGCCATTTGTTTTTTATTTATTTTATTTTTGTATAGAAGTTTTTTTATTCTTCTACGTATTTTTATATAGGGGATTACTATTTACCGCCCCCTTTTTACTTGTTACCGCCCCCTAAAGGGCTAGAAAAAGACGATTTTGCCCTTATGATATTTAAATTAATTTAAAAAGAGAAAATTATAATAAACAAGAAAAAATATCTATTTAAAGCTCTGTCCAGGCAACACTTTTCAAATCGCATATCCAAATCAGACAAAAAAAAAAAAATAAAATCGCAATGGATCGCCGACAGGGACTAGGAAAGGGAAAGGGTTTTTTTCACGACTGGTAAGCCAAATTAACGTAATTTTGTTCGGCGAAAAAAAAAAAAAAAAAAAATCCGACCGAAATCAATTTTCGGTCGGTTACAGTGCCGACCGAAATCATGCTTCGGTCGGTTACAGGGCCGACCGAAATCATGCTTCGGTCGGTACAGTAGAGACCGATTCGGTCTGTATAGTACCGACCGAAATCAAATTTCGGTCGGTTACAGTACCGACCGAAATCTTATTTCGGTCGATTTTTTTTTAAAATCTTTTAATTACAGTATATTTTATTTATATTATTTATTTATATTATTTATTTGTATTATTTATTTGGGTTATTTATGTGTATTATTTATTTGTATTATTTATTTGTATATTTTATTTATATTATTTATTTGGTTTATTTTATTTGTATTATTTATTTGGGTTATTTATGTGTATTATTTATTTGTATTATTTATTTGTATATTTTATTTATATTATTTATTTGGTTTATTTTATTTGTATTATTTATTTGGGTTATTTATGTGTATTATTTATTTGTATTATTTATTTGTATATTTTATTTATATTATTTATTTGTTTTATTTTATTTGTATTATTTATTTGGGTTATTTATGTGTATTATTTATTTGTATATTTTATTTGTATATTTTATTTATATTATTTATTTAGATTATTTAATTACAGACCAATGGTGGAAAGACCCTACCCGGAGGAAGCAGTAGACCCCCCCGTTGGATTATGGTGTGCCGGATGATGGAGCATCGTTTGAGTCATCCGGCGACGATCTGCCACCGGCCTCCTCAGGTAATTCCATTCTCCTCTATAAACTGACGTGCGATTTCGTGTCTTAAAATACGTAAAAGAAATTAAATTTATTTTTGCGTTATTCGTGAAAAATGAAATAGGGAGCAAGCGATCCAGGGTCACATATGACGATTCGTGGAGGGTGCAGGGGCCACAGCCCGGTGGTCCATATGATGACGAGGTGATCCGTAGTTATCTGGGGCACATCGCGCCCCGCATCTGGACGGGTGAGGAGGAGAGACCCCTGCTGAAGTGCGAGCAGCGGGGGTCGGTGCTTGGGAAGCTGAAGAATTGGTACTCCAAGTTCCCGCCGGAGACGCAGAGCCAGGTCGATGGCACGGGGCTTGCGCACCTCACGGATGCTATGATGGGTCAGTTGAACCAGCCTCTACTCAGCGCTTTTGTGGAGCGCTGGCATCCGGACACGAACACCTTCCACATGCCGTGGGGGGAGATGACGATCATGCTCCACGACGTCGAGTAGATCCTGCGGTCGGTTACAGTACTGACCGAAATCATGCTTCGGTCGGTTACAGTGCCGACCGAAATCATGACCGAAATCATGCTTCGACCGAAATTATTTGTATAATCCAAATAAATAATAAAAATAAATAATCCAAATAAAATATACAAATAAATAATCCAAATAAATAATACAAATAAATAATCCAAATAAAATATATAAATAAATAATCCAAATAAATAATATAAATAAATAATCAAAATAAATAATATATATAAAAAAAAAATTTCGACCGAAAACAATTTTCGGTTGTTACAGTACTGACCGAAAATTGATTTCGGTCAGTACTACAACGACCGAAAATTGATTTCGGTCAGTACAGTACAGACCGAAACACGATTTCGGTCACTAGTGTACCGACCGAAACATGATTTCGGTCGGTGCTGTACTGACCGAAATCGATTTTCGGTCAGATTTTTTTTTTCGGTCGATTTGAAATTCGAACAATGTTTTACGTTAACCTGGCTTACCAGATGCGAAAAATAGGCCATTTTCTCTTTTTAAATTAATTTAAATATCATAAGGGCAAAATCGTCTTTTTCCAGCCCTTTAGGGGGCGGTGACTAGGAAAAAGGGGGCGGTGAATAGCAATCCAGTTTTATATATTAGGAAATAATATATTATAGCGGCGTTAAAGGGACATGGGACTGGGATATAATAATTGAGATAAGGCAGCATTTATTTCATAATCTATACTATATAAAAGTTGGTGTGTACTCTTATTGACCATCCTATAGCCAATCGCTACGTGACACGTCAGTTTCTAAGATATAATTACAATTTTGGATCTATGGGTGAGTAGAATTACACGGATGACATCAATCATAGCATTAGGAAGAAAGCAATCATACGTTGTATTCATCTCATTAAAAAGCACTAAACACTACGTTAAATTATGCACAGAAAACGAGGAGTCATGTCAAATCAAAAGTAATGATCTCAAGTAATTGAAGGAGGAAAACACACAGCACACAGAGTTGAGCTCTCTTTTATCTGCTGCTTCGTTTTATTCACTGTGGCAGAGACAATGGCGGCAAGGCAAAGAGAAGCTGCTTTATTACCAGATCGACCACCTAGGCTCTCCGCAAGATTAACTGGTAATAAATAAAATAAAAGATAATCACTTCGGTCCATTCATCAGTTGGCTAAATATGATCTACCCCTCCGACATGAGTTCGATATATATGAATATGATCGATCAACTTATTCCTTGCCTTGGCTCATAGAAACACAATAAAAATTATTTTACAACTATATTAAGCTAAAATATTAAACCAATATATTAATTAAACAAAATTACTTATAATAAAAATAAATAACTAGACATTGAACTCGAACTATCAACATTTATAAAAATTCATAAAACATTCAAATAAGCAGTATCTGATAAAAACAATTTCTAGATAAGTTGTCATTGAAAGTCATCATTGTTTTTCCTCGAGTGTTTCTTGTGACGGTCCATTTCACATGGATATCGCCGTGCTCGCTTTCGTCCGACTTTTCTCTCCGGACGTAAATAAGGATTGTGTACCACACAACGACATGATGAATCGATCAATCAAAATCAAAAGAGTGAACTTTCAGTATAAAGGAAATCGAACGTGTGATGAGTTGGGAAACAAACTAATTTACAATCTTTCTTCATAAAGGAAATCGATCAAACCTGTTACTGTAATCTATTTTACTGTGTTATCTCTTCTTACAGTGTGGTCTCTTCTATTGGCGAAGCAAAACGTGGGAGTCTATAAGGTCAATATTATTCTTTTGATTTATTTCTTTAATTAACATACTTTTAGTATATTTGAGTTAAAATAAGTTGGGGTAAAAATTTAATTATTAACAAGTGTTGTGTTATTTGAAATTTATGATGGTAAAAATCTGTAATTTTAAGTATTTTCGTGGTTAAAATGAAAATAAAAATATTTTGAATTAAAAAAGTTGATTTGTTTTGTAATAGTTTTAAAAACTCAACTAGTTTTGTAAGTTCAATCTCAAAATAACACTATTTCTGTAATTCTCTCCTCAGCGTTCACTGTGAATCTATCTCCATGCTTCTAAGAAATTTTCTTGTGTCTCAGATAAGATTGAAGAAAGTTGACGAAAAACGGTGCGTTCTTCTTTCTATTTTCATATTGAATTTTCTATTTTCCTTGCCACGAATATTCGTTCGTAAGGAAGCAGCAAAGTAATTAGAGGGAAAGTACGCCATTAGCATTTGTATCATTATGTGAAGGAAATACATGTCAAGGCACAACGCAAACTTACCTCAATCTATCCCACAATACAACAGTCTAACATATGCTGACATTTCTCAATCAGGTACCCACACGCAATCACGATAAAATCATGAGACGACAGAATAAAATTCAGGTCATGTGGGTAAAAGGAACAACATTCGCGAGCTCGAACGAATTCCTCGATTTGGCTAACCTCCCAAGCAACCTAAGGTCCCTGTCCTTTCCGGCGATTTCTCCGGTAAATTGTAAAAATTCGGCGAGCTGTGGAGTAAACGCCTATTTCTTAGGGAAGCATGGAGCGAGACAGAGATTCACGGAAAACGGCGTTATCTGCGGGTAGTTGCTGAGGTTACAGAGAGTCGGCACTGGGATAGATTCGCCTGGTGAGGAATGAATCATTAAGCGCAAATGGTTGTCTCACCTGAATTGTATTTGTCGTATTTGATTTTTCAGACCGAGTTTTTCTTTTTGCTGAAGGTAGCTGCATGAGAATCAAGATTGAGAGATGAGGGAAATCGGAGTATAGGAAGGACCGAGATCGGCTGAATTTGAAGAGGATAAGGGCGAAAAGGTCAAATGAGAAGTATAAGGAGAACGAGAGTACAGAGACGACTGACGACAAGCCCAGGTGGAATCGGTACTCTCCAGTTATTGGTGGCGGTTATTGGGGCCCCCGCCGATGAAGTTATATGTGCTGTTGTTCCTCGGAGGAGTCGCTCCGGTGAGTGCTCTGATAATATTTCTTACTTACACTGTTTTGATTATATTCGTTTTCTTTCACGGTTTTGGTGAGATCGTCCGCAATCGCTATTACTTCCAGTGTTGGTGGTGATTTTCCAGCGTTTTTAGTTGTGAATTAGAGATGACAATGGGGCGGGTCTAGATCCGAACCCGCCAAAACCCGCCCCTAATGGGACGGTCGGGTGGCAGTGTGGGTCCCGGTCTAGAGTAACTTAGCCCGGCCGGATTTGGGACGAGTACGGATTTAGTCAATCCTGGCCAGAAACCCGCCCCGAGACCCGTCGGATTTGGGGCTGTACTGTCAAAACGGGCAGGGCGGGCTTTGAAATTTTAGGCCCGCTTGGAGGCGGGGGCGGGCAAGCCCGCGCGGGCCTCGGGTTTTGGCGTGGCGGGGCGGGGCGCGCCGTGGGTAGCCCGCCCAAAAATAAAAATATATTTATATTATATAATAGACTTACTAATAAATTATATTGATTTTTATGTTTTTAAATTATGATGTATACCTTAATAACATAAAAAAATTAATATTAAAGAAGTTGATTAAATTAGATTTATATTTCAATTTGAAATCTTTTTATATATATATATATATATATATATATTTTTTCCAATTTTGTATTATTTTTTCTTTTTTTTTCCTATTTTTTTTAATTTTCTAAAACTGGCGGGGCGGGCCTTCATTTTACAGGCCAGCCAGTAGCGCGGGCTTGCCCGCCCCGCCCCGCCGGCCCGTTTTGACAATACTTATATTAATAAATTATAATTATATAGAAAAAATTTATAAATGCAGGGTAGTTTTTTCTAAGGCGGAGAGAATTGGGTCTCAAGTCCACAATAAAACAATAAGACCGTTGCAGATCTCGGGTCTTGCCGATAACAATTGATCTAATAAACTAAACGATTTGATGTCTTGAAAATAATCTCAACCCGTGCATCGCACGGGGTTAAACTAGTAAATAAAAAAGGTGGTGGAAAGAAAAGTTTCAAATCGCTAATACTATCCATATTTGTCAATATTTTTTTATCGTATGTTACATATATGAACAATATCTAGATTCTAGATGCAACATAATACACTTTGAATATGTGAAGCTCCTAACTGTTGATAGATTGATTAGCCTGGGCATGAACATCACTCATATAAGTTGTAGGCTCGTGAGGGGAAGAATATGTGGAGCATCTATTCTTGGCGTGTGAGTATAGTCAGCAAGTGTTTATGCGGATTAATAGGTGGCTGAACATGTCTGGATCGATCCAGACATTTGAGGAACTATGCAGCTGGATGGTGCGAATGGGAAGCAAAAGAAATGCTCAGCTATGCATACACACTTCATCACCTTTGGTGCGAAAAGAACAGGCGCTTGCATGAAACAGGGTTGAATACCGCAGAACAGGTCACCCTTATGATCAAACAGGAAATGAAAGGGACGCTCAAGAGCTTTGGTCACTTCGAAAAGGTGGTGCGAACAGACATCTTTCAAGCTGTTTGTATTAGTCATTCAGTTTGATGTTTATATGTTGTGATGCGGTGGGATATGGTTGATGCATGTACCAGACTGTGCTTGTAGTAAATGAAAATATCTTTTTATCAAAAAAGATCCTAGAATTAAGCATAACGTAAAATATTATTAAATTTGAAACAGAGGGTGCGAAAAAATACTAGTATCAAATAATGTGCTCAACTTTAATGGGTAATAGGCTCGTGTCTAATTTTAAATTAGTTCTTTTCGGGCCTTAAATGGACCTATTGTCAACGAACTCTTTCTTTCAGCACCATGAAAGCCGAATGTCTTGTGAAGAGCGCATGAAATCATCTGTCCCATAATTAATGTCCCCCTCTATATCCCAAAATAATCTTATCCGTTGAATTTTAAGTCATGTGGTTCAAAAACCTTCTTTTTTGTTTATTAATTCATTTAATTCTATATTCCAATCAAATCATAAAATCATTATTATTTCATGTGATTTATAAGATAAAAATAAATAAACACATTCAATTTATTCCTTGTATTTTGATTCAATTTGATATCCATATAATATATTTTTCGATAATCATAAGAATTACGGGAGGAGGACGGAACAGTGGGACAAACGATTGCAGCTGTGAAGAGATGACCTTATCGATTAAATTAGCCTATTCAAAAAGATCAAAAAGCTTATTCAGTTAAATTGGCTGCTAAAATTCTGTAAAAGAGAATCATATTCCTCCTTCAGCCGCTGGTCCTGCGAAGTTGTTTCTATTCTATTGGATCCTTTGAGGCAATTAACAGTGGGCGGCCCCAGCTTGAATGTTCAGCGGCTGCAAGTGGCTGCAGTCGCCGCCTTTTCGCTGGGCAGTTTCGTTACCGAATGGTATTCACGCCGACTTACCTATGGCAGCAGCATCCGTGCGGATCGCCATCGTCGGCGACGTTGTAATTTCCTTTTCTATTCACATTTAGCTATTGAATATGAAATTAATCGAACGAGGGCATTGGATTTTATTTAGGTGTTGGGGGTTTATTGTCGCTTTTTCCGTTTTTGCATTTCGAATTCTAATTTTAATTTGCGTTTTTGTTCTGCATAAGCATGATTTTTGGAGTCTGGAAGAAGACACAAAGGCTCTTCAGATATTGAAGGTTAGGTCTTCCGATCATTTGTTCATTTTCGTTATAAATATTCAATAATAATGGCGTATCTATGTTATGGATATAAGATATTTCTATTCCAAACTCTTCTTTTTTGGATTCTGGACCGCGGGAGTTATTTCCTTCGATTCGATATCCATTTTTTTTTACCCGTTCCAGGTATTGGTATGTATTCTGATTTCGTTCTTTCATATCAGTTGAAAAAGTTGAAAAGAAACAATAATGTTCACAATTGCTTTTCGTATTTTCCTGTTCCTATGCACGTTATTTTTTTCTATTTCTCTCCCTATCTCTCTCTTTACATTTTTACGAATTGCCATATATTTTTTTTTCTATATTTGTGTTTGCCTATAGTTATATTTCACCACTAAGATTACATTTCATATATGAGTGTCTGTATGATGAGCGAGAATATAATTTTATTCTTGCCATGTAAGTTGTTCTTCTCATACTTTTAATCTGATTATTTATTTTTTTCCATGACGCAATGCTACTGTGATGGAATATCAGCCGGATTTGGTGCTTTTTACAGGCAGGTTTTCCTTCTACATTGTTATTTGTTACAAAAAGGCAATGTTGCACAAATTAGTAACATAGTCAAAAAAATTATTAATGGATCCTCAATTCCACTTATTGCAGGAGCATATTTTTGCATTTGACTTTTTCAATTTCCTTCACTAGCTAATAAATTGGATGTAAATCTTAGAAGTCGTTGGGGCCCATTCCTGTGCATTGGAGCTTTTTTTTTTTTTTTTTTTTTTTTTCTCATATGGATATTCAGCCGTTCCTCAGGTGACTTTGGCAATGAGAATAGTACCTTGGTTGAAAGCATTTCTAATCTTGATTTTCGGAAGGCAGCTATTTTGGGGAACCATGATGCTTGGAGAACCCAGAAGTTTTCTTCGCGGTGAGTGAGCCTCGGTGATTTCTTATTTTGAATATGGCTCGCTAATGTTGGTCATATTTTGCTCTGAAAGAAGAAGAATGTTGAAGTTAGAAGATTATATACTCTTACCTTCAATATATATTGAAGTTTCCATGGAGAGTGTTTTGGCATAAATTGCTAAACCGTTTTTATCTTTTCGTGGGCGAAGGAAAATACTTCATATCTTCTAAATTGATTATCTAAGAACAATTTGTTTGTTTTGACTTCATTGTCGGCATTTTGATATAGGGAAAAGGATGCGGTTCAACTACAGCTTGAATAGTAAGTGCGTCTCTTTGTCTTTACATTGTTTGTTTTGGCTTTCTACTCTAGTTTGAGCATTAACTTATCCTACTTAGTTGAAGTGAGTTGAAGTGGTGCCGTTTTCCCATTATTGCGTCTGAAAATTTATTTGATAGGGATTAAGAAACAAAACCATAACGACTTGAGAATTAAGAATATTTGTAATTCTCCTCTAAGATTGTGGAATTTCTTCAATCAAAGAATTAGTAACGGCCGTTATAGGTGTCTTCCTCACATATCTAATATCTGCAGTGCCTCTCCTAAGAAATTGCTTGAACTTAGTCTTTCTTCTCCACATTAAAAGCTCTCAAGTATCAAAATTCTTTCTCACACGACATTGTAATAAACAGCATCCATATCATATTTTATTTTGATGTATTACTAGTCTTGGCGACGAGCATGTTGGTTACCGAAGGATAGATTACCATGATTTGAAGGTGAGCGTTGTTGGTGGGAGACCTTTCTCTTGCGGTGGCGAACATGTGTTTCGAAAAAAGCTTCTGAAAGCCAGGTAGGTTTCTATTTGAGCTAGAAACGTTTTCCATTTTTCTTTTTATTTCGATAGGATGTTCACAGAGATGTATTGTGCTATCTATGTTTCGTTGATTTTATAAGGAAGAACGACAAGGCAAATATTATCCATTGATCAATAGATGCATTGCTCGTCTTAATCCATGAACAACATTGTCTTTTCATCAGCCAACCATATTTCATCCATAAAAATAACTTGTTTGACGTGAAAAAAGCTGGCATGGTGATTTTGTTCTGCTCTACGGTGGTTTTGTTTTTGGCAGATATGGAATTGATGATATGAATGGAAGTGCGAAAAGGATTTACCAATCTGCTTTAGGAACTCCCCAAGACCATACAATAATATTTCTTGCCCACAATGGTCCTACTGGTAAGTAAATGCAGTTTTTATTTCTGCTAATACGTTTGTTTGTAAGAGATCGTCCGTCCAACTTTGATTGTTCCTCTCCATCGCAGGCTTAGGTTCCTCCATGGATGACATCTGTGGAAGGGATTGGATTCCTGGGGAAGGCGGCGACCATGGTGATCCCGGTAACGAACTATTTCAGTAATATAATTTATATTCTATTATCTACATATATATCAGATCCATATATATTTCTATCCGATTGTCGTGGGAAAACGCAAACGCAGACTTAACACAAGCGATAGCGCAAGTGAAAGAGACAACGAATCTACGCATCTCACTTGTAGTGTTTGGGCACATGCATAAGAGCTTGGCGTATGGGGACGGCCATCGTAAGATGATAGTGGTGGATGATGGTACTGTGTATCTCAACGGGGCGATTGTCCCTCGGGTTATTCATTGCAATAAAACAATGGATCAAGATGAATATGAAAGCAGTAGTAGTAGTAGTGATAGTAGCAGTAGCAGTACGACTTTGCGAGCATTTACTGTTGTGGATATGAAAGATTGTTTGTTGGAGAGAGTTGCAGAGACATGGGTTTCAGTTTCTGGGGACAAGGTGAGTATTGACAGTGAAGGGCTCATCTTCTGAATTTGGAAAGGCAGATAATTAGCGTTTTGACTCTTATGTAATGTCATTTTTATGGTACCACTCTACTGGAATTAAGAGAAATATCAACTCCTTAGCATTTGAAATTAATAACGAGCAGCTCTTAAATTATATCAAACTAGTATTTTTCTGAACGCCCGATGTAAATATTAACTTATATTTAAAGTTAATTTTAATCTATAAAGGATGAAATTGGAAGAGTAAAATAGTAACTAAGAATGATTTTCATATCAATTAATTTGAGAGTATTTACTATAAGGTGTGATCCCTTAATAAACAAAATAAGATGAGAAATATCACCCATTTTTTTATTTGAAGTGAACTTAGTTAATTTTTTGTCAAACGGGAGCTTGTCATAAAATATAACAACAGTACAAACGAGCTAAATAGCTCATATAGCCAACCGTCAATTAAATGACATAAGGACAGACACCTACTAAAGAGGACAATGCACTTCTAAAAAAGAGCCTAAGATCCCTCATGGGAAAACAAAAACCTAACAAAGCAGATTTTCAAAATTACAACAAAAGAACTAAAGTACCTACTATAAATCGAGCCTAAAACTCCACATGAGTGGCCATCAAACTAAAATTTGGAGTACTCTTTCGTTTCTTCCGTCTTAACATAAAAAAACACATCTTCTTCATGCAGAAACTCCAACAAGTTGAGGGAAACAACCTTACAAGAGGAGATAACCTCCTTGCCAGGAGACTCACAAACTCACAAAATAAACACAACACGACAGAAAATCAACCACAAAACCAACAAATGGATGAAGGCATACACAACAAACAAATATAAATTACTGCGCCGTAGCTCAACACCAGACTATTGGAAAGGCTAGACAAAAAACTTACCTCGCGGGTAGGTTCAATAAAACTAGAAAAACCTCTAAGAGTGTCGGAATGCTTTTCCTTTTTCTCTACGCCGTGCTCATGATCAACAATAAAATACATCACGTGCCACGCACGTGACCGATTTTTATATCGGAAAAGTGACGTGGCGCCGGACCTATAAATTGTACGATTTTAAAACTTATTGTCCCTGTAATGCCACGCCCTAAATTAGCGGTCCCTATAATGAGACACCCCATAAGTTACGGGACTAAAAAAAATTAAGCCATTTCATAATTATATGAATTATCCAATTAATAATTTTATTTTAGGTTGGACTTAATTCAAAGTTAAAGTCCAATACAATTTTTTTTGCTCACGTTAAAGGCAAATTATTTGAACAAGTAAACAAGAGATAAGTATCTTGAAGACTTGGTATTGTCGTTTAATTTTGAATTTAACTGTATAATAAAGATTGAGTGGAGAATGAACGTGTTAATAAAATGGCTACAATAATATAGTTGACGGACATAGGTAGACACATTTATAAAACGTTTATTCCACTTTGATGCGGTCGTAAAAATGAGTCTAGCGCCTCTTTCCCGCCGAAACCGCCTCTTTCCCGCCGAGATAATGCCGCGTACCGTAACTGAAATTACCAAAGGGTGGGATGAGGTGGCGTTTGCGCTCTTGCCTTAGTCAAGAGGGTGGTCATTTGGGTGTTAAGAAGATACGATATAAAGCAGAAATAATTGTAGAAAATGAGAAGCGAACGGTGTCCACAAATGGTGCACTCTAGGAGTGACTGACACATTTATAGGTTAGGTCATAGGGGACTTACCTGGTCCTTGATCGTCGCCCCACATTCTGTCTCTTGAGTCCACATTCCACACATGTCGACTCTCATTGCTCCTCGGGCTTCTTTCTCGAGGATCACTCTCGCGGCCGCCGTCGCGTTGTGAAGGCTTCGGGGTTTGCGGCTCCTCGGGAATTTGCCCCAAGGACTTCCTTCTCGGCTGCCCTCGCGGCTCTAAAGGTTGGCCGGGTGTTGGGAAACCCCGGGTGACCTGATGCCTCGCCCCGAATGCAGCGGAATTTAAAATTTTTTCCGGGTTCTCCATACGGTTTCCCCAGATACTCGGTTAAATAAAGAAAAACGCACGTAGACACGTATAAGGTATAAGGATCTTACCCTCGTCGCGAAGATCCTTAGCTCTCGTAGCTCGCGAAGAGAGTCACGCCGACCCCGTGACGTACCGCAGACTTCACCTCTCCAAGGATGGCTAGAGGAAGTGAAGAATGTTTGTGTAGAGATGTGTATGTGTGTGTGTGATTTCTAAAACTCACAAACGCTTAGGGTTTTCTCAAGAACAAGCCCAAATGCTCTTTCTTCTCTCTTTAAACTCAAAGCTTAGTGTGAGAAATATTAGAACTAAGTAATGGACGAAATTACTCAAAGTAATATAGATTAAATCAACTTCCAACCTTTGAAATTGACTTTAATCATAATTAATCTAAATCATGCCCTACATGACCCATACCTTGTTTGTTTCCTTTGTATTATATCATCTAATGACTAGACATTGTCCCACAAGTCTAACGAAAGAACAAGGATTGAAATTGGACTTGATTTGGATCAAATTTGACCAAAAACTGTCAGTTCACGGCCTCTTGCAAGACCTTTCACGGTCGTGACAAGTAATAGGCCAGCTTCGGCCGCTCGTCACGGCCGGAGTCACGACCGTGACCATTGCCTGGAGGCTTAACGGCTTGGGCAAGGGTCATGGCCGTGACACTGTCGGGCAGCCTATGGCTCGCCACTGCCCGGCATCACGGCCACGTGCAAGACATGTCACAGCCGTGACCCTTTTTACAGCATTGCAATAGTTTCGTATTTCTCTCATATCGAGGGGTAAACGATGTCCGATTGCCCTGAAATTTTAACCATAGATCAAAGATTCACCAATATTGACTCTGACCAAAGGGATTCTTAATCCGAGGTCTATGTTGGGAGGTATGAATTTTTGAAGCCGCTGCTACTTTGTAGCGGGCTTCACAAACGAGCCTTGCTCGTCGTTGTGAACCCTAATTACGCTCCTTCTTCGTTTTGAAATTTACGTCCATGTAGATACAGTTTCTAAAACTTGTATTCATCTTTTATTAATGTCTCTAAGACCGTTAAATTAATTTACATCTCATATTAGTTAGACACTATTACAGTGATCATGTTTAAGCCCGACTCTCTTGGTTCGTCTCAACCCGGCAAGGGAAGAATCCAATAATTCGATAAGAGCCTAGCCAATCCCGCGGTACCAAATAGATCCCGTGTTGAGTACGATCTTCGATCTACGAACCGACTATAGATTATCGTCGTACGTATAGACCCTTCACAAATGTCCCAGTCGAGTGAGAGTCATGGTTACGTCAAACTCGCTAGACTCGACTCTATGACGAATTCGTGACCAGCGAAATTACTAAACTACCTCAGTCTCACGTAAGTCAGTTTATAGATTCGGCCGAAGACTTCGTAATTTACCGTCCCGAATATGCATAGGACACATATCTCGGTTACTAACGAGACAGAGTCCCTCATGATAGCCTAAGCACGACAGTTACCCTTCGTTGTCAAGGCCGCATGTCGCCGCCGATCCATGTTCGTCTTCGAAAAAGGTGAGCCTAGCAAACTAGTGACAAGTCAAGACCCGAAGTCAACTCCGTCAAAGTGGTGCGCGGGCGGCGCCGAGGCCGCCCGCCTGATGTGCGCGCGCGGTGCCCAGGCCGCCCGCCCATGGCGCCCGTCTAAGGTCCACGCACACTACTATAGTCAATTGATCGATCATTGACGCTACCTAGAGTAACGATAAGGCCCATGTGATCGTCGATTGCGAGTCGTGTCCAAGTACAAGTTAATTTCGTGATTCAACTTATACTATTGTTACGACCTCCCGCTTCCCAAGTGAATGGCTGGCATAACCATATAAGAGTCGTCAAGAAATAAGTCGTAATTGACACTCATTCACCCTACCGAGGTCTAAGACTTATGGACTTATTTAATATCGGAGGCTAATAGCTCATCGGTGCCCCTCTCTCATCCCATGAGAATCAGTGACTAAACTCACGATATATGGGATTTATTTATTTACCGTCCCACCGGGTGCCTAGTAAGACTTGATAGGTAAATAAATAATGTGCCTCCTAAAGAATAAATAATAAAATATAAATTCCATTAATACGTATAAGAATACATTATTCAAATACATAGCGAATAATACATCGATTATTAAATACATGCCATATTCATTACATCCTCGAATGGCATTCCGATGGCACATCCCCAACAATCTCCCACTTGCACTCAATGTCGTGCGCTATGATATCGTAACCCCATTTTATGGAGGTGTAAGCACTACCTATGAAAGAGGCTTGGTGAACGGGTCCGTCATCCGCTGTGGCTATTTTCTGCACAGCTATGTAGCCATTCTCAACGAACCCACGCAGCACGTGGTATTTTCTTTCTATGTTTCTGCCCACTTCACACCAAAATGGTAGCGGGCAGTCCACTACGCCTGGAACAACTTGGAGTTCTTCTAAGAACTTCCTCTTCCAAACACCTTACTTTGCTGCCTCAGAGGCTGCAATATACTCCACCTCAGTGGTGAAATCAGCAGTAGTGTTTTGCTTAGAACTTTTCCAAGACACTGCTTCACCATTGAGCGTATAGACGAAACCAGAAGTAGATTTTCGGTCATCCGCGTCCAACTGGAAATCCGAATCGGTATAACCATCCACCTCTAATTCTCCATTTCCATAAATCGGTACCATATCTTTAGTCCGTCTAAGGTACTTGAAGATATTCTTTACTGCATTCCAATGTTCTTTACCAGGATTAGACTGGTACCGACTTACTATGCTCAAAGCATACGCGATGTCAGGCCGCGTACATAGCATCACATACATTAGGCTACCTATTGCTGATGCATAAGGAATTTCACTCATTTCCCTCCTTGCTTCCTCACTTTGAGGATACATGGATTTCGAGAGCTGAATCCCATGTCGCATTGGCAAGAATCCTTTCTTAAATTCATCTATTCGAAACCGTTTCAGGATTTTTTCTAAGTAAAGGGCCTGAGATAGACCTATCATTCGATTCGCTCGATCTCTACAAAAGGCGAATTCCATAGGTTGCTTCTCACAGGTCTTTCATGAGAATTCAGTCGAACGCCAATCTTTCACCTCCGAGAGCATTCCGATATCGTTTCCAATCAAAAGGATGTCATCCACGTACAATACGAGGAACGATATCTTACTCCCACTGACCTTCTTGTAAACGCAAGGCTCATCTTCTTCTTTAAGAAGCCGTTCCTAACTACTTCACCAAATCGAAGATTCCAACTTCTAGACGCTTGCTTAACTTCGAAAGGGAAAACAATGAGTTGATGGGAATGGTCTAGCGTTATAGGGCTGTTTATAAAGGACCTGGGAGAGCTTGGGTGGCCATTTATTATTTATTTATTTTATTTTTCTATAGAAGTTTTTTTATTCTTCTACGTATTTTTATATATAAGGAATAATATATTACAGCAGCGTTAAAATACTGTTTTAAAGTGACATATAATAACCGAGATAAGGCAGCATTTGCAATTATTTCACAATAAATAAAAAGGTGGTATTAAGAAAAAGGTTCAAATCGTTAATACTACCCATATTTGTCAAGAATTTGATTTTTTTATCGCATTTTACATATATGAACAATATCTAGATTCTAGATGCAACATAATACACATTGATATGAGATACTTTATATCATTCTTCGTGAATTAAATATGTGAAGCTTAATGGTGTTAATAAAAGAGTCGAAAGTGGCCCATTGCCTATCATATACATCACTCAATATAATCATTATCACTATTAAATTCCAAGGTAGATTAACAGGTTAAGACAAATATTGGTTTATGAGACAGAGTGATCTACAATGCAGTAAATATCAAGCCAAGTAAAGTAAAACGGTAAAGCACACAACGTTGAGTATAATAATAAACACAGAATATATGCCATAGTTTTAACCTTTTCTTTACCCTTATCACAAACAAACACAGCTTATTCACCACTTCGAACAAAAATTTCACTAAGAAACAGTACGGCCATAGCAAACAGATGCAATATACAGATTCTTGGCCCATTTCTCCTGTAATAAACACAAGCAAAAACATAGCAATGGCTGGTAAAAAAAAAAACAGAGGAAGAACGAAGCACAGAAAGTAATATCGAAAGATATGAGCAGAGGTGACCTTTACATGTACACTTGGGAAAGCAGACGTTCGAAGAGTTTCCTGCGTTTCGTCAGTAGGTTTTCTTCTCGGTATGCTTAGAATCAGAGCAGATTGATCAGCAGTAGCAGCAGTAGCAGTTATGCGATAGCCGTTATCCCACCTACGGTGCACGCCCTCGCTTGGATAAAGGAAATCTAATTCCACCACCTAAGAAAAAGAAATGATCTTGATTTTTTTTGTCTGGATTATATTCAACAGTGAGATTACAGTTTCGTCAAGTAACCTGGTCAGAAAATCCAGCGCCTCGGGACATAACAACAGCCCATCTATTCCCAGAAGTGGCCATGGAAGTAACGTAGAAACCTTCCCTCCACTTTTTGTTTATCCACTTGTATGGGAACGATTCGCTTACTTTGTACGATTGCTGCAAGTATTGAGTACCTGAATTTTTACATATTCGGCATCAAATGTAAAATACGAAAACAACTATGCGAAAGAAGATCATGTATGGCTCCATCTATGTGTAAACTGTACTGACCTTTTGACATTACTACAAGCGAACTACCATTTGTAGCGCCTGCAACCGAACTGATGTAATAGTTCTTTTCCCATTGCTCCATTATCCACTCCTATTAGCATTTCAAAATCAGAACTCAGTGGAAGGAAGGAATCAATTCTCAAACCTCGATAAGAAGAAACTAATGTTTACGTATAGGGAAAGATTATGCTATATTTACCTTGTGAAGAAAGAATGGCGATAATTCGTATATTTGAGAAGTGAATCCAGTGCCTGCGTCCAATATAAGGGCCCAGAGATTTTGACAAGACGAAACGCAGCTGATGAATAGCCCGTCCTCAGTTCCTTTATCAATGTGCTGGGATAGCCTCGAGTCCATCACATTATAGTGATACCTTCAAACACATAAAGGTACAAAGACATGAAAATTCAACACTATGTTACATAACTGCTCGCTCGCCGAGGAAAATACTCCAGCGTAGATTGAGGAAACTTCAAACCTCTGTTTCATGGGTTTTCGAGCATTGTAAACGCTAATCCACTGCGTTGCAGGCAAACCCATTCGAATTTTCTTTTTGGGTTGTTCGTCTTCTCCGTCTTCAAAAGTCAGTCGTCCTCTTTTGTGACCGACTTGGAAGATAAGCTTCATTTTCCCAAAAAAAAAACCAAAACGTGAGAAACAAAAAAGGCAAACGTAAGTCGCACAGGAAAAGCAACTGTCGAGAAATTCGAAGAGTCGAGGAGAATTATCAAAGAATCACCTTTTGGGCACCCTCGGTGTTAATAGGCCTGATGTCAGGATTGGGTCCCACTATCACATCGAAAAAGGAGATACACTTTGCATAATCAGGCTCCTCGTCGAACTTCAAGTTGACAACGTATTCCACAAATAACTTGAAAGGCTGAGGACACATGCAGCAAAGTGCCTCTGGCGACGTAGCCATTTTCTTTTTGCAGACTAGGAAACCTTTGTTTTCACCCTGACAAAAATCGAAGGTAATATAATTTAGGCCTAAATGAGGGATAACTAGCAGTTAAAAAAAATTATTTGGTTCACGACCTGATAAATTTCAGCATGTTTCAAATGCGTATTAGTTTTTCAGACACTTTCTTGAAGCATATGTTTAAGATTCGAAGAAGTACAATAGCTAAGGCGCACGGTACGAACCTGGTATCCTTGCCAAGGCAAGCGCCCACGAAGAAGGAAAATGAGGGTATAAGCAAGAGATTCCAAATCATCTCTCCTTGTGGCTGTTCTACCTAAATGAGCATGAACACTAGCATAACGAACTGTTCCCCTGAAACCAACAGAAAAAAGGAGAATTGCTGTATCAGAAGATAGTTTCAAGACAAGATACAAATATATTACGAGGTTTTGGGTGTCTTCAACAAAGACAAAAAGACACGCAAAATCTGTACCTGAAAACGTCTGGTCGTTGGTCATACTCAACATGCAGACCAGTTTGTCCATCTCTCCATCTAGTTGCTGATTAAGCAAATAGTTTCAGAAACATTTAGTGTTGCAACAGAAGAAAATCTATTAAAAAAATTATTTTGACTTACCTAAACCAAGATCAACTAGGAATAACTTTTTCTCATCGGGAGTTCCCGGTGCACCGAGCAAGAAATTCTCAGGTTTCACATCGCCGTGTACATACCTACGTTTTTTAATAGAACAGATGAAGGAAATTCTTCTGCAAACTTCCGTAGTTTAACAACACAAGAAGAACATGGTTATATGTAGAAAAAAATATATACATATATATATATCTCACCCTCTGGAGTGCAACTTCTCTAATATGGATATTGCTTCAATAGCAATGCATGCCACCATTTCAATAGACATTCTGCATTTTTTTTCCAAAGATCAGGTTAAAACATGCACAACTAGAAGTTAAAAAATGCACAACTAGAAGAAATTTGCAGATGAACTAACTTATGAGGACTAAGGATAACTAAACTCACGTCTGAGAATTTTTATTCCAAACATCCCACAAGCTCGGGCCCAGCATATCCATCACCTGCAAAAATTCAATTCATAATTTAGACGTAGGACTATAAACTAACCAAGGCACATTCAACATAATTCACAGATAATCTGCATTTGTAGTACCATCACAAAATAGTCATCTTGCTGCCCTTTGAAATGCAGCCTTGGAACACCATGACTCCCTCCTAGTGTACTGGTGAATTAACATAGAATTAGTTGGCCACCGAAGTAGTAACTCACAGTCACATCAAATCAAATAATCAAATTGCTTACTTGTAAACTATCCACTCATAAGGAGGACCGTGATTACATCCTTTACTGTTGACATGTTCGAGTTTGAGGGCCACCTTTTATGAAAGGGCACACAAATGTTGAATTCACACAAGATTATTTGCAAAAAAAAATGCATTCAGAATAAAGAGAAAACATAGAGGAAGTACCTCAATGGCACCAGGACCTGTCCTTTCATTAGTGTTCCCAGATATACGGCGACCCACATATACTTGTCCAAAGCCACCTTTACCAAGTTTCTTCTCAACTCTGTACATTGGTGAACCACCAACTTGCACCTATAATACATAATCATGACGTAATAAATTCCATGGGTAAAAGAATTATGACATCTTCGCCAACAACCATGGGATAAAATGTCTAATTCAGATTTGGCTCTAAGCAAATTATATTGACATAAATAAAAATGAGTTCAGAATTCCCCAGTAAACCATCCTTATGCCATATCAAAGGCAACATTACAAAAATAAAAATCTGAATTACAGGTATATAAGGAAGACAAACCCAGACTCAATCTGGCAAAAATAACGAGTAATTCCATAGAAAATGGTAAAAAAATAAAAAGATACAGGGATCATTGAGAAAATACATGTGATAACAGGAAATGTCAGGAAGATATAAAAACCGAACATCCTAATTACAGAAAACAGAAAAGGGAAAAGCTAAGGAGAGAAACAGTAATGAAGAGAAGTATCGACCTCATTGGGAATAAACACGTCTTCGCCCTGATCCATCCGAATTAACTACACCTTAGATGTAATTTGAGAAGAAATCTTTACGACTACGCCGATTTAACCGATCCAAAGAAATCAAGAACGGAGAAAATTATATGGCATGAAAGATGCCATTTGAACGCCTACCCATTCAACATATCTCTAAGAGTGAGGCAATTCAGCAAACAGGAAAGTGTCATTAATAGGCATTAGCACGTCACAAAGTTGGCAAAAAAGAGGTCGGTGAGATTTTAGGTATCAATATCGAAGACGTAAGTATAAGCGGACATGTACATCAAATTCGGCCCATAAAATGGAAAGCTAGCCCAAAACTAACTCAATGTTTGGGCAACATGTGCAAGCCCTACCAACACCGTTTAAAGGTTATAAAGAATCTATTAATCATCCATCATAATTTTAACGATTTCATCTAAGCACATACAATCCAACCAAATCCACTACATATAGACAAGTTGTGTTTGCTATAGAATATTAAGTCAGTAATATTTTCAGAAACCTCTTCTCTAAATTTACCTCTTACAGCCGTATCTATTCGGAAACATAACAGTCAAGTTATTTGCCAAAAAGGTGTACTATGTCAATATAGCGATCACCAAAGAATAAGACAGAATCCAGTAATTAAGAATCTGAATATCACGAATGCTTCTCATTTGCCAAACAGCCACATTATTTTCCAAAAAACGAAAAAATGATTTACTTGTCTTTTTATTATAACTAGGAGAGCCAACAATTGGGGACTTACTTAAAACAGTTCGAGTGGCATTTACGGAATGTCCATATTGTCCACCATAACATGGACATCCAATAAAGGACAATATATTATCTCCAAACTCAAACAAAGTCAAGTAAACCTAAGGTCATTTGAACGATATAGACTAGGGGTTTAGAACCATCGTGCATTCAAATTCTCACACATCATAGGCCACGCCAACACTCTCCAAATTCTTCTACAAGCAATTTTCCCACACATGAAGCACGTGTTGCAAAAAGTACCAGAGAAATACGTAAGCATTCTCAAACATGCAGGACACTAGATAAAGACAACTGTTAAGTTCCAAAACCAACCCAAAACATGCAACCACCTAACTTTTCGAACCAATGCATAACAACCCAAGAAATCGAATCAAAACACGAATCTCTAGGGTGCTTTAAATGCCTGATCTTGAACCTATAGAATAGAAGCAAAAGAATAAAGTTCTCACCTTTTCAGGGATAGGTGAGGAGGCCAGCTCGTCGTCAGCAGCATTTGCTTTATCGGCACTTCTCCCGCCATTGTTAAAACGATCCATTGGCTTCCCTTCAACTACCAACGGTGTTGCCGCCACAATAGCTATATTGCCATCAATCGGCTCTGCTACTGCTGCTGCAGCTCTTCTTTTCCGTGTTCTTGTCGCTATAGCTGCGTTTTCCTCAGGTCCCAAATTATTATTATAATCAATATTCCCTCTTTGATTCTGAGTATCGACGTTATTTCGAATATTATTGTTGTTGTTTGGCTTCCTTCCCCTTCCTCTCCGTACTCCACCACGCACCACAGGCATGGTTCATCCTCCAATTCTCATTTCCCCCTCCACTCTTTTATCTCGCTAAAACAGAAGATGGACAAATTACAATAAGATCAAATAAGTATGATCAGCACGTCCCAATACTGAACTGGTTATTTTCTACTGCATAGCATAGAAATCACATATCATTAACAGCTCATATAACAGCAGAAAACAGATTATCCACCGAAGATGCAATGAAGACGAAGAAATATCAAATCAAGCCGCCTCAATATATCATCAACACATAAACACCACACAATAGAGGCTTCCACCATACCACCCATACGCAAATATGGAGATAGCATACTTGCCGCTAAATTCTCTAATAAGAGAACCTCGCATAGTTCATCCGCAAAATTGTTAATTAACACAGTTAACATACCTACCAATAGATTCCTTCGAAAACCCAAATGGAAAAAAAAGTAGCGACAATCTTCGACAGCAGCTAGATGATTAAAAAAAAAGAGCAGACCAGACGATTAAGCACCCTTGTCGTCAAAGTTTTACTTAGAACAATAGAAAACGAATATTTGAGAACGAGAATTTCTGGGATCTATAGGATATCAAAGCAAAGACTCGGTTTTTAGCAAAATTGAGACGTAGCGCAGCTTCGTGTATAATTAATTTACCTTGGTCCTATCCTATGCTTTCTTGTTAATTTCTCTACCTCCGCTTTGTGAACATGGAGATTCCAGGCGTTGAAATGACGAAAGCACCCTTGAGGCATCGTTGGCAAAGATCTCAATGAGCTCTAATCCTAGCCGTTGGTTTGACAATTCTTGGTATGTAGGTTGTCCACGTGGATTTATATGTCGGAATATAGAGATTTTGTACCGTTTTCAATGTTAGGATTTCTGATTTTCTGCCTCAACTTCCTACAGCTGGCTCGTTTCATGTGTAACGGTGGTGGTTAGAAACGATATGAATAAGTTACGTCGTGTTAGTTATATGTGTATAATCATACATGCTTGTATCATTATAATCGTCTATTACAAGGATTTTGGTTATATAGGTTATGTTGATGTTGAGCGTTCAACTGAAACAATGTTGGGTAACATTCTAGTCAACATCTGTTGGCCGAGAATGTTCCCTTTCCTAGTTTTATCTTACCCAAAACCTATTTTAATTATGACGTGGCATTTTTCTAGTGTTGTGCAGGTTATGGATAAGAGCTAGAACGGTTCAAACCGTGTAGAAAGAGTGTGGATAAGCTAGAGCAAAAATAGGAGTGGAGCATACTAAAAATAGGAAGCTTGGAGAACAAGTGAAGACTGAGCAGTCCCAGCTGACCAAGTCGATCTACAACGGTCACTAACTGTCCAAATACACTTAGTGGACGTTAGTGGACGTTGTGGGAAGTTGCAAGGGCGAGTGGCGAAGTCTTGGACAAATCGAAGGAGTATTTAAGTCGAAGACTTAACCATTTTCAAGGACGACGAACACGAGCGAAAATCAGAGCGTCTTTGAGCGAGCTTTATTTTCTTGAAAGAGTTTTCTTTTCAGTCTAGTGTTGCTGAATTCTTTAGTGATTCGTAGGTTGTGGCTAGACTAGTTTTTGACTATCTTTTTCGGTAGTTTTTGTAATCCATATTTCTAGTGGATTTCACCCCTTGGGGCTCGCAGCAAGTTATTTGACTTGCTGCATAAAACATCGTGTGTGTTCGTTTCATTTTTATCACTAAGTTTCTATCATTTCCGCTGTGCATTTAAAAGAGAGTGTGAGTGTTACCCCAACATCACGTCCAACATCAGTTTATAACTTAGTGTTTTTATATCCATTTAGTACGGGACCACCTTCAAAGTGGTATCAGAGCCAACGCTTGACGTCACTAAGCGCTAAACATCCTCTACAATGGATATTACCAGTTCAAACAATATCGGCAAAGTTTCTGTTCTCGACGGCACCAACTATGCGTATTGGAAGGTCCGTGTTCGTCAGTGCATCAAGTCAATCGACGTGCGAGCTTGGGAAGCAGTTCTCCACGGTTATACCCCACCAAGGACAGAACCTGATGCAGATGGAGAAGTCGTCGACAAGCCTGTCGAACTATGGACAGCACCCGAGCGAAGCCTGGCAGAATTCAATGACAAGGCACTCAACGCAATTTTCTCGACGGTGGATATCTTTATGTTTAAGATTATCCAGAATTGTACAACGGCCAAAAATGCGTGGGATCTGCTCGAGAGGTACTGTGAAGGTGATACAACGGTGCGAGAAACCAAACTACGCCTCCTCTTAAGCCAATTCGAAAATATCAGAATGAAGGAAGACGAGGATATTACGACGTACTTTGGGAAGCTTTTGACCATCTCCAGCGAGTGTGCCAGCCTAGGAGATCCTCTGTCAAACAAGGTATTAAATTCAAAAGCAATTCGTACACTAACAGAAAAATTTAATATGAAGGTATCAGCGATCGAGGAGTCTCACAACCTTGCTACCATGGACTTCAACGTGTTAATGAACATTTTGAAAAATTATGAAACCAATCTTGAAGTCCAAAAGAGGGCCTCTCGTGGAAAGAGCCTCGCACTTGTCACCCAGCCATCGGATGAACTGATCGAGGTCGACCCCAGAAACGCAGAAGACATGGCCATGGTAGTAAAGAAATTCGCGAAGTTTTTCAAGAAGAAGAATGTTGTGCAAAATGTTGGCCCAACATTCAGAAAAGGCCAGAATGCCAAGGCAGAACCATCTTCAGCCCCTCCGTTCCCTAAACGGAAACCTTTTGGGAGGCTAGATGGAAAGCCAAAGAAGAACATCAACTATGAGGCAGTTCGGTGTTTTGAATGCCAAGGTTGGGGCCATTTTGCCAACGAATGTGCCAACACCATTCGCAAGCGTGGTGGTAAGGTCATGTGGATCGATCTGTCAGACGAGGAAGATGAAGATGAAGAGGAAGAGCCTAAGCAATCATCCGTGATCATCCAGTCATTTTCTGATGACGAAGAAGATGAAGATAACCAAATCGGCCTTACTGCGGTAACTGATGTTGAGCCAACATCTGACTCAACATCTGTAAAACATATCATTTTTTATTATGATGATTCAAACTGTCTTGATGGTCTTTTGAGTTGTGATGAGACAGAAACTGAGACAGAGTGTGGTGAAGAAGCCGTTAAGCAGCTGACCTCACAATATGAAGTAGAAAAGACGATCAACTCACAACTTCGTGCCGCGGTGAAATTACTGACCGAGGAGAATGAGAAAAACGAGAAGGTTATTGAAGGTCTAATGGATGGCATGAACAAGTTGGAAGCCGCTTTGACACGAAAGGACAGGGAGATCGACTCACTTCAAAAGCGACTCAATGAGGCCGACAAAACCTTTGCTAAATGGAATAGGAGCAAAACTAGCCATGAAGAGGTACTATCTATTGGTATTACTGATAAACAAGGTCTAGGTTATAACCGTCAATCTGCTCATGATAGTACAAAACCCGTGACCCATGAGAAGCCTAAGATAGTGTTTGTTAAAGCTCAATCCGTAAATGACGAAGTTACGAATCCTAAGGATAGTCCCGAGCATGTGACCCCAAAAACTCATGATAAATCCTTTTTGTGTGAACACTGTAAGAAATCTGGTCATTTAAAATCATACTGCTGGAAATTGAAGAGAGAGATTTCTGCTAAGAAATCGATGTCAGCTGAGATGTTCCCCAACATATCTGTCAACATTGAGAAATCAGTGTTGAAGGATGTGTCTGAAGAAAAATCAGTTGGCGTTTCTTCGAATTCTAGTAAACAGAACGTGGTTAAATCTTCTAAGAAAGCTTGGATTAGGAAATCAGGGGATAAAAGTCTTGTTGTGTACACCTCTTTGCGAGCTAACGTTACAGGTTCATGGTACTTCGATAGCGGGTGTTCCCGACATATGACGGGTACCAAAGAGTATCTCAGTGACTACACACCTTTAAGGAGTGGATCTGTGACTTTCGGAGGTGGTTCCAAAGGTCGAATACTCGGCAGAGGCAGACTTAATGTGCCCGACTTTCCCAAGCTTAGCAACGTACTTCACGTAGAAGGACTTGTCGCGAATCTGATCAGCATAAGTCAGCTGTGCGACGATGACCTTGAGGTAAGGTTTAATAAGGAGTGTTGTGAAGTGTTTAACCGAAATTCTGTTCTAGTGATGGCAGGTAAAAGATCTAGCGACAATTGTTACCTAGTTGGTGACAAAACTGGTGAGAAAGACGTGTGCCAGCTTTCAAAGGCCGAGGATGATGTTGTTCTTTGGCATTACAAATTGGGCCACGTTAACTAGAGAACATTGGAGCAACTTATCAAACATGACGCAATTAGAGGCATTCCGAAACTCAAGGAGTTTGGTAAGGTTGTTTGTGAGTCGTGTTTGAAGGGTAAGCAAACACATGTTAGTCACAATGTTGACCAACAAGCTGTCCAACATTTTAAAACTGCTCACTGTTTTCAGTTGATTCACATGGATTTGATGGGTCCTATGGAAGTTGATAGCATAGGGGGTAGAAAGTATGCTTATGTGCTCGTGGATGATTTTTCTAGATATGCATGGATTTTCTTTCTTAGGGAAAAATCAGAATCGGTTGAGTTTTTCAAAAAATTCTGTGCTATGATTCGAAACAATTTCAGTGCTACTATTTTCCGTATTAGGTCTGATCATGGTAGAGAGTTTGAGAATCAATGGTTTGATGAATTCTGTGATAAGAAAGGGATTGTGCATGAGTATTCGTCACCTAAGACACCCCAACAAAATGGGGTTGCCGAAAGGAAGAATAGGACGTTACAAGAAATGGCTAGGGTTATGTTACTATCTAAGAATGTGTCTAAACGTTTTTGGGCTGAAGCTTTGCATACAGCATGTCACATTTCGAATCGTGTGTTCTTTAGGCATGGTACAAAGAAAACCCCGTATGAATTATTGAATGGAAAGAAGCCTACGGTTAAATATTTTCATGTCTTTGGTTGTTTTTGTTACATGCTAAATGACCGTGAATTTGACTAAGTTTGATTCGAAGAGTGACAAATGCATATTCCTAGGATACTCGTCTAACAGTCGTGCCTATCGTGTTTACAACTTGCGTTTGAAATCTGTTCAAGAATCAGTGAACGTTGTGTTTGATGATGCTACTGATCTTAGCAACATGCCCCCTCAAGTTGATATTGCAGATGTTATACAAGCGAGTAACGAATCAGAGGAGCCTGCGGATGACAATGTTGAGCCAACATTGGACTCAACATCTGAGCCAGAACAGAACGAAGAGGCTGGTCCCAGTGAAGTGCGACGTGATCCACCAGCTAAGGTTCAGAAAGATCATCCTACTGATCTCATAATTGGAAATGTGAACGAAGGAAGGAAGACCAGAGACAAACCACGAAAGGACTATAAGTCTATGGTAAGAAATGCGTGTATGAATTCGCTATACGCCGAGGTACGTTTTAACTGCTTTGTTTCTGAGATAGAACCCAAGAATGTCCTTGAAGCTCTCAAGGATAATTGTTGGATAAATGCGATGCAAGAGGAACTCTTGCAGTTCGAGAAAAACCAAGTTTGGACATTAGTGCCACGGCCAAAAGACATTAATGTCATAGGCACTAAGTGGATATTTAAGAATAAATCTGATGAACTTGGTAGGGTTGTTAGAAATAAGGCACGTTTAGTAGCTCAGGGTTACACGCAAGTAGAAGGTATAGACTTTGATGAGACGTTTGCTCCCGTTGCTAGGTTAGAATCAATTAGACTTTTGTTAGCAATTGCATGTTGGCTTAACATTACATTACACCAAATGGATGTTAAGGGTGCTTTCTTGAATGGGTATATTGATAAGGAAATCTATGTCGAACAGCCTAAAGGGTTCGAAGACCCCCATTATCCTAACCATGTTTTTAAGCTGCAGAAAGCACTGTACGGGTTGAAGCAAGCGCCTCGAGCGTGGTATGTGAGGTTAGCAACATTTTTGCTTGAGTTTGGTTTTACTCGAGGTGAGGCGGATCGCACTCTTTTTGTTAAAAGGGTCGGATCCGATATTTTGATTGCTCAAGTATATGTTGATGACATTGTTTTTGGTTCAAGCTCACAAGTTTTATTAGATCAGTTTGTGCAGGCAATGAACACTACGTTTGAGATGTCGATGATAGGCGAGTTAACCTATTTTCTAGGATTGCAGATTAAGCAAAGCAGCGAAGGGATCTTTATGTCCCAAGAGAAGTATGCCAAGAACACAGTCAAGAAGTTCGGATTGGACACTGCAAAGGTAATGAAAACGCACATGGGTTCTTCGCAGAAAGTAAGTAAAGACAATGTTGGGCAGAATGTTGACCCAACATTGTACCGTTCTATGATAGGCAGTTTATTATACTTATCTGCGAGTAGACCTGATATCATGTACAGTGTTTGCGTTTGTGCTAGATATCAATCTGAACCTAAGGTTTCGCATTTGAATGCTGTTAAGTGTATACTACGTTATGTAAGTGGATCGTGTAGCCTAGGACTATGGTTCTCCAAAGATACTAATTTGAGTCTTGTAGGCTATAGCGATGCTGACTGGGCAGGTGACGAGGATGACCGCAAGAGTACAAGTGGTGGCTGTTTCTTCCTAGGTAATAACTTGGTTGCATGGTATAGTAAGAAACAGAAATGTGTGTCTTTATCTACTGCTGAGTCCGAATATGTTGCGGCGGGTAGTTGTTGCACGGAATTATTGTGGTTGAATAGTATGTTATGTGACTATGGGTTAGAGTGCGAATCTGTACTTATGTATTGTGATAACCTTAGTGCCATTAACATCTCTAGGAACCCCATTCAACATTCTCGAACAAAGCATATAGATATTAGGCATCATTTTCTGAGAGATATGGTAGAAAAGGAGTTAGTCCGCATTGAGCATATAGACACTAAGAATCAGTTAGCAGACATTTTTACGAAAGCATTGGATTCTGAAAGGTTCTCGGACCTGAAGAAATCCATAGGGTTGCACATGTTTGTTTAGATGTTGGTCCAACATTTGGATCAACATAGCATATGTCGATTTTGATAGTTTCTGCTTTGACGTTTGGTTTAATATTCTGTTCTGTTTTCCTGTGAAATGACTTGATTCTTCTTGATTGGTCCCTAAATAAACCCTATCCCTCTTTTATAGGCTCTTGGTAATGCGTCCCTAGGTACACGGCATTCGCTGTGACGATGTACTCTTTGCGACTAAAAACCAATCCTTTTTATTGTGATTAGCATGCTCATAAACTCTCGGCTAGATATAGGTATTTGGTAATAAGTTTCCTTAGGTACACGGCATTCGCGGTGACGATGTATACTATGCGACAAAAAGCCGAACCTTGAGGCTGAGGGTATAAGGGCAGTGCGTGAATTCGTTGTGGGTATATGAGGTGAAAGGGTAGAAATAAAGGGAACTGATTTTGAGAAGGATTAAGCAGATAAGTCTGGGATTACGGAATTAGAATGTTGAGTCAAATGTTGGGCCAACATGTGATTGTCAGTTCGATATTGCTACTTTCTGTGCTTTCGTTTTTATTCGTGTCTGTCTTTAGTACTGTTTTTGTTAATCTTTTGTGTCTAGTTTTGTTATCTCTCAGAAATGCATTAGAAACTCTCGAAGAACGGCTCTTTACACTTGTCTCTATGTGTTCATCAACGTCGCTCATTCGGTTAGTATTTCTTGATTCTACCTTGACTTTTGACTTAGTGGTCTTTTTGGTAGAAACGTGGTCTGAAATGCTCCTATTTACTCGCATGACTTAGTCTCAAACGTGCTCCTATGTGGTCGTATAATTGGATTTGTCATATACTATTTTTAGTTTCATGTTTTGAAAAATCATGACTTAGTTTAATCTTATCCAATCTGTGCGGTTTTCACTTCTTATGCTCAACGGTTATTTTTGTGTCCATTAACTCCATGATTAGCGAAAATAACTGAAGTTACCGTTGTATCTGTATCGATGTTAAGTGGTGGATTAACTGATTATATCTAACTTGTCATCTCACTCCACGTACATTACTTTGATCTCTTACCACACACAAAGAATCATCTCTCTTCATCTCAGTTCATTAGGGTTTTCAGTTTGCTCCAGATCTTCGACTTAGATTTTTTTTAAAATCATGTCTAATACTCCTCCTCAACCGAATGTTGACCCAACATTCGATCCTAACCCTATTTATCCAGTCCCTCTGCAAGTGATTCCAGGTCCGATGGAGATCGTGGTCTACACGGGGCCTTTCCAGCCACTCCGACCACCCAGACCATCGCCTCAGGCAGCCGAAGTACAAGCGGCGCCACCGCAGCCTTCATCAGCTGACCCCCAGACGGCGAACCCTAGCCAAGAAACCGCAGCAACGATGCCAAGTCAAGACGATGACGAGGAAGTGCCACTGGGAACTCGTCTCCGATCACTCAAGAAACGGAGCCGGGACAGGGCTGAGGATGCTCTGCCGACCTCGTCTGGTGCAAACCCAGCTCCGACAGACCCAATTTTGGCCGAGCCACCAGTGGATGAACCAATTCAGGCGGAAGAAACCCCTGTTTCCGCAGACCCACTTTTTCCGGCCACTGTTGCTTCCAGGCAGATTCCGCCGCCGCTTTTCACTTTTGCGGACGTGCCGCTCGGTGCGACATCCTCTCAGCCACGGCCAGTTCAGACAAGCCTGGTGGGAGGCGCGATTAATGTTCCTGCATCATCGTCTGGCCCTCCTCCACCGTCTCAAGGAGTCACGACGCCTTTACCTGGCGTCTCAAGTCCAATTCCGGAGACTGCAACTGCCCACAGGTCGAAGAAGTCTCGGCCAGGTAGCTCTAAGAAGAAGGGATCAAAATCCCAGGCCAAGACTCCAGCTCCTGTGCTGAAGAAGCGTCGAAGTGGTCGCATTCGCCGAGCACTAAATCCCACCTCGAATAAAGACGATCCCATCGCTCTTTCCAGCGGCTCAGACTCAATCGACACGATCGTCGACTCCACCACCTACGACAGCGTCGACTCAGAGATGTCAGATGAGGACTTCAAACCCTCAGGGGGAGAGACGCCGTCCTCTGACTCTGAGTCCTTCACAGCCTCAGATCACTCAGAGAGCATCGATGTTGTCGGGGCGGACCTTGCTGAGACCCTAGAGTCTTTGAAGAAAAGGGTGGAGAAACGTGCAGGCAAACGCCCCATGGAAAGTGTTGATCAACCAGCAAAGAGGGCGAGGACTGACAGTGCACCTCAACCAGCCGCAAGCCACCGAGATGTCTCCCCTGTTCCAGTCACTGAAGGAAATGTTGGGTCTGATGTTGACCTAACATTAGAAGATTTAGATTGGGAGAGTCCATTGCCCAACCGCAAGTTCTACCGCCCAGCCAACGAGGAGCTGTGGGAATCCCTGAGTCAGAGACTCTTTAGGGTGGAACGGGTCGTGGACGAAGTGAGTTTCAGGAAGTACGGCGTGATGCAATTCCTGGAGTCTCGACATCTCGGGCACATGGTGACAAGTTTAGGGACGTACTGTGACAATGTCGTCCGAGAGGTATATGCTAACCTCTTCTTTAATGTGGCTGAAGTAAAATCTAGGAAATATGGGAAGGTTTTTCTGAGGGGGAGGTTATATGACATGTCGGCTAGTGCTATAAACAGGTTTCTTCGTACTCCTGATGAAGAATTTCAGTATGAATATGATAATGATGCTGTGGTTAGGTTCATTACTGGGGGTAGAGTGTCTAAGTGGGAAGGAAATTGTGCGGGCAGCTCTCTTACATCTTTGTATTCAGTCTTGTTTAAGATTGGTGTGTGTAGTTGGTTGCCTACATCAAATGAAGTTAGGGTGACAGAAGGGATAGCTCATGTGCTATACGCATGATAAACGTATTTCAATGCGTTTATCGTAGTATTTAATTGGGATATAATAGAGCTCTAGCAATCATTTTATGCATTTATTCGTCATATTTACACTTATTTTCATATTAAAGGAGCTTAGGACGAGTTTCGGGCGAAAAGGAGCGAAAACGGGGCAAAACGGGCGAAAACAGTGAAAACTGGCGAAGGTCACGGTCGTGACACCTAGTGCACTAGGCCGTGACAAGGGGCAGAGGCTAATCAAAGAGAAGGTCACGGCCGTGACACTTATTGCACTAGGCCGTGACAAGGGGCAGAGGCTAATCAAAGAGAAGGTCACGGCCGTGACACCCATTGCACTTGGCCGTGACACTTGACAGAGAGTTGGAAAGAGAAGGTCACGGCCGTGACACCCATTGCGTCTGGCCGTGACACTAGGCAGAGAAGCCCACTGATGATGGTCACGGCCGTGACCATCGATGCACTTGGCCGTGACGCATAGTTTCGATATTCTCGCGTAGAGTCGGTGATGGTTACGGCCGTGACGACCCATGTCCCAGGCCGTGACCAGTGCGAAATTTCTCATAAAAGCCCAAATTCGACTCAGAAAGAGGGGACTTCGACCAGAGACAATTCCTAAACCCCTTAGAGACGAAAAATAGCACGAAAGAACGCAGAATCACGCCCCGGAGCGCAAGAGACGGAGTTCTACGCAAACGTGAACGAAGAACAAAGATCTACCCAAGCTTTCAACGATTATGAGTTCTTTTCTCCTAATTCCTATTTCCTTAGTTGTTTTTCCTTCTATTATGCGTAGCTAATTCCCTTTGTGTTTGGGATTAGATGAACGCTAGGATATTTCGTAGTTAAGACTTGTAATTATCGTGACTATGTGTTTTGACTATTTATCGTTCTATGAAACTATTTCGTTGCTTTAATATGTCTATGTGTTAAAGTAATTGTTTGGAAAATCGTTTAGGGCGACAGCTAAATAACGATTAGGCCGTTCATAGAAGATAGGATTCGAGTATAGGGCGACAGCAAATGCTCGATCCTCGCCGTTAGTAATTAATGAATTTTAGATCCCCGCGAGCGTTTAGGGTGACAGCAAACTCGCGAGCGGGCAGGAAAATTACTGCGATCTAGTCAGAATCATGTAGGAGCGATAGTTCATTGTCTTAGCCAATAATACCTAGCGGGATTCGAATCCCGAGCACTTTTTATTATCTGAAAGCTTCATACCAGTTTAACGTGCTCTTTGAATTTCTAGTCGATTTAGGGGTAAGTGTTAGGTTAAGTCATCAAAAATCTGCGTATTTTATTTAGGCTAAATATCGAGTCGATAGGTAATTACTAGTACTTGATTTATTCCTCGTGTTCGATACTCGTCTACTCACTCTACTGCACTACAAACGATAGGTTCACTGCCTATCGCACGTCGGTGATAGTAATTTAGTATACGTTTATTTTATCACTTGTCGCACTTGCACAATACACCACGTGTCGATCAAGTTTTTGGCGCCGTTGCCGGGGAATAGATTGATATTAGGAACACCGTAGTTCGGTAATTTAGCCACTTTTATTTGACGTCTTTATTTGCTATTACTACTTGCGTTATTTGTGTTATTTGCGTTATTTGTTTCCTGCGTCATTAGTACTATCGTAATCTTTTCGACGTTTTTATTATTCCTTTGCTAATTTCTTTTGTTTTCACATATTGAAGGCACGATTCAGCGGTGAATGACCCGAAGCCATCCATCGGGTCCCATCGTTGACGCAGACCCGGATTTCGAGCGGAAGTTACGAAGGAAACTGAAGTACGATACCGAAGGAGCATCCACTAGCTCTCACGACCGTTTAGTTAGCTATTCAGAGGATAGTTCGCAGGAATCCACCCAAAACTCACGTGCAGAGACCACCGTAGATAGTCCCAATACAGAAGTGGACATGGCGGACCATCGAGTGCCCGTCCACAATGTTCCGGAGGAGGAGCCTTCACTTCAAGACCTCCTAAAAAATGCCGCACTAGGCGGTACTGAATCGGCGATCGTCATTCCGCCGATAGAGAATAACAACTTCGAACTGAAGCACTCATGGCTTCAGATGATTTTTCAGACGGCCCAGTTCGAGGGTAATCCCGACGACGACCCTTACTCACATCTTAAGGCATTCCTGACGGTGACAGACACCATCAAGATTAATGGGGTCCCGGGCGATGCAATCAAGTTGATGCTGTTCCCATTCTCACTCAAGTTCAGAGCAAGGGACTGGTTGGATATGTTGCCACCAAGGTCGATCACCACCTGGGAGGAGATGCGAGCCGCTTTCATCAACCATTACTTCCCACTGACGAAGGTGCTACGGCTGAAGACGGAGATTTCCCTATTTCACCAGAAGGACTCAGAGAACCTGTACGAAGTGTGGGAGCGTTATAAGGCCTTATTAAAGAGGTGCCCGCAGCACGGGATGTCGAAGGCAGCCCAGATCAACCGATTCCATGAGGGGCTCAACGATCAGACTGTTCATATGTTAGACGGAGCCGCAGGAGGAGGACTCGTGAAGCTTAATGCCACCGACGCGTGGAATTTAATCGAGGACTATTCGAGGAACAGCTTTATGAGGGGCAATACCAGGATGAAGACACCCGGTGTATTTGGAGTTAGCCAAGAGACAGCCACTAATGCCAAGATCGAGGCGCTTCAGCAGCAACTTGCCTCGACGAACTCCCAGTTGCAGACGGTGATTGGCGCATTACTTCCCAAGTCTGGGCAGGCGCAGCCCGTGAACGCCGTAGCCACCACCACACCGACGCAGCACACGCCGTACGTGCCCTTGTGCGGAATTTGCGGCGCTGCCCACGAGACCTCAGAATGCCAACTTGGGCAGTCATTGGAGCACGTCGACTATATGGGCAACTACCAAGGTGGCCAGCGGAGTTTCCAACCTCGGGCTCATCCTAACTTGGCGTACGGGAATCAGAATCATCAGGGCCAAGGACCGCCAGGATTTCAGCCCAGACCATCCGGATTCCAAAACGGGCCATCACGACAGTACCAGAATGCGCCCGCGGGAGGATCCGACGACATGAGGGAGATGAAGGATATGATGAAGGCGCTCCTCACGAATTTCAGCAGCACAACCGCAACCCACGAAAGCCGAATGACAAAGATGGAGGAGTACATGGAGGCGAATGACATCCGTGCTCAGAATACAGATGCCTCGATCAAGAGGTTGGAGCAGCAAGTGGGGCAATTAGCAAAGCAAATGGCGGGCCGAAATCAAGGATCACTCCCAAGCTACACCGAGACAAACCCCAAGGAGTACTGTAATGCGGTAACCCTGAGGAGCGGGAGAGGATTACAAGAAGCTCCCGCCAAGCAGAATTCAAAGGAGAAAGTCCATTTCGAGGGCCACGACGAGCCAGAAGTAGAGGAAAGCAAGGGCGACAGAGTCGAGAAGGCCAAGGATGACAAAGAAAAGGTGCGAGCATTCGTGAAGCCGTACCAGCCGAAGATCCCGTACCCAGCTCGTTTGAAGGAAGCTGCACCTGAAAAAGAGAAGGTCCAACCTACAAAGGAGGACGTCGCACCCGAAAAGGAAAAAGCGAGGGATATCGAGCAACCACCAGTGAGGCCGTACCAGCCGAAGGTTCCCTATCCAACACGGTTAAAGAAGGACAAAGACGAGGCGCTATTCAGTAGATTTATGGGTATGTGCAAAGAATTACATATTAACTTACCGTTTGTTGAAGCTATTACGCAGATGCCCAGTTTCGCGAAGTTCCTGAAGGACTTGCTGACAAATCGACGAAAGCTCGAACATGTCTCCACGGTATACCTACGAGGAGAGTGCTCGGCGATACTCCAGAGCAAGATACCGAAAAAGCTCAAGGACCCAGGGAGTTTTACTATTCCTTGTCGTATAGGTGATTTAGTTGTTGAGCATGCTTTAGCTGATCTAGGCGCTAGTATAAATTTAATGCCGTACTCCATGTTTAAGCGCTTAGGATTAGGTGAACCACGACCCACTAGAATGAGTATTCAACTGGCCGATAGATCATTAAAATACCCCCTAGGTGTTATCGAGGATATTCTAGTTAAGGTCGATAAGTTCGTTATCCCTGCTGATTTTGTGATCTTAGACATGGACGAGGATGAAAATGTTCCATTAATTCTAGGTAGACCATTCTTAGCTACAGGCGAGACCATGATAGATGTTAGGAATGGAACATTAACCTTGACAGTAGACGGCGAAAAAGTTACATTCAATATGGCTGATTCGATGACAAAGAGCAACGAGCAAGATGTTAAATGCTATTTCTTAGATGTCTTTGAGCGCGATTTTCTCTTTTCTGTGCAAGGTCTGTCACAGGTCAGCAAGCATGATAGGCACACGATTATGGAAATCGATAAGTGTGGGGAGGAGATCGACGAACCCATCATAACCATCGACGAGAGCAGCAAAGAAGTTAAGGACAAGAGCCCAGTCAAGGAGCGATCGCCACTAGAGTTGAAACCGCTGCCCGGCGAAAGGCGACACCTCCAAGGCATGGATGCAAGCGAGGGAAACTTAAGCGGAAAAGAGATGATGTATCTCGACTTTCAGCCACCCTAAGCGAACGAAAGCACGTCCGGCTAAAGACGGTAAAGGAAGCGCTTCTTGGGAGGCAACCCAGGTTTTATCTATCTAGTATTTCCTTTTTTTTATTATGTCTATTATTATTATCATTCATTTTTCTGTTACGTTTAATTTTTCTTTTAGTCATGTCAGGCACCACGAGTCACGATACGACAATCATCGCGCGTTTAGTCACGACCACGTCAACATCTACCGTCAGGGGAGTTTCGTTCTCTTACACCTACATTTCCTTTCGTTTATTCAATTTCAACGTTGAGGACAACGTCAGACTTAAGTGTGGGGAGGGAAATTTAGGTTGAAAACTTGAAATTTAGGTTGAAAACTTACGTGAAAATTTTAATTTTTTATGACGTGTCTGTGAGCTATAAATTTCGTTGAAAGGCATGGATTATTGAATTCAGGCACGATTTTTGCGCTTATCTCGAGTTGGTCTGCATTCTATGAAATTCTGTGAGCAATTAGGACATGCATGACTGATTGAATCTTATCTGCCTGAATAGATATAGCACTATTTTGAGAGATTCGTACACATAAACCTGTTTCGTGTGAGAGTTTGAGCCTGACGAGCGTATGCTCATATTTTTTTCTTGGTTGTGTGACGTGCCTAGCCTATCTCTCTCTAGAATTTGCCTGTCTGATGCGTATTGAAACTGTTTTGGTGTGCGAGTGTGAAAATGATGAGGGCATTAGGAATCAAGTCCAGGGCCAAAAATTTTCTTAACCATGACGAACCCCATTAGTTAGCCACGTTGAGCCTGAGCCTATTCATTGCTTACCTCGTATTTTATAGAAGCCACTGACCCGAATAAACCTCCAGAGATTTAATGAGCCTGAGTTGATTAGAATAGAGCAGAAGTTGAACTTGAGAGTTACCGTTTCAGTGTATGATTTGATGTTCTTCTCTGCTATTCGTGAAATGACTCGTCCCTTACTCGACCGTTTTCTGAAATGACCCGATCCCTTGCATAAGCCTGCCCATAACCCTTTGGCAAGATATAGGTCTCGGTAATAAGTATCCCTAGGTACACGGCATTCGCTGTGACGATGTATTCTTTGCGACAAAAGCCGAACCTTGATGTTTTAGGGAATAAGGGCAGTGCATAAAAGTAGAACGTAGCTAAGGTGAAAGGGCAGAAAATGAAAGGGGACTGAGTTGAGAGGGTCGAGCAGAAAAGTCTAGGATTTCGGAGCGAGAACGTCGAGTCTTATGTTGGGACGTGTGACTGTCTGTTCGATCATGCTGTGTTCTTTGATAAGTTTTGATTACGTGTCCTAGCTCTAAGATTAAGTGTTCATTATTTATGCTTGCCGCTTCATGATTATTCGACCCGTTTCCCCCGAAAAGACCCTCAGATTTATACTTGTCACTTTGAATAGTAGAGATGCGATTTACTTGCAAGTTTATGGTAGGGGTTGGACTAGTGCACGAATTGAGTGACTCATCATATGCTAGCCTATACACTTAGAGTGAATTTAGTGAATCCTTGTGAGGTATGGGTCTCGATTTGCAGTGCTAGGGAAGCTCAGGTTGACAGGTGCAGGTCATTAGTGCGATATCCATGATTGCTTGCTTGATTTCGTTTCGTGCTTTCTATGCTTTGATGATGAATTGTGAACAATCGTGCCGTTATTCTGACTAGATGCCTTCTCTGAATTCTAATTTACTTGAGGACAAGCAAATGCTTAAGTGTGGGGAGGTTTGATAAACGTATTTCAATGCGTTTATCGTAGTATTTAATTGGGATATAATAGAGCTCTAGCAATCATTTTATGCATTTATTCGTCATATTTACACTTATTTTCATATTAAAGGAGCTTAGGACGAGTTTCGGGCGAAAAGGAGCGAAAACGGGGCAAAACGGGCGAAAACAGTGAAAACTGGCGAAGGTCACGGCCGTGACACCTAATGCACTAGGCCGTGACAAGGGGCAGAGGCTAATCAAAGAGAAGGTCACGGCCGTGACACTTATTGCACTAGGCCGTGACAAGGGGCAGAGGCTAATCAAAGAGAAGGTCACGGCCGTGACACCCATTGCACTTGGCCGTGACACTTGACAGAGAGTTGGAAAGAGAAGGTCACGGCCGTGACACCCATTGCGTCTGGCCGTGACACTAGGCAGAGAAGCCCACTGATGATGGTCACGGCCGTGACCATCGATGCACTTGGCCGTGACGCATAGTTTCGATATTCTCGCGTAGAGTCGGTGATGGTCACGGCCGTGACGACCCATGTCCCAGGCCGTGACCAGTGCGAAATTTCTCATAAAAGCCCAAATTCGACTCAGAAAGAGGGGACTTCGACCAGAGACAATTCCTAAACCCCTTAGAGACGAAAAATAGCACGAAAGAACGCAGAATCACGCCCCGGAGCGCAAGAGACGGAGTTCTACGCAAACGTGAACGAAGAACAAAGATCTACCCAAGCTTTCAACGATTATGAGTTCTTTTCTCCTAATTTCTATTTCCTTAGTTGTTTTTCCTTCTATTATGCGTAGCTAATTCCCTTTGTGTTTGGGATTAGATGAACGCTAGGATATTTCGTAGTTAAGACTTGTAATTATCGTGACTATGTGTTTTGACTATTTATCGTTCTATGAAACTATTTCGTTGCTTTAATATGTCTATGTGTTAAAGTAATTGTTTGGAAAATCGTTTAGGGCGACAGCTAAATAACGATTAGGCCGTTCATAGAAGATAGGATTCGAGTATAGGGCGACAGCAAATGCTCGATCCTCGCCGTTAGTAATTAATGAATTTTAGATCCCCGCGAGCGTTTAGGGCGACAGCAAACTCGCGAGCGGGCAGGAAAATTACTGCGATCTAGTCAGAATCATGTAGGAGCGATAGTTCATTGTCTTAGCCAATAATACCTAGCGGGATTCGAATCCCGAGCACTTTTTATTATCTGAAAGCTTCATACCAGTTTAACGTGCTCTTTGAATTTCTAGTCGATTTAGGGGTAAGTGTTAGGTTAAGTCATCAAAAATCTGCGTATTTTATTTAGGCTAAATATCGAGTCGATAGGTAATTACTAGTACTTGATTTATTCCTCGTGTTCGATACTCGTCTACTCACTCTACTGCACTACAAACGATAGGTTCACTGCCTATCGCACGTCGGTGATAGTAATTTAGTATACGTTTTATTTTATCACTTGTCGCACTTGCACAATACACCACGTGTCGATCAACGCACTTGGTCAAAATCTGTCGATGAATTGGGGAAAGTTGATCCTCGATCACATGTCGAATCAAGCTGAAAAGGTGGGAAAGGGAATTCTTCCTTATCCCTCGATTATCTACGGAGTTATTTTACAAGGCGGATTTCAGCCAACCCGGAAAGACTCGGTGACCACCCTACGCAGCCCCTACCCAGTTCAGCCAAGCCATTTGTCCGGCTCTGGCAGAGTAGTAGACCTGCCCTGGCGCAGCCCCGAACAACTAGAGCACGATGTTGACCACGGTGTTGGGTCAACATCTTTAGCAGAACAGGCCCTTAGAGCTCTTGACGAGTCCATCGCAGCTTTGGTGGCTCAAAGGGATGCTTTGAGGAGGTTCATTTCTTCCCAAAAAGGGGGAGATAGTGCAGAAGCAGTGAGAGCTGAGGATCGGGCAGGGCCAAGTGAAGTAGGGCAAGGTGCTGGCGCAGACCAAGCAGGGGGAGATCAGGTTCGTGAGAAAGAGCAAGAAGGTCAAGGAGAAGGAGCTGAAGTTGAAGAATCGATCGACAGTCTAAACAATTAGACTTAGATTTTTGTGCATGCGCATTTTGCTTGTGTTTGCATGCTTATCTAGTATTTTCCTGTGTGCGATTTATTTTGGACCATGTCTATTTCTTTCTTTTGCAGATGTGCTCATTTTCAGGACCTCTAAAAAGGCATTGTACTTTTTCTAGTACTTTGGATAGTTTTTGTTGCTATTCGGTCTTTGCATCTAACTCTAACCATTTTGCGTTTTTGTGGTTGAGATGATGTGATCTTTAGGGGGAGCTTGGCTAAGGCTGACTTCTGCATTGGTTTTGGGAAGAAAGATAAAAAGGGGGAGTTTGTTGATGTTGAGCGTTCAACTGAAACAATGTTGGGTAACATTCTAGTCAACATCTGTTGGCCGAGAATGTTCCCTTTCCTAGTTTTATCTTTCATACCCAAAACCTATTTTATTATGACGTGGCATTTTTCTAGTGTTGTGCAAGTTATGGATAAGAGCTAGAACGGTTCAAACCGTGTAGAAAGAGTGTGGATAAGCTAGAGCAAAAATAGGAGTGGAGCATACTAAAAATAGGAAGCTTGGAGAACAAGTGAAGACTGAGCAGTCCCAGCTGACCAAGTCGATCTACAACGGTCACTAACTGTCCAAATACACTTAGTGGACGTTAGTGGACGTTGTGGGAAGTTGCAAGGGCGAGTGGCGAAGTCTTGGACAAATCGAAGGAGTATTTAAGTCGAAGACTTAACCATTTTCAAGGACGACGAACACGAGCGAAAATCAGAGCGTCTTTGAGCGAGCTTTATTTTCTTGAAAGAGTTTTCTTTTCAGTCTAGTGTTGCTGAATTCTTTAGTGATTCGTAGGTTGTGGCTAGACTAGTTTTTGACTATCTTTTTCGGTAGTTTTTGTAATCCATATTTCTAGTGGATTTCACCCCTTGGGGCTCGCAGCAAGTTATTTGACTTGCTGCATAAAACATCGTGTGTGTTCGTTTCGTTTTTATCACTAAGTTTCTATCATTTCCGCTGTGCGTTTACAAGAGAGTGTGAGTGTTACCCCAACATCACGTCCAACATCAGTTTATAACTTAGTGTTTTTATATCCATTTAGTACGGGACCACCTTCAGGTTATATATGCATACCCACCTCAGGCGTGTATCACTAATTCATAGTATACTCACCCACACACACATCAAAAACATCTATCAACACAATCAACAAACCCTCTATTTTTTTTTTCTCTATTGGTTTTGGTGTGTCTTTATAATGAACGTTACTAGCCTATTTATAGGCTAAAGCTTGAGCCTATTTATATATGCATACCCACATCAGGTGTGTATAACTAATTCATAGTATACTCACCTACGCACACATCAAAAATATCTATCAAACACAATCAACAAACCCTCTATTTTTTTCTCTATTGGTTTTGATGTGTCTTTATAATGAACGTTACTAGCCTATTTATAGGCTAAAGCTTGAGCTTAATGACAAAAACAACTAATGTCATTGTTTAGCTCATTAATCATTATAATATTAATATAATTAAATATAATATTATTATTATTACTAATGGGTAGGTGAAGTGGTATCAGAGCCAACTCTGATTGATGTTTCGATTTTGCTCTGTGGTTGCAGCTTTGTCTGATCTTCCACATCAGAAATGATATTGAAAAGGTTTATTGTTACGGAAGAGTTTTTTGGCAAGTCGTGGCAATAGACTGTGTAAGTAAGTTCTGTCTAGGTGGTTGGTGCGAAGCGGGACACATTGTGACCCCATCAGATCTCATCTGGGAATTTACTTAGAAGGGTAATTTTGTCTATAAAGCTGGTCGCTACCCTTTCTGCAAATTATCTGATCAGTACTATTTGACTGGACTACAATTACACAAATAATTACTACACACATATCAAACATGTTAAAATATAATATCTTCAAAATTCGTGTATAGCCATGCATAAATACTTATCAATACTATGTGTGTTTGGTAGGGGGTATAAGAGATGATTAAGGGGGTTTGGATAAATTGAAGTGGTGTTTGGTTAGCACCTTTATTTAAAGGTGGGTTTTGATTAAATCCCCCTTAGTACCTCCTATAGAGCCTTAAATAAATCCACCCCTCATGGTCCCATTAGCTAATCCCAATGTTTTAAAAAGCGTATAGCGTAGTGTATCGCATTTTAGTGCCGGTAGCGCGTAGCGTAAATAGCGTAACGCATTGCGTGAGTATTTCGGGTAATCTATATATAATGTAATAAATTATATATAATATATAATAAATATAAATATCCTGTGTTGGTCATTTTTTATGTCATTATTGTTGTTATGAAACTAAATGATCAATATTTTTTTAACTAATAAATTTATGTTTCAAATTATTAGATCTTTTTTATCGAATATTAATATAAATTATGCGAAATTACTTTAAAAGATAAAATAACCAATATTTTTTGCACTATTAATTTTCTGTGGATAATGGAAAGACTTGTGAATATAAATTTGTTAATATTTTCAATTGTACTTTAACTGTATTACACAATTCATCGATGTTATTACTATTCCAAAATTAGTCTTAACATGACCACATTATTATGAATAAATTTACGAGTTACACAGTTGATTTTAATCAATACCCAAATAGCGCGAGTATTTTCAAAAATAGTGCAAAAAGCGTAAAAAAGCGTAATAAAGCGTCAAAAAGCGTAAAAAAACGTAAAATAGCGTAAGCTTTTAGGGAAAAATGCGATTTTTAATACGTGTTGATGCGTTTTGTCCCGAAAATACGCGATAGCGCGCTATCTCACGCTATTTAAAACAATGGCTAATCCCACTTGTGCTTAGATATAATTATCCTTATTTCAATAATTTACTTACCCATAGCAATCCTCTCTCTCTTCTATCACGATTCACGATCAAAGCATCAAACATCTTCTCTTCATCAACATCAGATCTGCTCTCCTCGGCTCTTCACTGGCCTGCCGCCACCACCAAGGCCACTCCAAGGCCGCCTCTTTTGCTAGCCTCTCCACATCCTCACATGACGGATTCCGTAGCCAAACTCTACCGATGTTCCAACCACGGCAATCGTCCAACGACATCCCACCACCAGCCTCGTACGATTGGAACAGGTTTCAAGGCTTTAATTGACCCGGTGAGTCCGCGCCGAGGTTGTAATTTGAGAGGTCGATGGATGAAACCCGTTATTTCTTGCAAGTAAATCCAGAATTACAGGGAGAAACTGAGGACAGCGATGGCGTTTCGTTGTTGGTGCTGTGTAGATGATTCTTCTGCCAAGTAGATTGAAATCGTCAACTGTTCAAGCAGTGTTCGAACATAGTAGCTTTTAGTAGCTTCGTTATCAGGGTTTTGTGAAATTGGTTACTTTCTTGTTTATGTTATTTGGATTGTAAACGATAAGCTTTATCAAATTAATTGGGAATTGATTTAAATATTACAAAATGTGTAAGGGTAAAATCATAATTCAATTTAATTAAACTCGAATACTATTTAAACACGTCTACCAAACATATTAGACGTCTTTACTTAATCCTATCAACCAAACACCACAAAAAACTCGTACCCCCATTATATAAATCCAACTTAAACTAATACCATCTAAACTCATCCCTCCAACCAAACGGGCTCTTAACATTGATATCAAACAACCCATAGGATAGGACGTTTATTTATTCATTTATTATCTTCAATGGAAGAATTTATAATTATTATCAGCCCATTAATGAACACCAGCCTATTAGACAATTTTCAGGCCCACTTAACCAGCCCATTCTCAAAGTTGTCTGGACAATTTTACCCAGGAAAATAATATTTATAAAACTATCCACTCTATTTCTTATATTTCCATTTTCACCCCCTCATATTCACTTCAACACTCACTAAAGCCACTCTCATGTGTAGATTGGCTCATCTGTTCCATATTGGTGTTCCAATCTGGTGTTCCACCAACCGAATTACGACAAGTATACAGTTGGTCAACTGAGTTTAACACTTGTCGGGAAATGATTGGTGGAACACAGAGGTGGAATACCGGTGTGGCACAGACAGTCTGAAACGTCCTATGTGTGCCTATATACACATATATTTTATTTTCTACGAGTAGTTTTAATATTAGATAGCAATTAATAAGATAAGATAAGAAGTATGGTAGTGTTTTGGCCGTGTCCATGGTAATATTGCCACGTTATTAGGCAACGGTTGCTAACCACACACTAAAATCCCAGTTTCTTTATAATTAATTATGATAAAACTATGAGAAACATTCTTTAAAGATTGGATTAAAGTTGATAATATTTTAATTGAAATCGGACAATATTTCTTATAACATTTATCTTGGGAGTCATCTTTAACTATCTAATCCAAATAGCTCCCATATGTCTGCAATTAATAGATTTAAATGAATATCAGCACAACTAACTGTATTAAAAAAACGAAAGGCATGGAAACCCTTCCCCGTGCTACTTTAAGCAGAAGCTCACGTGTCAGAAAAGCTCTTCAATTACATTTAATATATGATACGAGCGATATTATACATAAGATATAAATTATCGAAGATTTACCTATACCACAAATTCTATTGAAAATATATGTATCATAAATCGAGACTGCCTTTCTTGATATAACCCGTGAGTTTTGATAAGGATCAAGTCATGAATATGTAATATATATTAGCTGCGATACTCGACCTTGAAATAAGTGTTCCACTTATATATTATTCATACCCCATCACACATAAGTGCTTGAAGTTGTGGCATCTTTTTGCCTGATGAGAATTCTTGGCTTTGCTGTTATATTCTTCCATGGCAAAGCTTCGTCGACGTTGTTCCCTCGAAATTGAACCTCGTACCTTAAACCAAGGGCAGTTCAACCGCTACAGAGTACGTAATAACAATCATACAATCATATATCTTATCATCATATAATAATCATCTCATAGAAAATCGAAATAAATTCAAAATACGAGGCATGTCGTCATCGCAGGAAATGGCCATCAACATAGTTCAAAACAAGGAAGCTGCTGAAGCCACAAGAATCTTCAATGAGGTATTAGTGTGGAATTTCCCCATTTATTTTATTTATTTTTAAAATTTGTATATAACGTGTTGAATAAACGTACAGAATCGAAACCCTAAAAAAACGGCAACAAAGGGGACGACGACGTTTTATGTGGTCGAGGAGGAGCACAGCGGAGAAACTACAAACGAACGTATTAATGCAAAGGCATGTTGTCACTGTTCTAGCAAAGAAAATGTAATTGAGGAGTCATCATTCTAGTTATTCCTAAGTTTTATTTATTTCGTAATTTGGTAATAATAGTTCTTGTACGTATATGTAAGCACGCAACCCTATTTCCATCTCATTAATAAATCATCGCCATATTGCGTTATTTATAATTTATTCAATCTCCAAAAATAACCACCTCATTGACCGAAGCCCACACGCTTACAACGGTCGTCCACGATCCACCACGTCTGAAAACAGTTATTAAACTCAAAATGATCATATTTATTTTATGTAACAGAATTTAGGATATATAGAAGCAAAAGCAACCCTCGTACACTTCAAAAGAACTAAGAAGCACAATTCAGACAAAACTCCACCACTACGTACCCATGGCTACTATATCTTCGAAAGCTATCCTTTTCTTCCTCATTGCATTTACTTTCTCGTCAATAAGCAATGTCTTCGCCGAAGGATATAAAGTCGGCGGAGAAGAAGGATGGCACGAGCCTTCGCCTAACGATTCAGAAGCATACTCAAAGTGGGCCGAGGACAAGATATTCCACATCGGCGACACACTTCGTAAATAAATTTCAATCATTATTTTCTGAATTTCTTCTCTTCGAAAAATAATGTAGTAACTAATCGCATGCGTGAAATTAGGGTTTGAGTATGAGAAGAACGACACGGTGATCGTGGTGGACAAATTTGGTTATTACCACTGCAATGCGACGAAACCCTATTCGATCTTCCACGATGGGAATACAGCTGTCAACTTGACTCATCCCGGGAATTTTTTCTTCGCCAGCGCAGACCCTAAGCGTTGTAATAATGGGCAGAGATTGATGGTCCAAGTCTTCGATCCTCGTCGTTCTGCGCATTCTTCCAGCATTGGATTGTCGGCGTCGATTTTCTTTGATATGTTGTTCTTGATTGTTGTTGTTTCTGTTATAATGTAGGAAAAAAAAAAGCATGGCAGCTTTTTTTTTTTGATATATTTCTGATGATGTTTAGGGTTTTCTTTTCTTGTTTTCGAAAGGTTGTTTTCTTGGTATAATTTGCGAGAAGTTCTTTTTTTTTTCAAATATTCGTGGGTAATTTTCATGGGTGGTTTTATTTATATTGCTGGTGGTGGAACATGGTGGGTTCTCTTCTTTCCAGGTAGAGAGTTATAAATATATATATATATATATATATATATATTATGAATTATTTGATAGAAGTTATGAAATTGTCACGTACCTTCTTGGCAGGGCTAGTAATTAATTTCGGACATTTCTCCCACATAAAATAAAGATTGCCAGCAAATTAAGAAAACGATCGATACAATCTTCAGGTGTGCATGAAAAGAGAGCCACTCGCATGCTTTTCACTATTTATTATTGGAAGCCCACTTTTGTCAAATGTCCATAGACTTCATACAAGTTCATTTGTCGTAGGGAAATTCATGGGAATATTATTATTTTTATTATGAATATGTTTTTTTCTTTATATGTATATATTTCGCCATGGAATAAGTGAGGCTAAAATTGGCTTTATACAAAAAAACTTAGTTTTCTTTTTTCTTTTTGAAATAACAAAAACTTAGTTGAAGTGAGGATAATATCTATCTATTTTATAAAGTGGGAGACCTCTTAATTAAATTTTGTGTGTCAACTATAATTACAACTTTACCCATGATTTGTTAATATATTACAACTATATTCTCAAATCAATTTTCTTATACATAACAAAAGTTATATAAAATGAAACTTATAATTTAAGTTAACAAATAATATAAATAATATAATTATATTATATATTACACATGCATATAGAATATGCTTATATAATACTACATATTGTTGGTATACATACCTATTCAAATTGTGAAAAATAGATGGCCTTAGTTATGGGCAAAATACTACTACATTGTCATTTTCCATAATAATTGCATGTCAAAAATGGTAGACGTGGCTTCATATTAACAAATTGCTATTGCCCACACCACAATGGTCACCAGCTAGGGCGCAAAAATATATCTTAAATTTGACATTGATATCTGACGAACCAGTAAAGTTTCAACACATTAACCTATTTAGTGATAATAATCTAAAATAATTACAAGGAAAATGACCACAACAAAAAAGTGTTTATCCAAATATTTATCTTTGACTAACTAAGCTAGTGACATATAGCTGTCAGTTTTATGAAAAGATTAGCACGAAAGCACTTCATTCTATTATTAGATTTTACGCGATAGAATGTTCTTGCTAGGTAAAGCCAATTGAGTCATTATGAAGTGTCTTTTCTATTTCATGAATAAAAATAATAACTTTAGTAAATATGAAATCTTTAAAATATAGGTAAGGATAATAAATACATCGACAAGGTCTTAGAATAAGGTTGCGAAGATATTACATCATCATGATCTTAATATATTACACTAACCGGGGCATATATTTTAACTTTTTACGAAATAGGCCCTACCTTATTGGCTCACTTGCACCATGAAGCCAAAAGTCATGTGCATGGCTTTTATAATCAGACATTTGTACATATTGTAAAAATACATGTACTTTTATATGTAATAAAACTATACAATATGATAATAATATCAAGATTTTTTTAAATTTAGGCAATAATGGCCGGTCCCAAAACCACATAAGGCGTTGTGAGATACCAATAAGAGAACGTTCTATGCATTTCCATTAAAAAATGGATCCTAGGAAAAGTTCATCTTAGCCTTGAAAGAAACCTAAACCTATATTTCTTGCCATTTCTATTAATATAAAGGTACTATTATTAGCAAATTAAAAGGGAAAATGCTTTTATAATCTTCACATGTGCTGCCTTCTCGTTAGATAGAGCTGCTCGAAATAACTAACAATCATCATGAAAACTGAGAAGATATAAAAAGTGTGTGTGTGTGTGTGTGTGATGGTGCGTGTATATTTTTATATGCGAAATTACGCAAGTATTACGAAGTTAATAGAGAAAAACAAGAATTACTATATTATAATATTCCTAACCCCATCTATATATAAAGGGTATAGGGTGGCTATAAACTGACACATTTGATCTGTCACTTATTAGCAATTTAGTACTCTCTTTGTTAAGTAATTGCTTTAATAATTCTTATATTATTTTAAAAGTTTTTATTTATTATAATTATATTCCCTGAAATTATTTCTGTTTAATATATTTTATTTTATTATTAAACATAAATATAATTAGCCAGGCGAAATACTAGTTCTTCGTAATCATCCAACCAATTAAATAAAACTACTCACTTAATACGTGTCATTGGCTGGAGATTTGCAATAAACAAATGTAACGTGTCGAATTAATTACATATATAATTATTATTATTACATCACTCGACGCAAAATATTTACACGAAAAGACAAAACTTGACCTCTATGACAGTATATTTTCCTAACGCGTCCACTCAAGCACTGTCTCCCAGCCACCGCCGCCGGCGTCTCCTCCGGCCTCCGCCTCCTCACCCAAGAAAAACCCAGAAAACCCCACATCTTCCACAGCCCACAACGGCGGCGGCGGCGACGGCGGCAACAACCACCCTTCCACCGCCTCATTTCCGGCCAACTCACAGTCGCTGAGCCCTTCCAAGCTTGGCAACTCAATGATCTCCCCCAGCAAATGCTCATCGTCCTCGCCGCCGTCGCACACCTGGCGATCATCATTCTCCGGCAAGGAACACGACGTCGACGACGACTGCTCCACCATCGCCGCCGCTTCTGCCGCAGCGGCCTGAACGTCGCGCGGAGAGGCCGACTCCGGCCTGGGAAGGGAGTCTCTCAGCTTGGGGAAGTTGAGCACCGCCGAGTCGCCCTTGATGCACAGCGCCGCCACGTCGTGTGCTCGAGCGGCCATCTCCGCCGTGGGATATGTTCCAAGCCATATTCTTGTTTTCTTCCGAGGTTGTCTGATTTCAGACACCCATTTTCCCCAACTCCTCATTCGAACTCCTCTGTATATAGGATGCTTTATTCCACTGTTGTTATTGCTGCTTTTCTTGGGCTTATTGTTATTATTAATTTTCTTACTAATGTTCTTTGAGTGGTGGTGATGATGATGATGATGTTGGTGATCATCGTTTGGCATTTTGGTGATATATGTATAATAAAAATGGAGGTAATGAGATTTTTGAGAAGCAAGGCAACATATATATAAATTATATATATATACACTGACAACACATATATACACATAGTAGGAGTAGGCAAACAAGGGTTAGTTGAGGTGTGATGGAAATGAATTAATTGTCTGTAGTTTTGTGCGTGTTCCCATATTATTTTTATTTTATTTGTTAGTATTGAGACAAATATCTATAAAGCGTACGTTATTGTGATAGTGATGTAGTGGGAAAATTATTATTTATAACTAGGACCAATATGTTAGATGAGGTTTCCATTTAGCATTCAGTGTATCTAAAATTAATATTAAAAAATTGTTTTCTTTTTCTACATAATTGGCAAGTAATGATGCTAGTATTGAATCTCTGGTCGGTACTCAAATATGTGGAAGCTAGTCCATATATAAATTAAAAAATATTGTTTAGATAATCTCCAAATAGTTTTAATTGTACATAAATGGTGCAGAAAACCACAATGATTCTTATTTCTTGTTAACAAATGGTCTACAACATATATATATTATATTCAAAACTCAAGAATATTCCTAGTAATTTCACGATATACGCAAAAGTTACCTATTTGGAAAGTGGGTTATATTATACATATATACAGCTATATAATATATAGCATCTAGATTATACGTACAGGTACAACTACCACGAAATGATAATTATTCATTACATGCGTAGATATAAGTAATATATATACAGATACATATATAGAGAGAGAGAGTTGGCCACGTAGGTTAGTGTCCGTTGAGATGTCTCCCATCAATATATTTTTATTGTTCGTAACTATTGAAATCTAATGAAATGACAAATTAAATCCTCACTAATATTGCATTTAACATGTGTTGGCGTGACATAGGACCCCGTCGAGTAATATTGCGCTAAATATTTGAACAACTAAAGATAAAATGTGGACACCGAGATTTAACGTGGAAAACCCCAAAAGAAATTGTAAAAACCACGGACAAGGAAGACTATAAATGGGGTAATATATCAAAAGTAATTGTATTTCTTGTGTCACGTTGGATATACATAAGAGAATAACTAGGTATCTCCATCAATGTAAACGAGCTCGAAATATTTTTTTAATAAAGGTCAAATGTTTTATTCCACTTGGTTATCTTTAAGTTTAGCGTAAGTTATCAAACGTTAGTTAGACGTAATATTTACCTATTCTATTGTTTTGCAATCTTAACACGTAATTAATTTAACTTAACATATTGTCGAACGAGTCCATTTCTTATATAATTTATTCACATTTTCAGGCACAACGTGACATAGCTATATCATGTTTTTTTTTTTTAAATTAGCCAATAAAATTAGGTCACATTTTCCCTCGAAACCCCACATGTAACCGAGACATATAAATCCTAATGGGCCATGCTTAGGATATATAAAAACAAATCATGATTCACTTCATCTACCTTCTTAAACATTACTTATATAATATCGACAAGAAAGTACTCATTTGTCATACTATTTTACTTAACATTTAGGAATTATATATTAATTTGTTAGGAAAACGAGAAATAAATATATTAATTTGTCAGTGTAGTGGGTGTGTATTGTTATTTGGGTCCAAGCCCATATAAACGATAGTCCATCAAGTGACGGCAATATAGCCCACTTATTCGACTTATTTATTACATTTTGAAATAATATAAATAATTCTTGACAAAATATTAGAGAGAAGAGACATTGTAATGAGTATGAAAATGGTATAGGCTAAGTATTGGCTACCAAGGATTATTTAGCTTTATGTACAATAATTCGAGCAGCCCTAATAATTAATTATTGATCTACGATTCTTTGCAGTCTTTCACGATATAATAAGCAAATTAATGATTGAGGGTAAGTACACCAAATATGATTCATTTTATACGCTATAAAAACCATTTACATTTGACAGTTCATCCCTAATTGAATTTCTGGACCATAATTGTACCATAAATAAAACATTATACTTAAAAAATAAAACAAAAACTTTCGCCAAGTAATTGCACACACCAAACCAGTAACAGAAAACCATGGCATTCAATAACCCTATAATAAAAACATAAAAATATAAAAAAATCCGTCACTTTGCACACCATCACAGCTATAGTAACTCTGTTCCCACGCAGACAAACTCACATACCTTTATGTACTTTCCATGTCAGACGACGACGACAGATAAACAGATAAACTCCACTGCTGTAATAAACAAACACCTTTTCTTCCATTCCAATGGAGTTCAAAAACCAAAAGAAGAAGCCGTGGAAATACACAGAAGAAGAAGACGAAGAAACAAGCAACTCAAATGGAGGAGGTTTCTCCTTCAGAAGCAACGAAGAAGAAGACGACGAATCCCGCCTCGTATCAGCAAGAACCTCCTGCGTCTCAGCCGCTTCCTTCCGCCTATGGCCGCCGGATTCCGGCGAGTCTCCGGCGGCGGCTCCGGCGCCGCCGCGTCCCCTCCTATACGACTGCCTAGCCTCCCTCCACCGTAGCGAAGGCCACGTCCTCTCCCTAGCCATCGCCAAGAACTTCATCTTCACGGGCTCGTCGGGCCGTAGGGTCCACGCCTGGAACCAGCCCGACTGCACCGAGTCGGGCTTTATAAAGACCGCCTCGGGCCAAGTCCGGGCCATGACTGCCTGCGGGCCCTACCTCTTCACCGCCCACGCCGACCACAAAGTCCGCGCCTGGCAAATCTCTTCGGCGCCGGCGGAGATTTTCCGGCCAAAAAAGGCGGCCACCCTCCCCAGGCGGCGGCGGCGGTGGTCGACGCTCTTCTCCCATTACGCCAATAAATGGAATTCGAATTCGAATTCTTCGCATAACGAGCAGCAGCACAACGATACTATCTCTTGCATGGCGTATAACCCGAGGGACGACCTCCTATACACGGGCTCGTGGGACCGAACCGTAAAGGCATGGAAGGTAGTGTTAAATTTCATTATTTGGCCTTATTGGGTCGGCCCAAGAATTGACCCATATAAGATATGAGATTTCATCCTAAAAGCAATTTGTGATAGGTGGAGTAGTTCATCTACTCAATTAACCAACGTGGGACAAATGTGAGTTATTTTTAGGGTTCTCATTCTCAACAGGTAGCCGACCGGCGGTGCGTGGACTCGTTCGCGGCCCACGACGGCCACGTCAACGCCGTCGTCGTGAGCCACGACGACGACGGATCGGTCTTCACCGGCTCGTCGGACGGCTCAGTGAAGGTATGGCGCAGGGTGGGGGGCGGCTCGCACGTGCTGACCATGACCCTCAAGTTTCAGCCCTCGCCCGTCAATGCCCTCGCACTGAGCAGCACGGGCCCGTCCCCGGGCCGGAGCGGGGCCCGAAGGAGGTTGGTGTACTCGGGGTCGTCGGACGGGCTCGTGAACGTGTGGGAGAAGGAGAGGGTCTCGGGGAGGTACGCCCACGGGGGGTTCTTGCGGGGGCACCACTTTGCGGTGCTTTGCCTTGCGAGCGCGGGGGACGTGGTGCTGAGCGGCTCGGAGGACTCGACGGTGAGGATATGGAGGAGGGAGGAAGGGCTCGGGGGAGGCGGCTCGGCGGTGGTGCACACGAGCGTGGCGGTGGTGGACGGCCACCACGGGCCGGTGAGGTGCCTGGCGGTGGCCAAGGAGGAAGACGAGGACGGGTTGTTGGTGTATAGCGCTAGTTTGGACAGGACGTTGAAGGTGTGGAGGGTTAGGGTTTTTCCCGAGGGTTCGAAGGGGAAGGAAGAGGAGGAAGAGGAGGTGGAGGTGGGGCCTGTTTTGTCTCCGTCGTGGGTCGAGAGGAAGATTCAGGCGATCGGTTTCTGATACGTTCTTTAGTTAAGCAATGCCGTTTTTTTTTTTTTCTCTCTAACGTCTCGGGCGTGTTCGGTACGTGGAATTCGATGTGGAAAAGATAAAGAAAAGTTTAATGGTATGCATCGAACCAAGTGTACGTTAGGCTTCGTGTGTCGTACCATTACACGTTTTCCTTTTTCTTTTCTAGCATTAAACATGGATTAATTTGGACAAAACACATTACGGTACACACGGGCGGGCACTAGTAAAGCGAAAACACTGCAATACGACGAGATACCAAGTAAGAATCTACTAAAACTGGGGAATCCTTAGAGGGTCCACGGATTCCCTTATTCGGGCATGCGTTCTTTCCTTACTTATGGCTTTCGATCTTCTGCATAGCCCTCGGAGCTGAAACGTAAGACAGATATACAAGATAACGAAATTTCATTACAAAGGGATGAATTGATATATTATACAAGACGTAGCAGATTCGAACCTAGCCCGACAGCATCGACGCCTTTCATGATCCTCAGCTTCTTGCACGAATCGGTGAACATCCTAAGGCGTTAGATAGAGAAAGATAAAACGTTTCCTTGCAATGAACAGAAAAGAGAAGATAAAAAAAAAAGACGAGAGTTTAATGTGGTAGGAATTTTCTTGGGGACATAGTAAACATACTCCCATGGAACATCGCCGACGAGCATCCAATCGCCGTCCTTATCTTCATACGTCAACACATACTCAGACCCGTGTAAGAGATTCATCGAACGACTCTCACTAAGCCGCTCTTTCCCTGCAATCCCTTAAGCTCAATGGCATAAGTGTGTGTATCTAAGTGTGTGTATATACATACATATATATAGAGAGAAAGTACCTATAATGAAGCAGCTAAACATCTTCTCTAAAGCAGAGGAGAGCTGGGCATAGCCTGAATATGTTTCGAGGCAGATCTTCCTTAAGTATGGGAAGCCTTCCATGCTAACCTTAACGTAGAGAAGACAGTTCTTCGCAGACTTCGATGCGATTTCGCAGCCTTTCGATGATGCTAAGGCGTTCTTTCTGAAAGATCTAACTGGTGGCCAGCCGACTACTTGAGCTCTGTTCGAACAGTTTAATGTAAGAAATGAAGACGTAATTTGAGGAGCTACCAAGAATCACAGAACAGCAGCTTATTACAGACATCTATGATGTTGAAGATGAAACATCGGAATTTGAAGCAATTCCTCGTAAAGGTCTTCACCTTTTCGTGAACAACACAACACATAAAGGGTTTCAGCATAATTTAACAGCAAAATAAAGCATGAGCCGAAAAGGGGAGAAAGGGAAAAAAGACGCCTACTTTGAAGCAGGGCCAGTGCTGCCATTTTCATTCTTCTTCTCCTTCTCTTCAGCAGTTTTAGGACAGCCACCATTATTAAACTCATTCGTCTCAGTTCTTCTAACCTCGGACCCACTGCCCGCGCGCGAAACCCACTTGGTATTATCGTTAATAGCACCGTAAAAGCATCTTTTACCACCTGAAACAGAGCCCATCAAAGGGCTCGGAAGAATACCATGATTATCGTTCTCATTCTTACCAAAAAGTGAAATCTCGGCCACTAATTTCCTCTCCGGCGAACTTGAGCCAGGTAAGCCGAGCCTGAGTTCAGTTTCTTTGAAGTTCAGCTCAGTTTTCGCCTGTTTTTCACACGGTGGAGACTGTAGTAGGCCCGACATCAAAGGCGTTTTCTTTTCCTCAGTTGTCGAGATAAAAAATCGAAACTTCAAGTAACTATTGAATGAACAGTGAATAAAGTTGGAATCTTTGGACAGTGCGAAAGGATTTAGGCGAAGGGCAAGTGTTTATATTCGATCGAATCAGTTCTTGGTATGCAGTACGTAGTTATATTGGCATCTTCATAGGGTGCTGGCTTTTCTGTGCATTTCATTTTCCGCTAGAGTTACCATCACCGCCCCTTTTTCCTAGTCACGGCCACTAAATTCATGTAAAAAGACTATTTTGCCCTTAGGACATTTAAATTAATTTAAAAAGAAAAAACTAATGTGTATATAAAATTCTGGTACGAAATATTGAAAATTGCACACACAGATAAATTCGGACGATATTCGGCAATGGATCGAAATGGAAAAAAAATTTTGATTTAACATTTTAGGGCCGATCGATCGATAATTTCGTCCCTGCGCTGCAGGGGCCTAACGAATTATCGTAAAAATCGTTCGTACGTAGATGAATTATCAAATACGAGTCGGAATCGTTGAAAAAAGTCCCGAACGAAATTTTCGGTCGGCGCACGGCACAGCCGATCGACATTTTTGGCCGGCACAAGGCGTAGCCGAAAAAATCTTGGCCGGAACTGTGTCTGGCCGAAAATGATTTTCGGCCGGCACATGAGCCGGCCGATCTGAATTTTCGACCGGCACATGAGCCGGCCGATCTGAATTTTCGACCGGCACAAGGCGTAGCTGAAAAACAATTTCGGCCATGTGATTTTCGGCCGGGACTGTTCCGGCCAATCGGAGTTTTTGGCCGGCACATGGCACGGTCGAAATTGTTTTTCGGATACGCCTTGTGCAGGCCAAAAATGCCGATCGGTCGTGCCGTGCGCCGACCGAAAATTTCGTTCGGTTGTGACTTTTTTCAACGATTCTGACCCGTGTTTGATAATTCATCTACCTACGATTTTTACGATAATTCGTTAGGCCCCTGCACTGCAGGGCCGAAAATATCGATCGATCGATCGGCCCTAAAATGTTAAATCGATTTTTTTTCATTCGATCATTTGCCGAAGATCGTTCGAATTTATTTGTGTGTGTAATTTTCAGTATTTCGTACCAGAATTTTGTATACATGTTAGTTTTTTTTTAAATTAATAATATCGTAAGGGCAAGTTAGTCTTTTTACATGCTTTTAGGGGGCAGTGAATAGGAAAAAGGGGGTGGTGAATAGTAATCCAATTTTTTTTTCCTTTTACGTTAAATATAAAGAAATAATAACAATAAGGGAATTTCTCTTGGTACTCCTATGTTTTAGGGTTTTTCATTGGTGCCCAAACTTATTTTATCGGTAGGTACCCCTGTATTTAAGAATTTACCAACTGGTACTCAAAATATTTTTCGATTTCAGATGGTACCCCTGTGTTTGAGGCTTTTCCAACTAGTATCTAAAGTGTTTTAAGGTAGATAACCATAACTTATATCGTCGTGATTTTAAATGACAAAAAAATGAGATTTTTAGGTGTAAGCCTTGTTAATTGCTAATGGAATTCAAGAAATGATTAAAAATGGTTCCGACACCTAAAAATCACATTTGTAGCTTTTTAAAATCACGACGTTATATTAGGGGTGTCAACCTTGTAAACATATTGAACGCCAATTGGAAAAGCCTTAAATGCAGGGTCACCAACTGGAATTGAAAAATACTTTGGGTACCAGTTAGAAAAGTCTTAAACACAGGGATACGTGCCAGAATTGAAAGTAACTTTGGACACCAGCTGAAAAAACCTAAAACACAGGGACCAAGTGGAATTCCCTTAAAATAATATCCTTCGAAACAATTAATCTTGGTTTGTCTGTTGTAACCAATGTCAACAAACAACAAAGGATTGGCAGATATTATCTTTTTCCGTTTTTATTAGTATTGTTTTAGGGGGTGTTTGTCTCCGCTGATCCAACATCACTGTGATACTCACATCACTGTGATGTGGATCAAGGTGATATGTTATATGTCATCACTGTGTTTGTTTTGGGATGATATTACATTTTGCATATCAATGTGATATTGGAGTATTGTGTTTGTTTAATTGCAATGATGTCTTGGGTGATGTGTAAATGTCATATTTAACCTTATGTATATTATGTTGTAGACTTATTTTAATATGTACATTTGAGGTAATATTTAATGTGATATTTATCAATATTTGAAAATCAAGTATGAATTTTAAGCATAATTAATTCACCAATAGAATTATTATATAATTTAGGCTTTAAACATAGATTTTATAACCAATTATTAATTATAAATATTTTATACAATTCTTCAAATATAATTATTTTTTTTTTTAAGCTTTAATAGATTAATCACATCAATTATAAGTATTTTCTATAAGCCTTCAACATCATTTTTATTTTTTAAGCATTAAATATAATTCTTTTACAATTTAAATATGTTGGTTATGTAATTTAAAATAGAAATAAGGTTATATAAGGAATGGATGTTAAAAGAAAAGGAATAATTTTTTCCAAAATATATTGAAAACATCACTCCATCACTGTGATGGAGGATCACCCTGCTTTTTGGGGGAAATACAAAAGTTGGAATATCATCCCGTTTTGATCACATCAGTGATCCTCCATCACGGTGATGACTCATCATCCACGCTACAAACGCGGTGATTGGGAATCGATGGAAGGATCACGGTGATGTGTTGAGGGTCACCCCAAAACAAACAACCCTTAGTGGGAAGAACAGTGATACAGTTACACAGTCCCACCTCTCGATATGACAACATTAGGAACTCTACATAATTAAATTATATATATATATATATATATATATATATTATATATATATATATATATGTCAATATAATTTGCACTGGCTTTATTTCCCCTATTTATTAATTACCCTTCTTCCATGCCATGTAAAACGGAGCATAATTGAAAGGCAAGGGGCCTAGGCCTCAGGGGACAATGCTTGTCTAATCCTTCCTTTGGGAGACATGTAAATCCAATTCATTAGTGACATGCAATTTTTTAATAATTTTTTTAAAAAAATATTATCTTATCCCTTACAAATTTAACAGGGCCAAATTAGTCGGTAAATCAGAAAACTATATATTAATAGGGTTAAATCAATAAAGCTAACTATAAATAATGTGAAAATGAGCAAGATCCATACCTCCCGGTAATAACAATAGAGAAAGATGAAAAGGCGAAAAAAATCCACTGATGATTTCTCTATATTGGATATTGCGAATGCGAAGTTACCCTAACACCATCTCCAAATAATACCAATAATCACACGCCAACACTCAACCGCATCAATGTATGTTTTATGTTACTTTCTCTATCCTATAAACGCATAGAAGCGTTTTCAGTTGACGCCACACATAAGTTTTTATCTATCACAAAGCAAATGAAACTAAATTTATAATTAATTTTTATTACATAAATGACTATAATTAACTTTTTATTATTTATTTAATAATTTATTTTATTGAAATACCACACGAATAATGATCAATATTGTAAACAAAACATTTATTAAAAAATTTTGTCTAAGAAAATATCATTTATTAATTATTATGTGGTATCATATATGGGTCTTATTGAAAAATGTAAAAATTAATGCAAAAGAGAATATTGCAAAAATATTCATTTGAATTTTCAAATGAATTTAATTGTTGGATGGGCTTGCGTTTGAAATTTTTTTAGGTAAAATGCTACAAAAATTATAGGGAAATTATTTATAAATATGTGTGGCAGAACCTTTATGGAAGCAAACTGTTAATAAGATTTCGTCAGATTCTCGGGCAGAGGCAGAGACAAACATCCCTTCCCTGCCCTGCCCTGCCCTGCATAAGTACATACACCATGCAATATTTATTCAATAATGATAACTCTGTGATATGAGTTCTGAATATACATTATAATCGTCCAAAAAAAATAAAGTATAGGGAAAAGAAAGAAATACAAAGACAAAAATGATATTATAATCAGAGGAGAGAGCAGTACCACGAAATAGACTAATACATAAGACGAGACAAACACTTCGCGAAAGGACTGTTTGTACTTTTACTGTCTCTTCCTTCTATTGCTGAGGGTTTGCTTTCACTCACACTGTTCCTTTTCTTACATCTGCTTTTGGTAAGAAAGAAAGAAAGAACACACAAGCGTGCGGATCAAATCCAACGGATAGGATGCAAAGAGTGAAAAGATCAACGGATGAAGACTCAGTCTAGTTTGTCGCCGATTGACCACGGTCAATAGTGTGATTCAAGCTTTAACAAAGTACATAATATTATACCAACGGGGTTGATCCAAGTGGTAAGCGACTTGGTATCGCTTAAGCAAGGTCTCGAGTTCGAATCCTTGTGTATGCAGCACCCCCCTTTGGGAGCCTCACCTGCCGTTACCAGGTACGCGACGCGAGGCGAACCGGATTAGTCGGGGCAACCCGGAACCGGTCGGGTATCCGAAAAAAAAAGTACATAATATTGTTTCTTTATATTTTTAGGTAACTTTATTTGGATTGTGGAACATTTAACTTAAGGTGTCTCCAACTGAAAAATCCGTTCTCAAACGCAAACTCATGACTCATCCACGAACTCAACATGCAGTAATTCTTCTCCAACCATTAAACTCATTATCCACAAACTCAATATTTTTGCAATATTCGCTTTCGCATCAACTTTTATAAATTTTCAGTGCGATCCACATAAGTTACAATTGTTCAATATTACCCTCATACAAATAAATAAATGATATTTTTAGACTAAATTTTGTAATAAATATTTTATTTACAGTCTTGAACATTATTCATGTGGTATATTAATAAAATAATTAAATAGATAATAAAAAAAGATAATAATAGTAATTTATGTAATAAAATTTAGTTACTAAATTTAGTATGGGTTGCTTTGTGAAAGATAAAAACTTATGCGTTGGTGTTAAATCAACACGCATGTATGCGTTTATAGGATAGAGAAATGACATAAAAGTGATCGTGGGTATGCGTTTGAGTATTGGTTGGAGTATTTTTTTTATGCCTGGTCTGATTATCTACAGGGGCGGATCCAGAAAATTTTTGTCAGGGGGGCCGTAATGTAAAAGTAAGAGATCGGATGTTGGCCCCTCCATCAATGTCTATTGCAAAGGGCTTGTAAATTTTATGGTTTTTTGGGCTTCGAAACGTCATTTTATTGATCAACATATATTTATATTTTATATAACACGAACTAAAAAATACAGGAGAAATAACACAAATCATGTGTTGTGTAGGTAAACTGCACTAGTTCGATATTTTGTTTTTTATATGACAGATAATTGTTGTAGTTTGAATATTATTTGTGTAGGTAAACTGCCCCCGGCCCATGAATCGATCCGCCACTGATTATCTGTACGAGTATATTAAAGGAGAGGGGTGAGGATAAACTGCTTTTTGGTCTGTCAAATTAAATAGTATTTTTACTTTAATTTAAAATTAACTTAAATAATAATATAATATAATAATATAAAATAACTTATCAAATTTGATGTGCTCGATAGGATGAGATGAATAAGATACTTCTTCGTTACGCTCTCCAATAATTATTGGGGCAAATTGTCAATTTACAAATTGTAGAGGTCTGAAATATAATTATCCTTATTTTACATCACAAAAAATTTCCATAAGATCGGTTCGGTTCGTTCGGTGCGGATACGGGTCGTTGGATCGAACATTCTCATCACTGCCACAATTTGCCAACACACACTCCGACCACAGATCATCGATCAGAACTTCTTTACAATCTCAGTACGTCGAGAAAAAAAGAAGAGTGAATTCCTCAAAATGCTGAAGACAATCGGAGTTCTCATGGCGTGTCCCATGAACGCCTACCTCGAGCAAGAGCTCGACAGCCGTTTCACGCTGTTTCGTCAGTGGACCAACCAGTCCTTCCCCGCCGAGTCCATCCGAGCGGTGGTGGGAAACGCCTCCGCCGGAGCCGACGCGGCGCTCATCGACGCATTACCCAAGCTCGAGATAGTGTCGAGCTTCAGCGTCGGCCTGGACAAGATCGATTTGAACAAGTGCCGCGAGAAGGGGATTAGGGTTACGAATACGCCCGATGTGTTGACCGATGACGTGGCGGACCTGGCGATAGGGCTTATGCTCGCCGTCTTGAGGAGGATTTGCGAGTGCGACAAGTACGTGAGGAGCGGCAAGTGGAAGTACGGGGACTTTAGGTTGACCACAAGAGTATGTGTGTTGTTGTTGCCTTTTATGCTTCGTTGCATTAATTTGATTCTTGTTGGTTGCTTTCCATGAATCTTGGCAATAAGTATAAACGAGCTTGAATCGTTATCTCCTCCTCAAATTTTACTCTGCGAGGCTGATATGGATTAAAATTGTGTAAGTTACGCAGATTTTCAACAGTGGCCATTGTTTTCTGGAAGAAGATGCTTATTTGCTCCTTACTTGTTGCTTTCCATGAATTTGGTATTGAGGCAATAAGTAGAAAGCTAGCTTGAAATCATGATCTCCTTGTTAAATTTAACTCTGAGATGACCCTTTCCACCTTCTTGTCGATCAAATTGCCACATGAGCTCCACTATCTACTTTCCACAATGCCCATCGTTTTCTGGAATATGTACAGACATTGTGTATTTGCCAATGAAGAAAATGAACACTAAACTCATCAATGGCTAGCTTTATGTTTTTAGCAGTGTCCGCCTCTCAATCATCTTTATAAACTTGGAACTTGCAGTTCAGCGGCAAAAGGGTTGGAATCATAGGTTTGGGCAGGATCGGCCTAGCAATCGCAACAAGGGCCGAGGCATTCGATTGCCCCATAAGCTACTTCTCAAGATCCCAGAAGCCAAACTCGCCCTACAAGTACTATCCCAGCGCGGTGGAGCTTGCCTCGAACTGCGACATCCTAGTCGTCGCATGCGCCCTGACGCCAGAAACAACACACATAGTGAACAGAGAAGTGATTGATGCCTTGGGTCCCAAAGGGGTTCTCATCAATATAGGAAGAGGGCCCCACGTGGACGAGCCCGAGCTTGTAAAGGCCCTCGTTGAGGGCCGTTTGGGTGGGGCCGGGCTCGACGTGTTTGAGAAGGAGCCCGAAGTTCCAGCCGAGCTTTTCGATTTGGGAAATGTCGTGCTGCTGCCTCACGTGGGGAGTGGGACTGAGGAGACTCGTACTGCTATGGCCGATCTTGTGCTGGGGAATTTGGAAGCTCACTTTAATGGTAAGCCATTGCTGACTGCTGTTGTTTGAGTAATTGATATCTGCCTTGTGATTAGATTTCATTTGATTGTACGTTACTACTGTGTTGCCTTTTGCCCAAGAAGTAAGTTTCATGCAATATTAATAATGACAATTCAAGGCAGTGTCTTTCATGTTTGAAGTTTTCTTCGCTGTGTAATAACAGAAATTTGTGCAACTCAAAAAGATAAGCTTGTAATGATTCTCTCTCTTTAAATGGACTATTGTCCCATTATCATAATACTATTTGAAGAACACATAAGCTTTGGCCCAGCGGGGCACAATACATTTCTCAGCCTATTTTACTCTTTTCATTACGAATAGGGTGTTCAAAATAACCGAAAAACCGAAAAAACCGACCGAACCGTAAAGAACCGAACGAAAAGACCGGAACCGAAAAAACCGAACCGAATAGTAAAAAACCGAACCGAACCAAATTAAAATGGTTCGGATATCGGATTAAGCATACGTAAAACCGAAAAAACCGAAAAACCGAACTAAAATTATCATACTACATTAAAAATAGGAAAATATAAAAAATCATTTGTTTTTCTCCCATAACGTAAACAACACAATAAATATAATTTCATTGGTATACTTTTTTCCATTTTTAGGTGATGTTTTCCTCACCAATCAAATAGTATTTTTCTCCCAAATAATTTATAGTATCTTCAAATGAATGTTTTTATATTTGGTTTGATTTTGTTCCATTTTCATGTTGTTTTTTTTCGTACCTTTGAATTATTTTGCTACATGTCACGTTCCATAAATCTTCTTTGTTTTTTAGTAACCATAAATTGTTTTATGTATTTCAGCTTATAATATTTTTTTGTGATTTTAAATTCCTAACCGAAAAACCGAACCGAAAAAACGAATCGAATTATAAAAAAACCGAACCGAACCAAATTAAAACGTTCGGATATCGGATTAAGCATACGTAAACCGAAAACCGAAAAACCGAACCGAAACTTGAGAAAACCGAACCGAACCGACCGATGAACACCCCTAATTACGAATCGATGGGAATTGGTTTTAGATCAGTAAACACGTGGAATTTTATATCTATATTTGTGATTATAATGTAATTGTGTAACTACTTTAATTATTGCAGTCCCACTCACTAAAGTAAAGACACGCTGTTCTAATCCGTTCGTTTTGGACCATATACGTAAAAAAAAAAAAAAGAACAGAACCAACTCAATTATTCTTCAAAAGATGTCATTTTTCTCATATATTCGCTATTTTTTAATTTCTTCAGACGTACAAGGTTTACCTTAGCGTAACCGAATTTAATTTATCGAAATTGAAATTACCAACGGACGATCTATTTCCTAATTCAAGAATCTTAGTTAGGTCACACGTCGACCTAACCAAATCGTGATATAATACGTCTTTTAATACGTCTATACTATATTATGTTTCTATTTTTATTAAGGGACAGAGGCTCACAGTAACTGATCCCAAATTGATTTGGTGTGGCAGCCACAAATTATCATTCTACCCCTATTTAAATTTATCATCGTTACATCCTTAAAATTATTTTTTAATTCCTAAAAAAATATAAATTAAATCCAACATTATAATTTCATCTATTAAAATTTAAAATATAACTTAATATAATAGATTTATATAGTCAAACACACATCGGGTGTGCCATAATACTAGTATATTATATTAAGGGTAAGAGTAGATATTAACTGCTAATTTGGTCTGTAAAATATTTACAATTTAACATCTCTATTTCTAATTTCATTAATTAAATAATTATCAAATTTAACCTCTCGGTTTTAGTTATTCTAACTCAGATATCCCTAATCATTATTTTCCTTTTATGTATATAAAAATGATATTCCATCTACTAAACATAAATTATAAATTTTAAACTAAAAGTAATTATATTTTAATCACGCGTAGAACGGGCAGAGTAATAGTACACATAGTACATAGTAATTGGAAGCTTTTCAATTCGACAATAACGCATCGAATTAAATATATATAACAGATTTGGTCACTTGTCGATCGTTCAAACATTTATTGTTCCACTCAAAAAGAAAATAACAAATATTAAAACAAATAAAAAAGTAGGGCCCATTACCTTACATCACCTTGACAGTGATCCATGGCTGCCGACACTCTCTCTTCCGAACCAGAGCACTACAGGCTCGGAATTAGGCTCGGATTCAGGCTCGTTATCGCTACGAAGAAGGACGCGCAAGTCGCTATAACGACCACATGAAACAGTTCATCTTATCACTGTCATGCATCATAAAAAGACGAAGCTCAAACGCATTATCACTCGCCGAGTAGCAGTGCCTTCTCATACCGCTCGACATCCTTCGATTCTTCTTCGTTGGGATTCCATTTTCGCCGATTCAGCTCGAGATTTATCAACGGAAGAAAATGAACCACACGAAATCGGAGTCGGACGTGACGAGCCTAGCGCCGTCGTCGCCGTCGAGGTCTCCGAAGAGGCCGGTGTACTACGTTCAGAGCCCGTCGAGGGACTCCCACGACGGCGACAAGTCGTCGTCGATGCATGCCACGCCGAACTTCAACAGTCCGATGGAATCTCCGTCGCACCCTTCCTTCGGCCGACACTCGAGGAACTCGTCGGCGAGCAGATTCTCGGGGATATTCCGCTCGTCTTCGGGTCGGAAGGGCGGGAATAGGAAGAGGTCGAACGATAAGGGCTGGCCGGAGTGTAACGTGATAATGGAAGAGGGAAGCTACGATGAGTTCGACGATGAGAAGGCTTACACTAGGCGGTGCCAGGCTTTGATGGCTCTGCTCGGATTTGCTCTGCTTTTTACTGTGTTTTGCTTGATTTTGTGGGGCGCTGGCAGGCCTTACACGGCGAGGATTGCCGTGAAGGTGAAAAAAAAAGGGGCTTTTTTCCCCTTTCCTTTATGTGGATGCTTTTCATCTTTGCTTTTGTGATGTTTTTGCCTCTTTTTTTCTTGGTGTTCTTTTTTTCCTGCTTGGGAGCCTGAAATATAGATTTAGCTTCAGCTTCTATGAAATTAGGGTGCTTTGAGGCTTCTTAGGGCACTTACAAGAACCATGTAGTTGCTAAAGCTTGAGATTTTACTTGTGTTCTGCAACTGCACTGCATTAGTATTCGTAAAGTTTAGGGCCTTAAAATTCTGACCATTCAAGTTAGATGGCGATGAAGTAACAAATAAGGACAGCTTTTATTGTGTCCAGCCTACTGATGATAAGCATAAAGACAGAAGCTGCACATTGATTCTTGCATAAAAGCTTCAATCCATGGATTATGAACTGTATGGTTTATGCCTTATATTGTGAGTATACCTTGGGGTTGAGACTGTGATTTTGGTCCTATTACAGAGCTTGGTCGTGGACAACGTATATGCGGGCTCGGGTGCAGATTTCACCGGCGTCCCGACGAAGATGTTGAATTTTAACGGGACTTTGAGGATCAGCGTGTATAATCCCGCTACGTTCTACGGCATACATGTTAGTGCGACCCCGATAAACATCGTCTACTCGGATATTGTCGTTGCAACAGGGGAGGTGTGCATACTTACGTGGTCTTTATGTATATGTAATAAAAGAAAGAAAGAAAACATCTTGAATCTTTTGTTATCTGCAGCTGAAGAAGTACTATCAGCATAGGAAAACGCACAGAAACGTAACGGTGCACATCGAGGGGACTAAGGTCCCGCTATACGGGGCGGGTTCGAACCTTGTCTTTGGGAACAATAATGCAGTTCAGATTTCGCTGGCGTTGGAATTTGAGTTCAGATCGAAGGGGGACATTGTCGGGAAATTGGTTAGGACGAAGCATAGGCAGAGAGTTTCTTGCCCGTTGAACATCGATTCGACTAGCAATAAGCCCATCAAGTTCAAGAAGGATTCTTGCACCTATAGCTGAGTTTCTTTCTCTCTTTTTTTTTTTTGTGGGTACGTTATTATCTCAAGTTCTTGGTGTTCTGCTTACTGCTGGGCTGGGAGTGGATTTTCTGTTTGATGCAAGATGATTATCGTGTAATAAAGTGAATTCAAGGTTGTGAAGGAGCTGAGTATATGTAGATAGAAATATGAAAAAAGCCAGGAATTTCTTAAAATGAAGGCGGTCAGTCATTAATCAAGCTAAAAACAGAATGTTTGATATTTACAAATCATCAAGATAGACCTAACAATAAAATATCCAGCAGTAACAACACCCATTTAAATATTAGGTTTTGAGGTGTCTCATGTCTGATGTCAAATTGTAAGAAATGCTAACTAGTTACACTAAAGCAAGTCAGTTAAAAACCAGCTCCAAGTAAAATATCAGAGGTTGAGCAAGTTCTTGTAAATATGAGCACCCTCTGAATGCCCATGCTTAAATCCCTCAAAGAGATGACCTTTTCACCAGTCCTCGAAGCATATTTCTTGGCCTCAATGAGCATTTGATCGAGAAGATGAGCATTTAAAACGCTGCGAAGATCTTCGGGCGTAGTTGCAGAGATTACCTGGGCTATGTTGTCTTGAGTACAAGAACCCTCTAGTTCAAGGCCACTGATCAAATTGGTCTCGGCGTCTGAATCATTTGCTTTCCTCAGTAGGAGACAGGCAAGTTCATCGCACGTTAAGTCGTCGAATTGCAACCTAGCTGAGAATCTTGTGTACAGTTCGTTGTTTGCCTTCACGTATCTGTTTAGAGCATCATAACTCCCTGCGAATATGATGGAAGTTTCTTCCTCGTCCATTGTTGATATGATTTGGTCGATGGTGTTTGGAATCATAGGGTCTGCTTCGTCTATGTTTACTACAAGTATTCCTCCTTCTGCATTTTTCACCTGAGGGTGGTAATACTTTTAGGGAAAAAAAAGGTTAAGATGACTGGACAAAAAAGAGTTATTGTCAAGGGCTATGAACCTTTTGATTTCCTTGCATCTCAGTGACGGTGTAAGAAGTTAAAACTCCGGCGATGTAAAAGAGCTTGCCAAGAATCCTGGCAACCATAGACTTGCCTGTCAGAATCAATGCAAACAACTCAAATGCTGCAATTAATCGTCTACCATATTTGCCAATAAAAGACAGTTAGTCAAATTCGAATGTCAACATATTATGCCTTTTCACTCAAGCCGAGAGATTTATTAGCTTGATAAAAAGAACCCATAACTCGGCGTCCTTTTAAAGGTCCCAGACCATTAGATTTCTTCAAACCAATTCAACGAATCTTAATACATCTTCCATGATGAGATTTCGAATCAGACAAGATAGTAACTGTATCGTAGTGGAAATAAGCCTAATCTGAAAACATTCATAAGAAAAAGTATTGTCCCATGGAATTCCATTTAGTCGCCAGCAAACACTGCCCATCAAACTCAGTGAACATCCCTTGGAAAAAAAAAATCAAATTCAAGAATATTTCGAATCTTACAGAAAAGTTATACAAAAAAACTGTATCTAATCCATAAAATACGCATAAAGTATTCAGCGAAAACTTAGTCATTGCCTCAATCAGCTCATCCATGCAAATAACCGATGTACAGCATCTCATCGCCTGTTTCCGACGAGGCACCAAATCGCCTGCTTTTCAACTAATCTAATTAAAGATATACACTCAATTGATTGCAATTCTCTAACAAGAGAGACAAACAGAAACTCGAAAAGCTATAAAAATCTTCACATACAAACACCCACCGACGAAGTCGTAATTGAGCTGGGGATCATAGTCATTACCTGTACCGTTATTTCCGACGAACACCATGTGAAAGGGTTTGGGAGGTATAACGGTATATCCATAAACCGCATCCCTCTCAGCATCGACTATTTTCTCCACTATATCCTCTAATTGGCTCTTGATTTCAGACAAACCCACAATATGGGAGATTTCCTCCTTAACTCCATCCAACTTATAAACAGAAAAAAATCAATTCCAAGCATTGGCTAAAAAACTTTAAAAAAAAAAAAAGAGTAAACCTAGAAAGCAAGAAAACCAAAAAAACAAAAATCTGCTCACAGTTGGTTCGTCTTCGTAGTATGAATCACACAGAACAATCGACATCTTTTATGAGAAACGAATTCAGGTTGCAAACAATGGCTTGGCAAGTTCCTTTCAGTGGCCAGAGTTTGAGGTTAAAACGACGCCGTTTGTAGCTTTATTCTCTTGTGTTGTGCTCCTCTGAACCAAACAACCCTAATTCCGTACTAAACGATAAAAGAGTAAGGCCACGTTGGATTTATTACCCACACGCCGTACAATTAGTTAAATAATACTCTCTCTCTTAAATGTTTTTTGATATTTGGGAGTTGGGACGGAAATTAAGAAATTGAATATTTTAATAGTAAGTACAATTAAAAGGTAAAAAGTGTATATTTTGACACGTCTTTTAAGAATATTTAATATTATTATATTGATCCTTTGTGATAGTTTTTGCTAAATAAGGAAATGTATAAAAGATGTGGGACGCTCGATTTAGTAAAATGTATAAAATGGTTTGGAACAGAGGGAATACTAACTACGAATACTCTTAATTTAATATAATAATTTAATTTATATTTAGGTGTGATTGCGAGTAAGTTCTTTTTTCACTTGCGGCAAAGCTTTTGACACATTCAAGCATTACCTACTATAAGCATAGCATAATCTTAGCCTTAGGATGTAGATAAAACACGGTAGTTAGAATTTGGAGGAGCTAAACTTCGTGTTAACCCAACTTGACATTAATTGAGCTCGAGTTACTTGAAAGTCAAAAATTTAAATTTAAGGTAAAAAAAATTAAGGAGTCTTTACACACATATACCTATTTGGAAAAAAACTTGTAATTTATTACCCGTCAGATTTTTTTTTATATGTAGGTACCTAGTATAATATTTTTTTGCAGATAGGTACCCGATCCGCCGTAGGTACGCCATACAACACATTTAGGTACCCTATATCGACGTATTGTGGTACATCATACGTTGAGAAAATAGTACGCCGTATTAGCACATTTAGGTACGCCATCTTTAACACACAAGGTACGCCGTACAAACACATTTAATTTAGGTACCCTATATCAACGTGTTATGGTACGCCATGCACACACAGGAAGGTACGCGTGACTGAAGAAACTGGTAAACATTAAATCGGGTACTTATCTATAAAAATTTCTGACACGAGTACTGTATCTGTAAAAATTTTAGTAAAGTAGGTATCACAACCACGAAAAAGATAAAATTAAATTTTTTTCGGAAATCTACACATAAATACCCAATAGGAAAAAAAACAGCCACTTAGGTACCTTGTCAGAACTATTTTATAGCTAGGTACCTAGTTGAATAAAATTTTTACACTTAGGTACCTAATCACCTAAGATTACGAAAATACCCTTAGAATTTCATTTCAGCTTTTTTTTTCTCTGCAAAATTCGACCTTCAGCTCGCCGTCGATGATTTCTTCTTGCCGACCAACTCCTCCTGCTCGTGCCGGCGCCGGACAAGGATCGAAGACCCTATTGAACGTTGGGTTCTCGATTTAGGGTCTCGATTTTGACATGTAAGCTTTTATTTTGCTTTGGGTGTGGTTAATCGATTGCACTCATGAGATCTTTAACCCAGATCTGGGAGCTGAATGCGATCTAAGAGCTCGATGTAAGGGTGGATGTCGATTCTTGACAGTTATTGAGGCTAATCCATCGGGATTTCAGGTTTCTTTATATAATTGTTATTACGTCCCATTTGTTATGTTTATTACGTACCATTTTCTGTGTCTATACGGTACCAAGATGTCCACGTACGCTGTACCATTGTAAACTATACAGGCGTACCATTTATACAGGTTGTCATATTATCTGAAAATATCGTCTACAAGTTCGGTTAGTGGCGGGACGTTGTTTACATTGTGTGTGTATAAAAGGGAGTCATTTTTAGTATCGATCATGAAGCGACGACGCACGAGATGAATGCTCAAACCGATGACGGGAATTTTATTCGTGACCCGGGCATTTGTGTTCTTCTTGGTTGCTGAAAGATGCGGAGGATTCCTTCTCAGGTAGATAAAAGATCCAACAAGTGCAAAAGATGTGAAAAATACAGGAATAATCGTCGTACTTGTAGAGAGGTCGTATCGACGTAGGGTCCGTATTTGCCATGTATTTCGTTACTGCTTTTGTTCCAAAACATTTTTTGTTGCACTTTTGTATGTGGCACATTCTTTATCCAAATGATACCAACAATGTACTGTAATATATGACAATAAGGTATTGTAATATGTCAACAAAGTACTATAATATATGCTAATTTGGTACTGTAATATATGACAACAAGGTACTGTAATAAATGCCAATAAGGTACCGTAATATATACCAACAAGGTACTGTAATGGATGATAACAAGGTACTGTAATAAATGCCAATAAGGTACCGTAATATAGGCAAACAAGGTACTATAATATATGACAACAAGGTACTGTAATATATGCCAGGAAGGTACTGTAATATATGCCAAATGTGTCAATAGGACATGACTCATTCTTTTTGTCTAAATGATGCCAACAGGTCATTCTTTTGTCCAAATATGTCAATTGGTAATGACTCATTCTTTTTGTCTAAATGGTGTGAACAATGTACTATGCAAATTTGGTACTGTAATATAAGCCAGTTTGATACTGTAATATATGCAAATTTGGTACTGTAATATACGCCAGTTTGATACCATAATATATGGTAGTTTGGTACTGTAATAATATGCCAGTTTGATATCGTAATACATGCAAATTTGATACCGTATTATATGCTGGTTTGGTGCTGTAATGTATGCCAGTTTGGTAATATAATATACCAGTGATACCGTAAGATATGCCAACACAGTCTTTCATAAGCGAACTTGGTACTGTAATATATGCCGATTTGGTACGTTAATAAACGCAACTATGGTACTGTAATATATGCCACGTTGGTACCCTAAGATATGTAACTTTGGTACTGTAATATGCCGGTGATACCGTAAGATATGCCAACATAGTACTAATATAAGCGAACTTGGTACTGTAATATATACCAATTTGGTACGTTAATGTACGCAACTTTGGTACTGTGATATATGTCGCTTTGGTACCGTAAGATATGTACTTTGGTACTGTAGTATACGCCGATTTGGTACGTTAATATGCGCAACTATGGTACTGTAATATATGCCACGTTGGTACTGTAATATGCATATTTGGTACTGTAATATACCATTAATACCGTAAGATATGCCAACATAGTAGTAATATAAGCGAACTTGGTACTGTAACATATGCCAATTTGGTACGTTTATATACGCAATTTTGGTACTGTAATTTAGGTCATTTAGGTAACCTAAGTGTACAATATATGGTACTGTATCGTTTCAGAAGTAGGTACCGTATAAATTAAAGTAAGACTTCGAATTTAAGACTTGGCTATTTTTCGTCACAAACGAAGCATTTCAGCAGGTGTTGATGTGGAGAAAGGAAGAGACAATTTCTGACATTTTTCTGTAATGATTGAACACTTTTATGACATTTTTCTGTCATGAGTGGACAGATTTCTGAATTTTTCTGTCATGACTTGACAGATTCTGACATACGAGGTATTAAATCATACAAGACAGCATTATCTGACATGTCGGTGGCTTTCATAGGATGTTTCATGTCATATGTAATTTATGGTACTGCAACCGTGTCTGAGTTGGTACGCTTCAATCAAAACGATAGGTACCCCTACAAAGCTATTTTTGGTACGGCGTCCCTTAAATATATGATACGTCATACTAGGGTTAGTATTTTTCGAGGTCGTACGAATTACTTTTTTCGTCTCGAACCATAGTAGAACAGTAAAATATAGTATTAAATACGTTTTAGATCAAATTCGGTGCATTAGGCCCCGCACGCATGGATTAAATCTTAGAATACCATGAATCATTATAGTATAAGGATACAAGCAAGAACATCTACAACATAATTTGAATAATGTGGTGAGTGCTACATCTGCGAATTCGGTGCATTAGGCTTTCACATTTTTTTTCATTCCGATATTGTTAGGTATTATCAAAATCACACTGGACAACGCGATTCGATTAGGAATGTATTTATTTTTCGATCGTATAACAAATGGTAGGATATACTTTGAAATCTGGGTACTGTATATGTATAATTTTGGATACGGTAAACCTGCAGGTTATGGTACTATATATGTAAATGATAAGGTACCTTCTGTAAAACACAAGGTACCTTAGTGTACAACAGATAAGGTACTTCATGTGCGATATATAAGGTACGGTATGTACTTACGTAATGGTACGGTTAACCTGCATTTACGGTACGCTATATGTAAGCTATATGGTACGGTAATATGAAAGACAAGGTGCTTTTTATCTTCTGTTTATGGTACGTCATATATTTACGTAATGGTACGGTCTAATCTGCATATTCCGGTACTCTGTCCGTAAAGGATAAAATACGGTCCTACAATAACATATGGTACTGCATAAATTACGGTCAGTCATAGAAAAACACAACACAGTACACACTTGGCAATAACCGTCCATGCACAAAAGAAAAACCAACATAAACAAATAAAGGTCTCCAAACAGTCCCATCCCCAACCTGATCCTCTGAGCCCTTATCCTCCTGATCTTGCTCTTGATCCTCCGCTTCATCCACATCCTCCTCAAAATTGTCCTCCTCGGCCTTCTCACCGTCGCTACGAGCCATCACCTCGGCCATATCGTCACGGTCACTATGAGCCATATCCCCGGCCCTATCCTCACCCATATCCTCAACCTTGTCCTCTCCGACCTTCTCATCATCGCTATGAACCATCTGCTCGGCAACATCATCACCCTCACTGTGAACCATATCCTCGGCCTTATCATCACCCCATCCTTGCAGACATCCCTATCCTTAGCCTCAACCTCTTTATCATCCACTCGTTCAGTATCCTCAGCGTCTACCTCCTCCCTCGCATCCTCGTTGGGCATATCAACCTTCAACGTCCGAACATTTGACCTTAGATCTCTTATAACCTCGTCCTTCAATCTCAACTCGGCTTCCAACCTCTCCACACGAGCACTCCACTCTAAATGAGATCCGCCAACTCCTCCATCAACCTTAACAACACATAATTCATTCAACATTTAGAAACAAAGCAAATAATACATACTGTAACGGAGAGTATTACCATTAGCCCAATAGTGCACCCGTTCATCATCACGCCGGTGATTCGAGCAAACGAATGGCTCATCTTAGGCATATCTAAAAAAAATAAAACGGGGACCTTCTTAGAGCTTCTTTTTTATCTGGGGTCATGCTACCTTTCAAATTGTTTATGGTAGATCGAAACAGCGCAGGATGGCACCGGGAAGCCAGCTCAAATCTGTTCCGTGGAGGCATTTCTGCATAAAAATACACTGTCAGCAAGTAGTACTATTTTATTCACACAAGGGCTACCAATTTGACCAAACAGAGGGTACCAAATGCAGTAATAATGTAGTACCAAAACAAATTGACCCCAGTCGATAAAACCAATGTTAACAAGCAGTACCATTTTACTAACATATGGGATACCAATTTGCCTAAACAGAGAGTACCTAATGTGATGATAATGTAGTACCAAAAAAATTGACCCCATTCGACCACTTTTGGCAAGCAGTACCATTTTATTCACACAAGGGGTACCAATATGCCAAAATAGAGGGTACCAAATGCAGTTACGATGTAGTACCACAACAAATTGACCCCATTCGAAAAAACCAAATTCGACCCATTCCAAAAAAACCCCAAATCAAGCAGCCATGACGAAATACACACACAAAAAAACCCTAATCGACCAAGAAATCAATGTCATTCCAAAAACACGCACAAAAGAACCCTAATCGTGACGAAATGCGACCACTTACGGTAATACTCTGAATGACTTACCAATCGATTTCTGAAGGGAATACAACGACGAATGAGTGGACAGACGACGTAGAATCTGAAGCCAAAAAAACCCGGGTCGATTTCTGGCAAGCAATAGCGCGATTTGGTTTGGGGCTGTGCGATTTTTTCTCTTTTTTAGGAGCGATCGAACGTGAAATAAGAAATATGGTAAGAGATGTAAAAAACCAGTTCTAGTAGGGGTAAATCCGTCAGTTAGGTACCTATCAGTAAAATAAAATTCAACTAGGTACCTAGGTTAAAAATTACACTGACTAGGGACTGATCTGTCTAATTTTTTTGGATATAGGTATTTAAGTGTTGAATCCCCAATTTTTTTTAACCCGAGGCAATTACTGCGCTATATATATTCTGCCTACGTTTTGCCATTTAACAAATCGAACCCGAATTATTAAGGGTATTCTACTCATTGTGCTGAGGCTATTTTATAAAATTGATTTCTCTAAGGGCTCATTACGCAATTAATAGAAATACTCGAGACAACAATCTTATCATCATCATCATCGTCTTCCCCAGCTTAGCTACGCTTCACTGTCACAGTCCGCCGATCAACCACCGCTCACAATGGCCTTATCGGCCGCGAAGTTTACAGAATTTCCGCCGCATTTCATCTCATCTTTATCGCTTCCACTTCGCAGACACTCACACCGTTATCGTTTGCTCAAACCATTTTGTTCCTCCGCCAAATCACCCAAAACCTTCTCAAGGAACTCTAATGTCCGCGAAAACCCCCCCTCTTGGAGCAAAAATGGCTCTTACAAGCCTAGTTTCAAGAGACCCGATTCTAAACCCAAACCCGAGCCTGAAGTACAGGTTCGAACCAATACCACCGCCATTGACAGGATTGTGCTCCGTTTACGGAACCTAGGGATTGGCTCCGACGACGAGGATGAAGGATTGGGGCTGGGTTTGGAGCAGGGAAATTCCAATGCGGAATTGGATGGCGATAAGGATGTTGAATTTGGGGATGAGAAGTTGGGTGATTTGTTGAAGAGGGATTGGGTTAGACCAGACTCGATTTTGGCTGAGGACGATGAGTATGACGAAGACAGTGATGCTGAATTATTGCCTTGGGAGAGGGATGTGAGTGCGGTTAATGAAGAGGATCAGAATGGTCCTGGGTTTAAGAAGAAGGCCGTTCGTGCTCCTACGTTGGCTGATTTAACTATAGAGGATGAAGAGCTGAGGAGGTTGAGACGAATGGGAATGACATTGAGGGAGAGGGTGAATGTTCCCAAGGCTGGGGTTACGAAGGAAGTGATGGAGAAGATTCACGATAAGTGGAGGACTTGCGAGCTTGTGAGGTTGAAGTTTCACGAGGAGTTGGCGACAGATATGAGGACAGCACACGAGATCGTCGAGGTTTGGGATATGATTTTCCAGTTGGGTGCTGTGCTTAGGTTTTGTTTATGTCCGTTGTGCTTTTGATTGTATGTTGCTTGTTTGTTATGCATTTGAATTGGAATCTGTGAGTGAAAAGAAAACATAAATCAATGCATTCGGAAGATGGGGTATGCTCTAAGTAAGAACTTTATAGATATTATGTTCTTTCTTGGTACAGATGTGAAATGTTTGATCTTAGTACTGAAGTAAATGTTTGAACTTCTTTACTTGAACTTCTCAACATCCTAGAATAGTTTGATTAGGTCTAGTTATTGAGTATGTATGCATGATTGTGTCTCTAAATGTGAATTGACTTGCACCTTTTTCGCATCAGCGACGAACGGGTGGCTTAGTTACATGGAGGTCGGGAAGCGTTATGGTAGTCTACAGAGGCGCTAACTACGAAGGCCCATTTTCAAGATCAGAAAGGCCGAGCAGTGCAGAGAACAATCTTTTCGTTCCTAACGTTTCTTCCATCGACACTTCAGTTGGAAGCATCGATGTTAAGAGTTCATCAGTTCTTGAGGCTTCCAGCCCAGTTATCAATCGTCAGATCAAAACCATGACTGAGGAGGAAAGTGAGTACAATCGGCTATTGGACGGTCTGGGCCCACGCTTTGAAGATTGGTGGGGGACGGGAATTCTTCCTGTCGACGCCGATTTGCTTCCTCCAACAATTCCTGGGTATAAGACGCCGTTTAGGATGCTCCCCACTGGAATGCGTTCGCGTCTGACAAACGCAGAGATGACTGATTTGCGAAAGCTGTCTAAGTCACTGCCTTGTCACTTCGCTCTAGGTAATTGTTGCTACGCCCCTTCGTTCTTCTGTGAGATCGCTTCTCTGTGTGTTTTAAAGTGCTTGTTTCCTTTGATCGTTTAGGAAGAAACAGAAATCATCAAGGTTTAGCTGCTGCCATACTTAAGCTTTGGGAGAAAAGTCTACTTGTGAAGATTGCTGTGAAGCGTGGAATTCAGAATACTAACAACAAAATCATGGCAGAGGAACTAAAGGTATCTTTGTGACCATTAGCACTGTGCCTCGTTTTCGTGAACTTCCTTCATTTTTTACAGGCGGGAAAACATCTTTTGCTGGTTTGTTTTCTTGTTTGTCAATTTTAATGGATTAGTTTGAAGTGCCCTTGATATTTGTCGTCCCTTATTTTAAGTCGATTTTGCACGCACTCATATCTCGGAGACTTGCAAGTCACATCTGACAAAACCTTGAAATGAATTTTTTTGCTCAGTTCAATAACTTTGTCTTCTTTTACTCTTTACTTAACCTTATGGGCTCATCTTTTTATACGTCCTAATCCGATTTCCTTGTTCGTGCTGCAGAATTTAACAGGGGGAGTGTTACTTATGAGGAACAAATATTTTATAGTTATGTACCGCGGAAAGGATTTTCTTCCTCCAACCGTTGAAGCCGCTTTAGCCGAAAGAGAGGAGATGTCCAAGCAAATCCAAGCAGTTGAAGAGAAATCAAGGGGAGTAGTATCAGCACCTACGATTGCTGCAGAAACAGAAGCCCTAGCTGGTACCTTAGCAGAATTCTACGAGGCGCAGGCACGTTGGGGCGCGGAAGTATCTGCTAAAGACCGTGAAAAGATGAAAGAAGAAGCCTTTAGGGCCGAACGCTCCAAAGTCGTCAGAAGACTTGAACATAAATTAGCCATCGTAAGTATGTTTGTATTGCGTCTGATGAAACTAAGGGAAGCTTATATAGGCCATTTGCGTGAGATGATTAGTAGTTTCCTTTGATTTGAGTACGCTTATGTAGATATACATTCACAGTCTCAGGCGAAGAAGCTGAAAGCAGAGAAATTGCTGTCCAAAATAGTAGAATCTTGGGTTCCCGTCGATCCATCCGACGACCAAGAGACGATTACGGACGAGGAAAGAGCAATGTATCGTAGGGTTGGGTTACGTATGAAAGCTTATTTGCCTCTTGGTGAGCTTTCTTACTGTCAAAATGAAAAAAAAAAATGGTAAACATAAAGCGCCATGTTTCATTATGGCAATTTTTTTACCAGGAATTCGTGGTGTTTTCGACGGAGTTATAGAGAACATGCATCTCCATTGGAAACACAGAGAACTAGTAAAGCTGATATCGAAGCAGAAACAGGTTTCTTTCGTCGAAGAATCTGCTAGGCTATTGGAGTACGAAAGCGGAGGAATATTAGTGGCAATCGAAAGGGTTCCAAAAGGATACGCTTTGATTTACTATCGTGGAAAGAATTACCGCCGGCCCATCTCTTTGAGGCCAAGAAACCTTCTCACGAAGGCGAAAGCGCTCAAGAGAAGGGTTGCCTTACAGCGATATGAGGTAAGTCTACTCAGTTTTAGTTCCGAGCTGTAAAGCGAATCGCTTAAATGGATTTAATATCGCCCACGTCATTGTTTTTGCAGGCTCTCAGCGAGCACATATCTGAGCTAGAGACAAACATCGAGCAAACGAAGCGAGAAATCGTGAGTCTTAGTTATTACAAAATCATCCGCGCTATAAGTAAAGATTTATATCTCTAACCTTTGATTGGTGTTAGGGGGATTCTGAGGGTACGCCGAGCGCTAACTTTTCGGAGATGTCCGACGTAAGAGATCTTTCCCTCGTCGCATAATTTCCCAGTTCTGACGATTTTAAGACTCGTGCTTTAGCTTATGCGTTCCAAAAAACTGAAAAATTGATGATATTATACGTTTTGTTCAGGGCGAAGAAGACGAAGAAGCTTCGACTACGTTTTCTGATGATGATGATTGGGATGAAAATGACGAAGACGAAGATGACATTCTTGAAGAAGACTCAGATCTTCAATCGTAAATAGGGACTTAATTCGTGTACGTTTACATATGACTATGTTTACCGTCCCAAATCAGTCACAGACTTTGATGGTCAATGATTTCGAATGGGATCAAATCCTTAAGTTTTGCATGATATATTTAGGAGAATTTCACTTGGTACCCCTGTATTTTAGGTTTTTTCAGTTGGTGTCCAAAGTTATTTTCAATTCCGGTAGGTATTCATGTGTTTAATACTTTTCCAACTGCTAATCACAGTATTTTTTAATTCCAGTTAGTACCCCCTGTGTTTGAGGCTTTTTCAGTTGGTGTCCACTGTCCAATGTCTTTTCAAGGTAGATATCCCTAACATATAACGTCGTGATTTTAAAAAGTTACAAATGTGAGTTTAGGTGTCAGAATCGTTTTTAGTCATTTCTAGAATTTCTTTAGCAATTAACAAGGCTTACGGCTAAAAAATTTCGTTTTCTTGTCATTTAAAATCACAGAGTATATACCTTGAAAACACTTTGGATACCATTTGAAAAAGCAACACAGGGATATCATTTGGAATTGAAAAATACTTTGGGTAATAGTTGGAACGGTCTTAAATACAGAGATTACTACCGGAATCAAAAATAAATTTGGGCACCAACTAAAAAAGTCTAAAACACAGTGGTAACAAGTGGAATTCTCCATGTTTTTATGAAGTATATAAATAGAAGAAAAATAAGTTGGGCTTATTAACGGGATGGATAATTGGGCTGAAGGCCCAATGTAAAGTAGATATGGGCTTTGAGCAATTGGCCCAGTGAAATATCAATTTTTTTTTTTTTAATACTAAACATACTAAACCGTCTTCTCTATCTTGTCGTCTGTTATCTCTCTGTCATTGGCGGTGGAATAGTTTTGGGTATTTTGGCAGAAGGCGAAGCGTAAGCTCAGAATTATCTTTCTCCCACGCGCGCGGCGGCGAACTCCCATGGCGTTTCTCGCGCTATCCCTATCTCCGTCGACTTCGGCTCCGGCGAAGGCGTCGTTCTCAGCTCCGTCTCCTAAATCGAACGCGACGGCGTGCAGATTACAAGTCTTGCAGCCTTTGAATTGCTGTTTGAAGAGAGTACGGGGCGTGGAGTCCACGCGGCGAAGAGGTAGATCGTTCGTTGTCGGTATGGCGCCTGAAGAAGAGAAGATGACTCGACGCTCGCCTCTTGATTTTCCTATCGTATGTTCCTTTCTCATCCGTCTTTTCGTATGAGCTTGATTGTATGTTTTTAAGGGTTTTTTCAGAGCTTGGCGATTTACTGTGTCTATTGATTCGAATTCTGAAGCTCAGCCAATCAATTTTATTTTTTTCAGGAATGGGATAGGCCGAAGCCAGGAAGAAGACCAGACATATTCCCCCAATTCAGCCCAATGAAGACTCCATTGCCGCCGCCGATGCCAGCTGACCCACCCGAAGAAGACGAAGAAGAGGATGAAGAGAAGAAGGAAGAAGAAGAAGAGGAAGACCCTGATAAGGAGAATAGCCCAGACAAGCCACAGCAGTAATAAGTAAGAACACTATTTGACGACATTAAAACAGTTTTGGGGAAGGATGTTGAGCATGTATAATTCGCATGTAGCATTACGCTTTCTTGGTTATTATGAGAGCCCTATCTGTGTACTTTACTTGGGAACAAGGTTATCAGTGAATGGTTCTTTGTGAGTATAATTTGTGTTCAATGGTAGTGATAAAAGCAGATATCCATTGAGGTATGCTATGCTTCAGTTCAGCTCAACGCCTTACTTTGGGCAAATAGCATATAGCAGGTTTCATATCAATAACAAGGTAAGTAGTAAAAGCAATCGATAAGAGAATGGTTGAAAGTGAGATGTATAGTTTTTGGGCTCATTTCTTGCCGCTTTTCTTCAGCCCTGAGCCGCGGAAAGCTCCCTTTTGTTGAGCTTTTGCCTTGAGCTCCTTCAGTGCCTGGCAAATAGGTTTGGGAGGTAATGCGAATGAGTAACTTGATTACATAAATTGGTGGGGAAGTAGAGAAAGCAAAGCTTTGCACCTTTTCTTCTTTCTTCTTTTGAATGTTTGCCTTGTCAATCTGAAATACAGGAAAGTGACAAAAGTGTCAAACTGGATTACTATCACCGCTTCTTTTTTCCTAGTCACCGCCCCCTAAAGGACTGGAAAAAAGGCAATTTTGTCATTTTGAATTTAAATTTCTATTTAAAGTTCTTTTTCACAACACATTTCATATCGTAATCACAGATCCAAATCAAACTCAAACATAACAAAGAAACTCAGATCGCAATGGATCAACAGAGTAATGGGACATGGCAAAGGAAAGGGTCTACTGGCACGACTGATAAGCAAATTCTTGTAAATTCGTTCGTACGTGATGAATTATCGAACATCGATCGAGAAAATTCGGCTCAGCCGAAACGTAAATTCGGCCCCCACAGGACCGGTCGGAACATAAATTCGGCCGCACCATGTGGGGGCCGAAAAAAAAATCGGCCCTGCACGGGTTGGCCGAAAATTATTGTTCGGCCGGCCCTGTGGGGGCCGAAGTCATGTTTCGGCCGGAGCTGATCCGACCGGAATTCTGTTTTGGCTGGAGCAGCATCGGCCGAATCTGATTTCGGCCGTCTAGTGCAGGGCCGAAATCTCAGTTCGGCCGCCTCTACAAGGGGCCGAAGTTTCGGTTTGGCTGCTTAATTTTTTTTTTCAGACGACGAGAGGGATGTCCACATCCCGGAGGATTTTATCGATGACGGGGTAAATTACAATGAGCATTTCCGTCAAGGAGGACGATTTTCGACCGACGTGAAAGCCATTAACTGGGCGAAAGGCATCGCTATTGCTCATGGTTTCGAGGTGATTATTTCATCGCATAAGAAATGCGGTACGAAAAAATTGATTAGATATTCTCGCGGAGAACGTTATAGAGGCAACGAGGATGAATTGGAGAGGCGGTCGAAGTCTAACAAGTGCAGGTGTCCGTTTCTACTCATAGCCCAGGAGGATCCAGTTACTAGGGAATGATACATTCGTACGTGCCCACCTAGAAATTCATGCACAATCACCCTCTGCTACAGTATCCCGAGGGACATCGTCAGACGAGTGGGTTAACCAGCCAGGCCAGGATGTAGTAGAGGAAATGACTGCTGCGCAAGTGAAATCAGCTCATATCCTCGTAGCTATGAGGGCTCGAGACGCAGAAGATAACGCGATGATCCAACATATAATTAAAGAGATCGTTTGAAGAAGGATTACTCTGAGGGCCGAGATGTGGTGAGCCAGTTGATGCACCAGGTGAATCAGGCCGGATATTATGTTCAAGTCTTGGGAGACGAGGAGACGAATGCGCTGACACATGTTTTTCTCGCACACCCGGACTCACTCGCACTTATGAGGACGTATTCGTACTTTATTGGTATTAACTTTACGTACAAGACCAATATGTATAAGATGCCTCTAGTTGAGATTATAGGGATGACTCCCTGTAATCACAACTTCCTGTGTGGGTTTGCCGTTACGCAGGACGAGACGGAGAGAAGTTATGGGTGGGTGTTGCAGTCTCTTCGGGATATTCTAGGGCCAGGCGTCTACCCTTCGGCGATTGTGACTGACGGGAGTTGGGCCTTCTTCGACCCATACAGATGGTATTTTCGCATTCTCACCATCTGTTGTGCACGTGGCATATCTACAAAGACGTGAATAATAAAGTTTATTGGATTAAGGGAAAGAACAAAAAGATCGCAGCGCACTTCACGCATAAGGCCTGGAAAGCAGTCATGGAAGCTCCGACGATAGACGAATACGAGCAGGCCGTGATTGACATTCGTCTGCGTTGGGTAGTCGACTCCGCTATCGTTCATTATATTGAGCAGACATGGTTGGTGCATAACGCCAAAGCTTGGACGAACCATGTGCTTCATTTCGGGAAAACCACTACATGTCGTGTGGAGAATGCTCACAGCGAGCTGAAGCAATGGCTGAACTCGGCCACTGGGTCTCTTGACACCGTGTGGGTCAAGTTGCACGAGCAGATTCAGAAACAACTTTCAGAAAGGTAAATTAATTATTATTACGTGTTGGACGAAATCCGTATCTAATAATTTTTTATGTTGACATGCAGGCAGTGGAGGAGTCCCGCTCGAAACGAATTATTGAGAGCTCATGATTCCATTCCACACGATATTGTATAGAGTTCCACACCATGCAATATCGATAATGGGAACTGAGTTGAGGCGTGCCAAAGAGTTGTCGGATGAGGTTTACTCCGCGTGCGGATGTGTGGTACGACGTACGCACCAGCTCCCATGTGCATGCGAGCTTCAGCAACGTGTCGACAACAACTACCCAGTTGCTGCAGAATGCTTGCACGACTTCTGGAGGATCGGCGATGGAGTAACTCCCGATATTTCTGATCGGGATCACTTATACGACCTTCTGCGTGAGGCAGAAGGCCGCGATCCCGCCGTTATGCGTGGCCTCCATCGAGTCGTACATGAACATCTGTATCCGGAAGCCCGTGAGTGGAATGAGTCAGTTGTTAATACGTCTGTAAAAGGACGATCAAAGAAAAAAACCTCGACGAAGCGGGATCGAAGTGCTTGGGAGTACGCAATCCCAAGGGGGGAACGCAGCGGAGGGCGCAACAGTACCGGTCGTAGCAGCCAGGGTCATAGCAGCCAAGGTCGTACGTCATCTTCGTCTACCAAGCGGTCTCGAACATCTTCTACGGTGACAGGTACTGCTATCTTTCACTCCTACATTCGTTCAAACATGGATGCACATCTAATCCTGCAAAATACGTTGTACAGGTGAATCTAACTTCTTCCACATCAGCTTTCAGTACCACGTAACAGCAGTCATCCATCCGTATATAATTAGTTATAAGGATGTGGTGGCTGACGGCAAGTGTGGAATTCGTGTTATCACCTCCCATCTTTACAATAACGAGGACGAATGGATCACAATAAGGAATAACGTCGCGAACGAATTCGAGGCCCATTGAGATCGTTACTCGGCTTTGTACTATGGTGATTCAGTATAAATGCAGTTGGATCGTATACGCTGGGAAGGGGGGCTTGTGGATCACACCACTGAATGTTGACACCGTGTGATCTGTGGGCTGTGGCGACACGTTGGAATGCTGTAGTTATTCTATACGCGTACGACAATGGGTCAAACGTCAACATGCTGTCGAACACATTATTGCCAATGCGTGCCGGTCGGACTGCTGGTGGACCGAACCGTACAATCGTCATGGCGCACCTTGGAGATGATTATCAGCATTACATTAGACTTAATTTATGCCCCGATTTTCCTATGCCATGTTACATCCGTACTGGTTGACGTATTGTGATCGTCGAGTTGCCGGTTGGGAAATGAGATATCAGAGTCGATTCGATCACTGGATGCACCTGATGCAGCTTAATAATTTCTGACTGTCAATTGTAATTTATAATTTGTGTCGTAATTTTTTGGTTATAAACATTTTGTTGTAATTTTGTATTATTAATTTATTATTTTGTAATATTAATATTTTTTGTTATAATTATTGTATTATTAATTTAATTTGTTAGTAATATTTTTTGTTATAATTATTTGGTAATATTAATATTTTTCGTTGTTTTATTTTGTAATATTAATATTGTTTGTTATAATTATTTGTAATATTAATTTAGTTTGTTATTAATATTTTTGTTATAATTATTTTGTAATATTAATATTTTTGTCGTTATTATTTTGTAATATTAATTGAATTTGTTATTAATATTTTCTGTTATAATTATTTTGTTATATTAATTTAATTTGTTATTAATATTTTCTGTTTATAATTATTTTGTTAAATTAATTCCTTATTAATATTTTTTGTTACAATTATTTTGTAATATTAATTTAATTTGTTATTAACATTTTTTGTTAATTTTGTAATATTAATATTTTGGGTGGTTATTATTATGTAAGTTAATATTTTTGTTGTTATTATTTTGTAATATTAATATTCCAAACATAAATAGTAGAGGCATAGAAATTTGTAATAAAAACGTACGCATCCGATACATAAACGAGGCATAAACAAAATAAAAGCACGTCATGGGGCATTGCGCCAACGGTCGTTCAGCTCGTCCAGCCTGTCTCTGTACTGCTCCGTATGCGTCGATCCGTCAAGCTGCATCGTAGCTAACATATCGCTAGTCAAGGTGTACATCGAGCTGTACCACTGCACAAAGAAATGATACATATAAAAAAGTGAGTTAACATAATAACAAAAATCCAAATCACATTGAATTACGTACATAGTCGACGTGGCTGCGCGGGGGTATGCCGCTCGATGAGGATCCCGGCTCACCAAGGTACTCTAAGGCGGCCCTGTTGAGGTACGAGAGGTTGAGGATGTACGCGTACGGGAACTGCCGCCAAGCATGTTCTGCTGCATCGGCAGAATAGTGCACCTTATACCTCGACGGATCTGCTAGCATGACCGCCTTCTGTGGCGGACTCAGCGGCGGCGGGATGAGTTGCACGTAACCCAGCTGGCGCAACACTCTCGAGGGTGCGTAGGGCTCAACGATATCGCAATATCTAACCCAGCCCACGAAAAGAGTCCTCAGGTGCTGCGCCGCTGGATCGGGACCGTACGACAACCAAGCAACCTGATAACAGTTACAATTTTTACATAATTGTCGTCAATATAGAATATAAATTGTTAATATACCTCGCTCGCAGTCATGACATCTAGCTGACGCCGGATCTCAATCAAATGGTGGCCTGACCGCTCGTACTGAGATACAGACCACATGCGTGATCGTGCCTGGCCAGGCTCCACATGATGGGGGAGACGATGTGGGCGAAAGCATGGGAAGTACTCGTAGATCCACCCCTGGAGTAACGAGAGGCACCCAACGACACCCCTCGACTCCGCCCGGCTTGCGAGTCCAAGCTGGCGATAAAGGTACGCAAGAGTGGCCGATCCCCACGAGTACTGGCTGGCAGAGGCCAACGAGCGATATAACTCGTGCATGATGTCGGGCTTCACACGGGTTTCGCTCTTGTCGACGAACACCGTCGATCCCAAAAGAATCCACAACCAAGCTATGGCCTTGAACCCCGCCGGCCGACCCCCCCGCATCCTCTGCATCACGTCTTTCGACGCAACTCCACCGCCTCTCCAAGAACCCCTGAGCACATCTTCGGAGACGCCCATAATCTCCCTCGCCGCGATCTGTCCATCGCCGACGTCTGGGGTGCCCGATACCGTCGCCCCGTCGTTCGGGATACCCAAGATCTGCTCGACGTCGTGGAGCATGATCGTCATCTCCCCGAATGGCATGTGAAAGGTGTTCGTGTCGGGCTGCCAGCGCTCCACAAAAGCGCACAAAAGAGGCTGATCCAAGTGACCCACCATGGCATCTGTGAGGTGCCCAAGCCCCGTGCCATCGATCTGGCTCTGCGTCTCCGGCAGGAACTGGAAGTACCACTGCTTAAGCGATCGAAGCACTAACGGTCGCTGCTCGCACTTCAGCAGGGTCCTTTCCTCCTCAACATCCAGATGCGGGGCGCGATGTGCCCCAAATAACTAAGGATCACCTCGCCATATTCTGGACCACCGGGCTGTGGCCCTTGCACCCTCCAGGAATCGTCATCCACGACCCTGAAGCGCTTGCTCCCTATTTCATTTTTTACGAATAACCGAAAAATAAATTTAATTTTTTTTTACTTATATTAAGACATGACATCGCAAAGTTTATACTGGAAAAGGAAATTACCTGAGGAGGCCGATATCACATCGTCGTCGGATGACTGAAAGGATGCTGCATCATCAGGCACGTCATCATCCGCATGCGGATCGTAATCCGCATATACGGAATGAGAAGCAGCCGCTCGCTGCCGCATGCTGCATCATCAGGCACGTCATCATCCACACGCGAATTATCGAACACCGATCGGATGCGATCGAAAAAATTAGGCCCGACCGAAACATAATTTCGGTCAACACAAGGGGTGACCGAACAACAATTTCGATCACCCATTGTGGCGACCGAAATTACGTTTCGGTCACCCTTGGAGGTGACCGAAAACGTTGTTCGGCCTAGGCTGCCCTAACCGAATTTTTAATTCGGTCGGGACGGCCTCGGCCGAAACGGGATTTCGGCTCCCGTATAGGCGACCGAAATCTGATTTCAGTCGCCACTTATGGCAGCTGAAATCCCATTTCGGTTGTTATTTATTTTTTATTTTTATTTTTTATTTTTATTTTTTTAGACTTTGAGAGTGTTCCGGAGGATTTCACGGACGACGGGATAAATAACAGTGAACATTTCCGCGAAGGAGGACGATTTCCGACCGACGTGGAAGCCATTAACTGGGCGAAAGCCGTCGCTATTGCTCTTGGTTTCGAGGTGATTATTTCGTGGCATAAGAAATGCGGCACAAAAAATTTGATTAGATGTTCTCGCGGAGAACGTTATAGAGGCAAGGAGGATGACTTGGAGAGGCTATCGAAGTCTAATAAGTGCAGGTGTCCGTTTGTAGTAATAGCCCAGCAGGATCCAGCTACTAGGGAATGGAACATTCGTACGGGTGCACCTGAGAATTCCATACACAATCACCCTATGATACAGTATCCCGAGGGACACCGCCAGACGAGTGGGTTAAGCAGCCAGGCAAAGAAAGTCGTAGAGGAAATGACTGCTGCGCAAGCGAAACCAGCACTCAGCGATAAGGGCTCGACACGCAGAAGATAACGCGACGATCCGACATATATATAATTACAGAGATCATTTGAAGAAGCAATATTCTGAGGGTTGAGACGTGGTGAGCCAGTTGATGCACCAGGCGACAGAGTCCGGATATTTTGTTGAAGCGCTGAGAGACGGTGAGACTAATGCACTGACACATGTCTTTCTCGCACACCCGGAGTTAGACCTGGGCTTTGGGCCGGGCCAACCCGTAACCGGCCCAAAACCGGCCCGTTAACCCGGCCCAAAACCGGAACCGGTAGAACCGGAACCGGTAGAACCGGTTCCAGAATCGGTAACCGGCCCATTTAAATTGGGCTGGGCCGGTTAGCGGGCCGTGGAACCGCGGATTACCGGTTCCGGTTCCCGGATCCGGATCCGCGGTTCCGGTTCCGGTTCGGAACCGGAACCGGCCCGACGGCTATATAGCCGTTGGGCCAACGGACTTCTTATTTTTATTTTTTTTAATTTTTAAACACTGTAAAATTACAGTTTTAACCCCAAACGAAAAATCTATAAATACCACCTCATTTTAACCATTTTAACTCACAATTACATCCAAATCTCTTCCAAATTCTCTCAAAAAGCTCTCAAAAAAACCATTTTAACCATTAATAATTATTTTATTAACACTACACTACACTACTACCTACACACACTCACTTATTATTACCAATAATTGAATTATTATTTTACACTAATGGCGTCGTCATCGAGAAATCCTAACCCCCATGACGAAGATGTTTTTATGGTTTTAGGTCACGCCGACACATTTCGGGGAAATGCCGACACCGACGAGGAGACCGATATACCGGAACCGAAACAGACGAGAGCGACCGACGAGGGACCGAGCCAAGCTTCTACGGCGACAACAAGAAGGAAGCCACAACCGTGTGGTCGGCGGTCTAAGGTATGGAATTTTTTCGATTTAGAAATGGATAAAAATAATGCCGCTTCAGGTACCGCTTATTGCAAAATGTGCCGCCACCCCTACACAATTAAGACCGGATCGAATCAAGGTGGGACGGGCTCGATGAAAAAACACCTCCAGAGGGCGCATAACTTCGGGGACGATCTAGAGCCGGTAGGGAACGAACCTCGACAACAACAAATAAACGTAAGTACGGGTAAGAATTTTATTATTACTAGGGAAATTTCTAAAAAAGGCATTAGTTAAATTCGTAGTTACGTGTGAAGAACCCTTTTGCATTGCGGAAAGTGAAAGGTTTATCGAATTTACGAGTACGATACAACCCGGATTCCATAACGTGACCCGTAAAACCCTTAGAAAATATGTGTTAGAAACTTTTAACGAATATCAAACTAGCTTAATTAGTCATTTAGCCAACATTACGTGTAGGATTAGTTTGACTACCGATATTTGGACTAATATTACGTCGCAATCTTATTTAGTCGTCACCGTCCATTGGATAGATGAAACATGGACCATGCAAAAACGTATTCTTTCCCTAGATCCCCTAGATTCGCAGCATAACGCCACTACGATATCGAACTATGTGTTGAATGTCGTTAATAAATATTGTATTCAAGATAAGATTATGTCTATCACCTTAGATAATGCTAGTGCGAACAACGTAGCGATAGGGATCCTTCGTAGGCAACTTAGGTTACCCTTAGACGGCAAATTATTACATACTAGGTGCGCTTGCCATATTATTAACTTGTGTGTGCAATGTGCTTTTGACGAAGTTTTGGGAGATATTGTAGAAAAGTTTAAGGTAATAGGTAAGTTACTTCGGGAACGCCGCATCGAACGTCGTGGAAGCAAACCGTCCTTGCCGCCGACCTCCCGTACAAGAAGTTTTCGTTGCCAGTCCCGACTAGGTGGAACTCGATGTACCACCTCCTCAGCACCTTCATGCGTTACAAGGACTTGTTGACGCCTTTCTGGAACGAGGCCGCAGGCGGCACCACCTCCAGGTATGAATTACGACCACTTGATTGGGATATTGTAGGTTTGGTCGTGTATATACTTGAAGTGTTCGCCGAGGCTACGGAGAAATTTTCCGGAGTTCACTACCCGACGTCCCCATTATTCGTCCCGAACCTCTTCGCGATGTGCTACAAGTTCGTGGAGTTTCGCAACAATCCATACTTGGGTGGTTTCATCCAAAATATGGAGCAGAAGTTCAAGAAGTATTGGAAAACCATTCCAATAGTACACGGTTTGTCGGCCTTACTCAACCCTAGTTGCGGTGTTGATACATTTGATATTTTTTTCGAATATTATGCTCAGTTTCTTGGAAAGAAAGTGGACGACCAAAAGGCGTCAATTCACGCTTCTCTCCAAGAACTTTTTTGTTTTTATGCATCTGAGCAGGGACATAGTGTGGAGCAACCCGTACCAGCGAGCGAAGCCGGTTCGTCGGAAGGAGGCGGCGGCGCAATGGGACTACTACGAAGATTGAAGGCGCAAAAGACGAAGACCAAAACGCGTGCGTCGGGGTCGAACACGAATGAGATCCAGCTCTACCTGAGCCACAACTTCCAGACTCCCGAAGACTTCGACGTTTTGGCCTGGTGGACGTCGAACGCGACTCTTTATCCGACCCTCTCCGCCGTCGCTCGAGACGTTTTAGCCGTGCAAGCGTCTAGCGTCGCCTCCGAGTCCGCATTCTCTACCTCCGGGCGAATTATCGGAGACAGACGCGCGAGCCTTAACCTGACTTCCCTCGCAATGTTAACATTATTGAAGGATTGGTATTTGGCCGAATCGAAGAACCGACGGGAGAACGCCATCGACGAGTTCCGTTCTTCCAGTTCGGACGAAGACGAAGAGGCCTCTAACATAGTTTTAATTAATAGTCAAGTCGAATAAATTGTATTTTTTATTTCGAATATTTTTTCCTTTTTTGTATTTTGTAACTTGTAAGTTTTAGACTTATTTTTCTTTCTTTCATGTTTTTATTTGTATTTTTTAGGTAGTTTTTTTTATTTTTTTGTACTTTTCTTATCTTTTTTTTTTGTTTTTTTGGAATAAAATTTTTGGATATTTTCTAAAGAATTTTTTCATAGCAAAAAAAAAAAAAATTAAACGGGCCGGTTCCGGTTCTGGAACCGGACCGGCCCAAAAGAGGCCCGGGGGTTCTTCGTATGGTTCTGGTCCGGTCCCTGGAAAATGGTTCCGGAACCGGACCCGGAACCGGAACCGGAACAGTGCCGGAACCGGTTGAATCGGAACCGGTAGCACCGGCCCGGAACTGGCCCAATCCGGCCCAAAGCCCAGGTCTACCCGGAGTCACTCGCACTGCTGAGGACGTATCCTTATTTTATTGGTATTGACTCGACGTACAAGACCAATAGATATAAGATGCCTCTAGTTGAGATTATAGGGACGACTCCTTGTAATCACAACTTTCTGTGTGGGTTTGCCGTCATGGAGGACCAGACGGAGAGAAGTTACGTGTGGATGTTGCAGTCTATCAGGGATATTCTAGGCCCAAGTGTCCACCCGTCCGCGATTGTCACTGATCGTGAGTTGGGCCTTCTTCGACCGGTACATATGGTATTTCCACATTCTCACCATCTCCTGTGCACGTGGCATATTTATAAAGATGTGGAGAACAAAGTTTATTGGTTGGGGGGAAGAGCAAAAAGACCGCAGCTCACTTCACGCACAAGTCCTGGAAAGCAGTCGTGGAAGCTCCGACGATTGACGAATACGAGAAGACAGTGAGTGACATGCGTCACCGTTGGCTAGCCGACTCAGCGATCGTTAGCTATGTTGCAGACGTGGTTGGTGCATAAGGAGAAGTTCGCCAGAGCTTGGACGAACCATGTGCTTCATTTCGGGAACACCACTACATGTCGTGTGGAGAGTGCTCATAGAGAGCTGAAAGGATGGCTGAACTCGCCACTGGGGCTCTTGACACCGTATGGGTGAAGGTGCACGAGCAGATTCAGAACCAGTTGAATCGTATCAGAAAGGTAATTTAATTATTGTTACGTGTCAGATATCCTTATCTAATACTTTGTTTATGTTGACATGCAGACACTTGAGGAGTCGAGGTCGAAACGACCTATTCCGATGTCAGGATTTCCATTCCTAACATTATTATACAGAGTGTCACACCATGCAATATTAATTATGGGACGAGCTTTGGCGGGCCAAAGAGTTGTCGAATGAGGTTTACTCCAGGTGCGGATGTGTAGTACGACGTACGCACCAACTACCATGTGCTTGCGAGCTTCAGCAATGCGTGGACAACAACTACCCAGTTTCGATAGAATGCTTGCACGACTTCTGGAGGACACACAATCGGCGAGGGAGTAGTTGCCGATATTTCTGATCAAGATCGCTTATACGATCTCGTGCGTGAGGCAGAAGGTCGCGATCCCGCCGTTATGCGTGGCCTCCATCGAGTAGTTCACGAAGCAGTCATGGCCGTGCGTCATGGTCGCGATCTCGTAGCAGCCAGGGTCGTAGCAGTCATGGCCATACGTCATCTTCGTCTGTGAAGCGATCTCGTACTTCTACTACGGAGACATGTACTAATATCTTTCACTACTAAATTCATAGCGAGCTCGGAAATCCACCTCTAATCCGGTAAAATGCTTTGTACAGGTGAATCCAACTTCTTCCACAGCCGCTTGCAGTACCACGTGACATCTGTCATCCAACCCTATATAGTTAGTTATAAGGATGTGGTGGCTGACGGCAACTGCGGATTTCGCGCTATAGCTTCCCATATTTACGGTGACGAGGACGAATGGGTCACCGTAAGGAATAACGCCTCGAACGAAATCGAGGCCCATTGGGATATGTACTCGGCATTAAACTACGGCGATTCATTGGCAGTTGGATCGTATACACTGGGGGGCCTTGCTTGGCAAACCACTGGATGTTGACACCGTGCGATTTGTGGGCTGTGGCGACAATTTGGAACGCTGTAGTTATCCTCTACGGGTACGGCAACGGATCGACCGTCAACATGCATTCTACGACGATACTACCCCTGCGTGCCGTTCGGACTGCTGATAGACCGAACCGAACTATCGTCATAGCGCACCTTGGAGACGAGTACGAGCATTATATTAGACTGAATTTGTGTCCAGATTTTCCTATGCCCGCCTTGCATCCGTATTGGTTCACGTATCGTGATCGTCGACTTGCTGGTTGGGAACTTAGATATCAGAACAGATTCGAACACTGGGTGCAACTCATGCGTCAGAATGGTCTATAGTAATTCCGTTTGTAGTAATAATATTATTTTATATGTTATTATTTTGTATTGTTAATATTCTTTTTTATAATAGTATTATTTATTTTTACATTGTTATTTTGTATTAATAATAGTATTTTATATTAATATTAATATTATTTTTTAATATTTTTTATTGTAATATTATTTTATAATAATATTATTTTATATGTTATTATTTTGTATTGTTAATATTTTTTTATAATAGTATTATTTATTTTTACATTGTTATTTTGTATTAATAATAGTATTTTATGTTAATATTATTATTATTTTTATTATTTTTTATTGTAATATTATTTTATAATAATATTATTTTATATTTTATTATTTTGTATTGTTAATATTTTTTTTTATAATAGTATTATTTATTTTTACATTGTTATTTTGTATTAATAATAGTATTTTATATTACTATTATTATTATTTTTTGTTATTTGTTATTGTAATATTATTTTATAATAATATTATTTTATATGTTATTATTTTGTATTGTTAATTTTTTTTATAATAGTATTATTTATTTTTATATTGTTATTTTGTATTAATAATAGTATTTTATATTAATATTTTTATTATTTTTGTTATTTGTTATCGTAATATTATTTTATAATAATATTATTTTATATGTTATTATTTTGTATTGTTAATATTTTTTATATGTTATTTGTTATGTTATTTCGCGTTACTCCAAACATAACCGAAATAATATAAAATAAAAAGTACGTGTCCGGTACATAACATAGGATTAATAAAGTAAACCACTGGCAGATCACGGGGCATTGCGCCATCGGTCGTTCAGGTCGTCCAGCCTGTCTCTGTAGTTCTTCGCCTGGTCGACGTCGTGGAGCTGCAGCGTCGTTAGCACATCGGTAGTCAAGGTATACATCGAGTTGTACCACTGTACACAGAATTGATACGTATGAAAAGCGATCAAACATACAAATATAAAAAATCCAAATCAGATCAAGTTACGTACGTAGTCGGTGTGGCTGCGCGGGTGTATGCCGCCCGATGAGGATCCCGACTCCGACGAAAACAGACGAGGATGAGAATGTCGCTCATACCAGTCCATGTACCCTGCAACGGCCTCACCAAGGTACTCTGCGTCCGACCGGTTGATGCACTGGAGGTTGAGGATGTACGCGTACGGAAACTGACGCCAAGCATGCTCTGCCGCATCCGCAGAATAATGCACCCTATACCTCGACGGGTCTGCTGGCATGACCGCCTTATGTGGCATACTCATCGGCGGCGGTATGACCTGCACGTACCCCAGCTGGCGCAACACCCTCGAGGGTGCGTAGGGCTCCACGATGTCGCGATATCTGACCCAACCCACGAAAAGAGTCCTCATGTGCTGCATGGCTGGATCGGGACCGTACGGCAACCAAGCAACCTGATAACAGTTCGCAATTTTTATATAAAGGTCGCGAATATTGAATATAATTTGTTAACATACCGAGCTCGCAGTCATCATGTCCAGCTGACGGCGGATCTCAATCAAACGGTGGCCCGTCCGCTCGTACTGAGATACGGACCACATGCACGATCGTGGCTGGCCAGGCTCCACATGATGGGGTAGACGGTGTGGGCGGAAGCATGGGAAGTACTCGTAGATCCACGCCTGTAGTAACGACAGGCACCCAGCTAAACCCCTTGAATCCGCTCGGCTTGCGAGGCCAAGCTGGCGATAGAGGTAAGCAAGAGTGGCCGAACCCCACGAGTAATGACTGGCAGATGGCAGACCGCGATAGAACTCGTGCATGATGTCGGGCTTCACCCGGTTCCCGCTCTTGTCGACGAACAGCGTCGACCCCAATAGAATCCACAGCCAAGCGATGGCCTGGAACCCCGCCGGCCGACCCTCCCGCATCCTCTGCATCACGTCTTTCGACGCAACCGCACCTCCTCTCCAAAATCCCCTCATCGCGTCTGCGGAGACGCCCATAATCTCCCTCGCCGCGATCTGCTGGTCGCCGGCGTCCGGGGTGCCCGAAACCATCGTCCCGTCGATCGGGATACGGAGGATCTGCTCGACGTCGTGGAGCATGATCGTCATCTCCCCCCACGGCATGTGGAAGGTGTTCGTGTCGGGGTGCCAACGCTCCACAAAAGCGCACAGAAGAGGCTGGTTCAAGTGACCCAGCATGGCATCTGTGAGGTGCGCAAGACCCGTGCCATCGATCTCGCTCTGGGTCTCCGGCGGGAACTGGCTGTACCACAGCTTAAGCGACCGAATATACAAAGTACGCTGCTCGCACTTCAGCAGCGGCCTCTCCTCGTCACCCGCCCAGATGCGGGGCGCGATGTGCCCCAAGTAACTAGGGATCACCTCGCCATCTTGTGGACCACCTGGCTGTGGCCCCTGCACCCTCCAGGAATCGTCATCTACGACCCTGGAGCGCTTGCTCCCTATTTTATTTTTACGAATAACCACTCCTAAATTTATTTTTTTTGTAATATTAAGACACGACATCGCAAGTCAGTTTATAATGGATAAGGGAATTACCTGAGTAGACCGGTATCACATCGTCGTCGGATGACTCAAACGATGCCGCATCGTATGGCACCTCCTCATCCGCATACGTCTCCTCATCCGCATACACGGAATGCGAATCACCCGCTCGCTGCCGCCTCGCCTCCTCCCGTTCCCTACGAACGGATGCATCAACGCCGCACGCCCTCGTATGACGCTCTCCAGATCCCTCCAACGGGGGGGATCTGCTGCTCCCTCCGAGCAGGGACTTCCCACCCTTGGCCTGCAATTAGATAATTATTAAAAAAAAAAATCGAAATGTAATTTCGGTCGGTCCATGACCGGACCGAAATCTGACTTCGGTCGGATAAAGGCAGACCGAAATCAATTTTCGGTCGCCGAGGATCCGACCAAAATCGGATTTCGGTTGGTACTGATCCGACCGAAACGGGATTTCGGTCAGAACCCCAGCGACCGAACGGTGATTTCGGCCGGCCAAGTCCCGACCGAAACATGATTTCGGTCGGGACTTGGCCGGCTGAAATCACCGTTCGGTCGTGCCGTTTTTTGCCCGATTTCGCGTCCGATCAACCGTCGGCCTATTTCGATCCGTTTTCGACAATCTATCTACGTACGAATGAATTTTACGACAATTTTCTTACCAATCGTGAGAGCACTCCCTTTCCCTTTCCTCGTTCCATTGCGATTTGCAAATTTCTCTGTTTTTTTGTTTGATTTGAATGTTGATTTGAAAAGTGTAAATAGTAATTCCCAAAGAAAAAAGCCAATTATACGAAATAAGAACGGACTCGGACGAGGAAGACCCCCAAAATCTAAAGCAAATCGTAAATAAATCAATAAACCCCATCATCAAACCTCGTCGTAATCCTTCTTCTCAGCCTTGGGTTGCTTCAAGGGCTTCGCCTTTCCACCTGTTTCACGAAGAGCGGCCGACACAAAATTGGGAAATTCAGGTTCACTTCAGCGCAGAAAAGAAAAAGAACACAGAAAATAAACCTATTTGTTTTTTTTTTTTTTTTTTAAAGAAAAGGCCGCACCTTGCTTGGACGACATTGTCGAAACTGAATAGCAAGGTTTACGGTTTCGCCGAGATCACGAAGGAACCAACGACGATCAGAATTGCGATTTTGTCCCTATAAAGGCCATGACGAAAGGCCTACAGTTTGGGCCCAATGGGCTTTCTGAAATCAAGACTGCCATTAAAAGAGGGAATTTCTCCATGCTTTTAGTCGAACAGTCTAGAAGATGGCCATAAACAATAAATTGTTAATTTTATATGCTGTATTCAACTATTGTCTTTACTGTATAGTAGAAATTCAACCGAATTCGAATCATTTAGGTCCACCTTTGAAAGCAACCATCATTCACCTTTAGAAGAAGAGCCAAAGGTGGAACCATCATCCAATTAAGTAGGCTTATTAACAATTTACTATAACTGATCATACAAATGTAATGGAATTAATATAGTGCTATATATTATGGGTTTGTTGTATAGCTGTATGTGATAAAGTAATTTACATTTATGGATTAATTTTGGTCAAATTCTTGAATGCCCTTATTAATCGGAAAACCCATCCTTTTCCTTGATATAATAAATAAAGTGGAGTACAGTTCACTAAGCACTAAGTAGTCTTCTATTTCTTTTTTTCACGACTTCTACTGTACTCAACGCCATGGGAATATTATGATCATTTTCGATTCTCTCAATGAGACATAACAGCTTTTGTTTTTGTTACTTCGAGCCACAATCGAATCTTCATAAAAGAATCGACTTTGAAGCAGTTTTCTTGGATCGGTCTCGTCAAAATAGACACTACCCATTGAATTGAAGATAACGAAGAAAATGTTTGACGGTCTATTGAAGAGCAAGTTCTACACCAAATGGTATGGAGTTCAGTGTTAAATTTCATGTCGTTTTGGTTCTTCAGATTTTTTTTAAAATTTTTTTTTGGGTGGGTTTTCTTGCAACAGCAAATCGGACATAAAGCTTACGAGATCAAGAATCGAGGTGATACAGAAGAAGAGAAATGCTATGCAAAAGTATCTGAGGAACGACGTCTCTGATCTCCTTAAGAATGGACTGGGCATGAACGCATATAACAGGGTGAGCCTTGATTCGTGATTTTTAAGGTTTTATTTATGGGCGATTCTTGAGTTGGCTTGTGGGATATTCGAAATTTATTGAAAGAAATATAAATGATCTGAGAAATTCACAGCTTCTAGCTATGGAGGTTTTGAGATTAGCCTTAACGTGATTCGAGGTGTTTATCCCAATTCGAGGGTGTTTCTTCAATGTTCTAATCCTTTTCGATAGGTCGAAGGACTCTTAATTGAGATGAACAAATCGGAGTGCTACGAACTCATCGATCGATGCTGCGAACTTATATCAAATCATCTGACCTCAATGAATAAGCAGAGGTATCTCAGGCGATAGCTTCTTCGATTAAGCGTGCTATTTTTTTTTATGTTGTAGTACGAAAATTGAACTGTATATGTTTTTCTGCAGAGATTGCCCAGTCGAGTGCCAAGAATCAGCATCATCTCTGATGTTTGCAGCCGCAAGAATCGCTGATTTGCCCGAGTTGAGAGAGCTCAGAGATGTTTTCGCAGAGAAATATGGGAAGTCTTTGGATAGCTTCGTTAACAAAGAGGTATAAATTTCCATCTCTGTTCTACACTAAGATTGTCTACCATCATCAGTTAACAACGCTATGTTGTCTGTGTGTATTTTTGTCCTCAGTTGGTCGAGAAATTAAAGCATGGAATGCCTTCGAGGGAAAAGAAGCTTCAACTGTTGCAAGAGATAGCTGCAGAAACCGGCCTAGTGTGGAACTCGAAATCTTTAGACGTTAAGTTGTTCGAAGAACGAGCTAATAACAAGGTGAGAACTGCAAACTATGTCATAAAGGATAGTTGTGTTCTTCCCTGGGCTCTTTTTCCTTCCATGCGAATTCAACTCTATTGCAGGATCTTGGGAAGGAGACGAACGATGGCAATTTCAAGGCCAAGAACGAATCTTTAGCTCCCAAAGATGTTGTTAAATCACAAAATGCCCATGTAATGAAATTGATCGAGTGCCATGATCGAAGCTCTTCGCCTGCAAAAAAAATTCGTCCTAGTAAAGAAGAAGAGCGAGGAGAGAAGCACCATGGTAATAATAAGTATGGGCTCATTGCTCCTCCTTACTCTAAATCCATAGGTGCTGAGAAAACGAAGATCGACGATCATATTGGCGAAAAAGAGGCCATATCCGCCCCTAAATCTGTTCGAAGAAGGCACCTCGAGCCTATTGGGGAGATTTACGACGACGATAAAGAGAAAGAGGCGAATAACAACAAGGCACAAGCTGCTCAAGCTAGGAAAATCTTGAAATTCTTGGACAAGGGGAATAATGACAACCTCGACGAGGAAGAAAGGGTCATGGATAGGCTACTGAGGCACTACAGCAGAAAGAATGGGACGATTCACTCGAGGGTTAAATCAGAAGTTGGTCTTAAACTTTTGCATGGAAGGAAAGAACCTTGTTCGAAAACGGGCCCGAAGGAAGAGGCGAGGGGGAAGGAGTTTGGCCCGACTAGGGTTCTTTCTTTGCCCGGGGAATCGATGGGCCCGAATGAGAATTCGAAGAGGCATTTTCGGGCTTCTTCGTTTCAGCCCGAGATTTTGGGTGAGAATAACAACAACCATGTCCATCCTAAGTTGCCTGACTGTGATGACTTTGAGGCTACTTTGGCTGAGCTTAGAAGGAGGAAGTGAAGGGACTGAAATTGTCTCTGAGGATGTTTTGGGCTGTCATTCTTTAGTTATGATTAAAGTTAGGGACCTTTCTGATATTATGTTGTGGTAAATTGTGTTCAATGTCGATCATTCATTAGTGCGCTTTATTGTTGTTTTGAATTAATATGCATTGTTAGAAAATGGTCGTAAGCGTGAAAGCCCAATAACTACGTAGTTTTTAAAATGGGCCCAATAAACCCAATAGCATAAGTACTCTATCACTTTGATTTCATTAATCTTCTTCCTCACCACAGACTCCATTGACGCGCAAGTTGAGGTATGAACTGTGATTCTCGTTAGGGCATCTTGTAGTTTATACCTTTAGTAGTCTTCGTTTATTTCTTCCAGAGATTTTCCTTGGGGTGTTGCTAGCTTGATTATTGGTTGTGATGTTGTGTAGCTATACTGTTTGATAAATTGCCGAGCTAAAATACTGGCTGATTCTTGCTTGTGATCGTCGATCGTTAGATTGTGAATAAGCGTCAGGAACGAAAACGTAGCATATGTTGAGGATTCAGTAGTTACTGTCGTATCCCGCGTAGTGGAAAATTTTTAACGAGGATAATTGAAGTCACTAGTTTTGAGTTCTATAGGTGCTTAGGCAATTGAGTTGAACTCTGATGGTTGATTAGTTCTGAAATGGTATGCGTAACAACAAATTCTCGGGGCTTACATTCTGCAGACCATATAGCAACTTGTAGAAGATGGGCTACCTTAATTCGTATACGGAAAGCTTTGTCTTTGATGTTGATTCTTGTACTATTCAAGTTAGGTTCGAGTAAATAAATCTTCTCGTAGTGACTCTTTCTAATCAGAATCTCACGACTTGAAGCATTTTTTGCTATGTTTGCTAACGTATGTTGTCTTTTGCATCTAGTGGACTTAACATGTTCCCAAGATGGAAAGGAAAAACCGCCAAAAAACAAGCTTTGGCAAATCCCATGTCGATGACAGTTTCATCTCTTGGATCCTCCTTGATCGAGTCCAACGCAAAGGGGCTGCTCTCAGGTTCGAACGTACTTCTCACAGTTAACGCAGAGCAAAGCGAACTCCTCAACAAAGCATGCTTTGGCCGCCCCATCATCACCAAACCAACTGATGACCCTTGGTTTCAGCTAAGCCTCGAGGAAGGGTTTTACATGTTCCATGTGATGAAGTGCCTCATTATCGTGGATGAAAAGGATCGCATAAAAAACGAAGAAGAGTTATGGGATTACATGACACGAAAGAACCGGTATTTTCCTCTTCTGTTTAAGGGCTACTCTCATCTTCGTTCCAAGAATTGGGTCGTGAGGCAAGGTTCTCAGTTTGGCGTTGACTTTGTGGCGTATAGTCACCATCCATCTTTGGTGCATTCTGAGTACGCCGTTCTTGTCTTACAAGATGATGGTGATGCTAACGGTAGGTTAAGTGTTTGGTCAGATTTTCATTGCACGCTTCGTCTCTGTGGAAGCGTCGCGAAAACACTGCTCGTTCTTCACGTTCGTGGAAGTAAAGGGGTGGCTGGTAATAACATGATTTCTGTTTCGAGCTTTGCTGATCTTACGGTTGAAGAAAGACTAGTCACGAGGTGGGATCCCAAGCAAGGCCGTGAGGATCAATTTGGTAGTTCTGAGAAATCCCATTAGAAAACCTTCGAACATCAAGAATCTGGGAAAGTGCAGTTGAAGATAGATGCTTTACAATTTCGTTTTTTTTTTGTCGTTAGTTTTTTGGTCTCGCTGGTCGTTATCGCTTGATCTCCGGTCGGTATTTCATGCCATAAATGTATCATTTACGACGATAATTGAACAAATTTTCCTTATCGTCGTCTGAAATACGCACATAAGAAAAGATCGAATTTTGTAAAGTTTATCTTTTTGATGCCATGCAGCCTTCACGTAATTATTACGCAGCATGTCGTATCATTTCAAGCTTAATGCATATTTCAGTGATTTCCTATGTAGTAATTTCTCACTGTATAAATTATTTTTACCAACTAAAAACCAGCTATATAAGGACAATGCTGTACTATTTCAAATACTTGTCACTGCTGTCACCAAAAAAAAAAACTGCAACAGAAAGAAACAGGTAAAACATGAGCTAGCAATGGCGTTTTCAAGCGCACACATTTCTTCCACACCTAAAATAGGTGAAATCAAAAAGTTTCATCATTCCAAAACGTTATCCTTAATGGCCATCATTCATCTGCCCCACATTAAATATACCAACACTTACATAGCTTAAGGTGAATCCCTTGCTTTTTCATGTGATTGCAATGCAAACCCTCCCCAGCTTCTATATAAGGGTTTTCTTTCTTTCCAGACACTATAACACCCACAAAGCTCCCCTAATTTCTTTTGTCTTAAGCTTATTTTCAAGAAAAGGTCGAGTTTCATCCATGGAGTTCAGATACAAGCAACCAATCATGTATATTCTCATTTCCTATATTATCATCTTCCTTCTTTACAGCTTCATAGGGTATATTGTATGTTCATGTATATAAAGATTGCGCACAAGCGTAGAATCCATATCACGCTTTTTTTCTCCAAGATTTTTCGGCGCTTCATTTATGTTACTTTTTTTTGTGAATTTTCAGGTCTTCTTTGTCGACGAGGCGATGGATAAGAGTTGCAGGCCTAAGTTGGTTAATCTCTAGTTGAGACATCAGCTTACGAAGCATATGTTGTAAAAAGGAAGATGAACGCAACGTATTTCTTTATGCCAAAGAAAACGCCTGACCTAACGACATGCTTTTACTGTCGAAGGAGCTTAGCGAGCGGTGAGGATGTATTCATGTGTGTAGGATCAAGTACAGGTTTTTTTTATGGTGATTCTTTGATGATCTTTTTTTAGCTTGAGTTGCTGTATTTTTTTGATGTGGAGAAGATGGAGAGCTGAAAATTTTTTTTTTATTTCCGGGCTTCTTACAAAATGAACGTTCCTTCCAAAATAATAACACTAGTAGACTAGTAGCTAGCTACTTAGCACACAAAAGACAATTAAGAAATGACAAAAGTATTTTGGGACTCCAAAAGCATGATTAGCTAAAGTAAACTTTTTCAGCACATTACTTGTAACATTTCTCCCCCTTAATGTGTTGTTCCATGACTCCAAGCAGCTCTCGCATCTTCAAGAATTTATCCTTTGGTAGTGCCTTTGTAAGTATGTCCGCCACTTGATCTTCGGACTTGCAAAACATGAGCTGAACCTCACCATCTTCAATTGCTTCTCGGATGAAGTGATACTTGATGGAGATATGTCTTGTCCGGCTGTGATAAGCTGGATTCTTAGACATAGCAATGGCGGTTTTGTTGTCACAAAACAGCTCCGTTTGCTTAGCTCCAATATCTTCAAGAATTTTCTGCAACCAAATTACTTGTGACGTTGCCAATGCAGCTGAAATGTATTCGGCTTCGGCTGAGAATTGTGTGACACTTTGTTGCTTCTTCGATGCCCAAGAAAACATGCTTGAACCTAGAGAAAATGCATACACCGAAGTGCTCTTCATGTCATCCAAAGAACCGGCCCAATCGCTATCACAATAGCCTTCCAATTTGACTTGAACTCCTCTCAAATATCCATGCCCAAAAAATGACGTAGCAGCCCCATATTACTCATCTCATATCTCTTCATCATCTCACTTTTGAATTCATGTATCATGCTCTCATTATTTCCACAAAACAACAACTCATCAACATATAGAGCAACGACGAGAATTGATGTACCTTGAGTTTTCACGTAGAGTGTAGACTCGCTCTTACTCTTCTTGAATCCTTGATGTGTGAAGTAGGAATCAACTTGGCTATACCAAGCATTTGGAGCTTGCTTGAGTCCGTACAAAGCTTTCTTCAATCGATAAACTTTTTCTTCTTCTCCTTTGACAACAAAGCCTTGAGGTTGCTCTACGTAAATTTCCTCCTCCAATACTCCATTCAAAAATGCTGATTTCACATCAAGTTGGTACAAAAACCATCCTTGTTGGGCTGCAAATGCGACGAGCATTCGAATGGTGTCCATTCTAGCAACCGGCGCAAACGTTTCTTGATCAATTCCCGGTTGTTGTGTGTAGCCTTTTGCCACGAGCCTTGCTTTGTTCCTTTGAAATGAACCATCCTCATTCATCTTTACTTTGTAGATCCACTTTACTCCAACAACTTCTTTATGAGATGGTTCAACTCCTTCAAAGTGGACAGCGTAACATGTTCTGCAAGTTGCCCAACGCTCAACAAATTTTGCTCCAACTCCAGCACAAGAAGCACATCTTGAATGTACTTGGTTCCCTTCTTTGTTTGGACACTAATCGTTCCTTTTCCTTGAGCCTTGACAAGAACACCATTTCCCATCTTCACTTGAGAATCTACTGAAGTATCAATGCTCAAGAAAATTGATTTATCACTTGTCATGTGGTTACTACAACCACTATCGATGTACCACACTTCATGCTTCTTATTGGTTGCACTTTGACAAGCGTACAACATGTTATTTGCAGCTTCTTTTTCTTCCGAGAAGTTGACTTGATGCTGATTTTTTGGTTCCAGGTTAGTGTAACACTCCTTTTGAACATGACCGAGCTTATTACATCGATGGCACTTCGGCTTATCCTTGAACCAACAATCCTTGTAGTCATGGCTACTTCCACAATGAGTACACTTCTTTTCACTTTCATTTTTGGTCTGATTTCTTTCGACTACGACCGCATCTACCACCTCTAAAAGCGCCACTTCGATTTTGTTCTCCACTTGAAGACTCTCCGTGGCTTTTAGCTTCTACTTTTATTTTTGATTGAAATGCACTTTCAATTGACTTCTCTGATTGCCTCGTCAACCTTTCTTCAAATGATTTCAGTGCTCCCATCAACTCGTGAATATTCATTTGAGAGAGGTCCTTCGTTTGTTCAATAACGGCCAAGGATTAAATCGCTCCGGAAGACAAATAAGAATTTTTTTCAACCATTCTCTGATTTGTAAGCTCTTATGTCTTCTCCATATATTTTCATTTGATTTGTTAACTCAATGAACCTAGAATGAAACTCATTCAAGCTCTCGGTCTCCTTCATTTTCATATTCTCGAACTCCCTTCTAAGAGTTTGAAGTTTAATAGCTCTTACCTCTTCATCTCCTCCAAATTCCTTTTGTAAAATATCCCACGCTTCTTTTGCTGTTTCGGCTCCGATTATCCTCGGAAAATTGAATATGTGACAACTTGCTGAGTCTTCGACAACGCTGCGGCATCTCTTTGCTTTGTTTTCTTTAACTCCTTCATTTGTGCTACGGTGAGGTTAGCTTCTTCTTCCTCATCATCATAGCCATCTTGTACGAGTTCCCACATCTCAAAGGAGGCCAGCAACGTCTTCATTTTCTTGCACCAAAACTCATAGTTTTCCCCTGCGAAATCGGAAGAGAAATCTGTTGTAAATTGCTTGTCTTTGCCATGAACTGTCACAGTTTTCAGCAGCTCTTCTTCCCTTCTCTTGTCTTTTCCTTGTGTGTTTTTCAGTCCAAACCTGTTAATTTCAAGCTAGCTCTGATACCAAACTGTAGGATCAAGTACAGGTTTTTTTTTATGGTGATTCTTTGATGATCTTTTTTTAGCTTGAGTTGCTGTATTTTTTTTATGCGGAGAAGATGGAGAGCTGAAAAGTTTTTTTTGATTTCCCAGCTTCTTACAAAATGAACGTTCCTTCCAAAATAATAACACTAGTAGACTAGTAGCTACTTAGCACACAAAAGACAATTAAGAAATGACAAAAGTACCTTGGGACTCCAAAAGCATGATTAACTAAAGTAAACTTTTTCAGCACATTACTTGTAACAATGTGCAAGTTTAATAATTTTGCGCACCTTTTTTTTTCATTTCGATGTAATATATTAATGAGAATATGTGATGCAAAATCATGGCGTTAAATTGTGCAGGGATAAGGCGTACTGCAGTCCTGAATGTCGTTATGAGAAGAACAAGGCGTACTTCGAACGCATACGATACGACTAACGCTATAAAAGTTTATAGGGATTGTAATAACGATTGCAGTACTAGGTTTTGTTGAGGAATTATTGCAATGTGTACCCTCTTCACAGAGACTACAGATTAATTTAACCATGAAGGTCGTAGTGTATATGTCGATCGCTTGCAAGCATAACATCTCAAAACCCTAAAGTGTTTTATGTTACTCTTTTTCCATCTTCTCATATGTTACCGTACTTAATTTGTCGTGAATAAAATCTGCGAGCGGATTTGAATAAACCTTGTTGTCATTAATCTTTTAATGATTTTTCGAAGAACTGTTTATAATTACCATATAGCCTAATTGAAAGAAAAATGAACACACTCATAAAAACATCAGTTATCGGTCTTTTTCAGGCATAGGTATCATTAAAAACCCTTTTAATCTGTTGGGACTTGGAAGACTCAGTCTTGTCTTGTTTTTAGAATGCCAAAAATATAGCCGTTTTTTAGATTAAAATATTTATAATACAGAAAAAAAATTGATTATCTAAATTATCTCCTTTTTCTGATAGATCAATATAAAAATTCATATTATATGGCTCTATTGTTAAGTTTATTTTCTAATTTAGGAGATCAATCTCTAATTAACTTCAATTTGTTTGCTTTCCTATGTGCCCTGTAGGCTGTAGCCTTGACGCAAGTTATATAACATTCTCATATGTATATTACAGTAATATTACTTTCAATGTATAGCTCATATAGTAATTTCTCACTGTATATCGATGATTTCACCAACTTAACCAGCTAAGCACACTGCTGTACTAATTCAAATACTTTCTCTTCTCACGAAAAACTTTGTCTATATAGATTGGTTTTCATGCACACACATACGTCCAAATTCACCCACCTAAAATAGGTAAAACTAAAAAGTATCATCATTGCAAATGACATCCTTAATGGTCATTAGTAATCTGCCTCACATTATTTCACACCAGTTAAGGTGAAATACTTGCCTTTTCATGTGCTGTAAGAATATCACCAAGAAAATTAATTCAGATTTTGGTCACACCACCAAAGTGTCTTCCCTCCATTATTATTCATAAATAATAGTTATGACAATGAACCCTCATCACCATCTATATAAAAGGATCTTCTGGTAGAACTACACACTCCAAACTCAAAACCCTAATTACTGAACATTCTCTATTTCTTGTCAGTTCATAAGAAGTCAAGTTCCATCCATGGAGTTCACATACAAGAAACCCATCATGTATATCTTATTCTATTCATCTTCCTTCTTTAGACTACGATTATCCATGACCTCCACAACCTACACCTCAACCCAACCTAAATAATTTTCAACTTTATCAACAACCCAACACAACCCATACTATTTATATTTTATAATTATTTTAAGTCGTATTTGAATATTGAAAAATAGATTACATTATATGATATAAAATTTAGATACTAAGGCTATTGGAGAAAAAAATAATATGAATTATGATAGATTATAGAATATGATAGAGAAATAGATAATTTGAAATTGTGATTCAAAATGTATCAATATGAGTCTCTATTTGTAGAGAAACAAAAATCATATATTTGGTAAAAATTAAAATTAAAATTTTAATATATAATTAAATATATCGTAAAAACCACAAAAACGGTGTACAGAAAACTGTGCACAACCAGTTATGACCCGAGTTGGTGCACCAACCGGTTGTGAGTTGGGTCACAACCGGTTGTGGGAATAATTTAATTTTTTGCTTTATTTTAAATGTTTTTCAACGACCGGTTGGGCGGTCGTTGTTAAAGATAGTCTTACATAGAACAATTACCTGTTTATATAGTCTTTCATGGCATCAAATACTATATTCAGAAACACACACACATATATAAGTGTAGAGTAGCACACATTTTTATGCTGCGAAGAATCCATGTCGCGCTTATTTTTCTACCCAAACATTTTTATCGCTTCACCACATAATGTGTAATTATTTTATCCTGCATCTGCAGATCTTCCATGTCCAAACAATCGATCGTTAGAGTCAGCAGAGATAGCATCAAAGGGCTGAGCTTGTTGCTGTCCAAGGAGACAAAATCGAAGAACGCAAATGTTGTCCTAAGGCAGACCTATGCAACACAGTCCTTTGTGAAGCGAGACGTCGTCAAATTACCAACAAGCCCCATAGACATAAACTGCTGCTACAACTATCGTGTGAGCTTGGTATTTACGTACAGGTTCGCGCAAAACTAGCATAAAAAAATGTTCATTTTTTTCTTTCTATATATTATATATATATATGACATTTATGATCACTACTCATGTAAATCTTGCGTTAAATTTTACAGGGAGAAAAGCATATTGCAGTACTGAATGCTGGGGTGCTAGCGCAAGAATAAGGCGTACTTCAGGGCATAGGACTAAATCTAGGAAGTTTATATGGAGTTAATAATAAGGTTGTAGGACCTCTAGTTATTAGGGTTATGATATGTAAGAAAAATTGAAAGACAATGTATTAGATAAGATACCGATGATATTTATACATATAAGATATAACCATAGTCAAATACCATTCAACATGTGCTTTTCGAGCACGAGGGACATTGGTGAAGATGGTGTTTACAGCTTGATGGGTAAATAAGCATTCTTAATTAACAAGGCGACGAGAATTAGGGTTTCGTTATTCATGAGACGCTTTGAATTTATTGATAGTTAAGGTGAATTATAGGAGCCTCGTCTTTTTCGTAGGATATATAGAAGACCATAATCATCGCGCAGCGAATCTTATCAAGTACATGAAAGAATTAATGAATCGAAATGAATAAGATATTATTTTCGGCATAGTTTTGAGACACAATCTTCATCTCTCTTTTACTCGCTCTTGGAAGGAGATTGAATCCCATCGAATCCAAGTTTCTCCCGTGACAATATACAAGTGTGAATAACAACCACATTCTGATGAAAATGTATATATTTCCATATGAAAATAGTGATTATTTGCAAGAATTTTTATTTAAATGTCGCTCATTTTCCTCGAAATGTTCTTGTTGACACGCTTGATTATTAATAACATCAGCTGCAATAATTGAGTGCAAAGGACTGTGCTGTTCATTTCTCATCAAAGCTTTTATGTTTATTACAGTAATACCAATTTGGTTTTTATATAGTAATTTCCCACTGTATATAGAATAGATGATTTCACCAAATAAAATACCAGCTAAGCACACTGCTGTACTAATTTAAATACTTTTATCTCTTCTCGCAAAGGGAAAAAAAAATTGTTATGGAAAATGAAAGTTAAAACACGAGCTAGCCAACGTTTTCATGCACACATACGTCCAAATTCATCCACCTAAAATAGGTAAAACTAAAGAAGTATCATCATTGCAAACGCCATCCTTAATGGTCATTAGTAATCTGCCTCACATTATTTAAACCAGTTAAGGTGAAATGCTTGCCTTTTCATGTGCTGTAAGAATATCACCAAGAAAATTAATTTCAGATTTTGGTCACACCACCAAATTGTTTTCCCTCCAATTATTATTCATAAATAATAGTTATGGCGATGAACCCTCATCACCATCTATATAAAGGCGTCTTCTTTGTAGAACTACACACTAAGAACTCAAAACCCTAATTGCTGAATATTCTCTATTTCTGTCAATTCTTTCATAAGAAGTCAAGTTCCATCCATGGAGTTCACATACAAGCAACCCATCATGTATATTTCACATTCTATTCATACTCCTTGGTTTACATAGAATTATAAGTTCATGTTTATATATCTACTCAGACACACGTGTAGTTTATGCTTATGTAAAATTTATCGGGATGGCACGATAGGCTCATATATATGCTGCGATGAATCCCTATCGCGCTCATTTTTCTCCCCAAACGTTTTTATCGCTTAACCATATATATAATTATTTTATAATCGCTGCAGATCTTCCTTGTCCAAACGATCGATCGATAGAATCAGCATCGAAGGGCTGAGCTTGTTACTGTGCAAGGAGACAACAACGTCCAAGAACAAACATGTTGTCCAAAGGCAGACGAACGCAACACAGTCCTTTGTGAAGCAAGACGTCGTCAAATTACCAACAAGCCCCATAGACATAAAGTGCTGCTACAACTATCGAGTGAGCTTGGTATTTACGTACAGGTTAGCGCATTCTAAACTATCATAAATAATGTTCATTTTTTTTCTTAATATACACATGATATATGATTAGATCTCATATGTAAATCTTGCGTTAAATTGTACAGGGAGAAAAGCATATTGGAGGACTGAAAGCACATAGGATTGAAAGGATAAGGATTTGTAATAAGGTTGTAGAGGAACTGTGTTTCGTTTAGGTTATGATGTTTTGCAAGAATTACCAATACAGCTTTGTTGATGGACAATGTATCACAAGATAAGAATGATGTTTATATATTTGTATATAACCATAAATAAATGCAATAAATCAAAACCTTAATCATCATTACGCGCAAGGGAAACTAGTGAATACAGCGCGGTGCGTATTTTACAACATTACTAGAAAGGATGAAAAGTATTACGGCATTAACAAACGACAATTAGGGTTTCGTTGCACGTTGGAAGCTTTTAGGGAGTTGAGATTTATTTAAACCACTTATCGCTTGTTCGTAAGATAGCAGACAATCAGTGCGTTGCGAATCTCATCAAGTAAACGAACGAGTTAACGAATTGAAAGAAGATATGATATTATTTTCGACATGGTATGAGACACAATCTTCGCCTCTTTTACTCGCTTGGAATGTAAAATATATGAATACAAACCACATTCTGACGAAAAGGTATATATTTCCATAAGAAAAATAGTGATCGTTCGCAATAATTTTGATTCAAATCACAGCTCGTTTTCCTCGAAATGTTTCGACGCTCAATGCTATTTTACTATCAATCCTTCATAATAAATCTGCAAATCTTCTTCTTCGACACGCTTGAATAATAACGTTGAGCGAACGAAGGAGTACGATCATCAAACACCTTCACATATCAAATCAGAAAAAGGATTGATTGGAGCATGAGATTGAATGAATTAACAGCAGCTACCAAGTGAGGCATAAACGTATCGTAGATATTCAAATTAGAAAAAAAAAACTTACTTGATCGAAATCTTGAAATGGGAATGTCCCTCAACTCTTTTCGCATATAGAGATATTCGCCTAACAAAGACATTAAAGCTAGCCCAGAGACGTTCGCAAACCACCACGTTATGGACGAAGGCCAACCTCCATAAACGGTGCAGATTAAAAGGTGGATAACGTAAAGGGTTGCTGAAAAATCGAGGCATTTGTCGCCCTTTCGATTAGATACACTAAAATCCCAGCTCTGTTCACCCAAAAGATAGGATGTTCATACAAAGAACTGATTCATCAATCAAAGGATAAACACTTCGACTATTCTATGAATCCATTACGATAAGCTTCACATAGATCCTCAAAGTGCCCACATTAACATAACGATTTAAGCCTTTAACTATTACTGGAGCTCATACCTTCTTATGAGACAAATACTTAAAATTCCAGCAAGGTCTTTGATTTCTTAAGTTTCTAGCTATGAACAATTAACATTAAAGGAAGGATCTTTATGGGACAATCATCTGTAAATTAGCCATTTATCCATGAATCTAAAGAACACAGATCAAATCAAGAAGCTAGAAGAATAAACCACAATACACACTCACCCAAAAGCAGAGCTGAGTAGAAGAGAAGCCATGACAGACCATCCACGAACTGTAGACGAATTAACCGTAGCATAATCGAAGAAATACACAAGACTCATCTTTGAGACGCGGGTACCCACCAGAATTCCCAAGAACACTCCTAGGGTTAGATAGTATAGATGTTATCCCCGGATTTAACCGGTAAAATATTCGAGTCTGATCAAATACGGGGCGGGAAATATCTCCCGCGAAGACCACCTTCCGAGGCGGGGAAAAACCTCCCGAGCGACCCCCGACGAAAGACGTCACAAGGCGAACAAGGCCTGAATCGAGGGGTGACGCCTCACTCGAGCAATTTCTCGAGGACGCCAAAAGAACGCCACCCGAGCTATGACAACTCGCTTCTGCAATCTCGAGGACGTCACTCGGAAAGCTACTAACCCACTAACATTCTCCTACACACGTAACTAACCACACTAATGTAATAACTAACCCACTAACACCCATGATCATCACCAATTTGACGTGGCAAGGGAATGTAGGAAGCTTCATATATAAAGAACAGTTTTCTCAAGTGGGGGGCTCTCTCATCTCTCATCTATTACTAACTCACAAGTGTTGTTCTTTCCGATGACATCTATTTCTTCTTGCATCGCATTCCTCCATGCTTCTTCTTTCATTGCTTCATCGAAATTTTCAGGTTCAACCATGCAAAAATTGCACCTTGCATAAACATCATTCAAGCTTCTCATCCTTGTTGGAGGAGAACTTGATGATAATCCGGACGAACTTGAACTTGAGCTCGAACTTGAACTAGAGTTAGATTCTTGATTGCTTGTATTTTCTTCATCCGTGTTCGCTGAAAATTCTCCCACTTTTTCAGAAAAGTATCCATTTCTATCAACTTCATTTGTCTCCCAATCCGAAGTCGTACCCTCATCGAATATAACATCCCTACTACTCATGATGCCTTTTGTTTTCAAATAATAGAGTCGGTAACCCTTGGACTTGCTGCTATATCCAACGAAGATGCACCTCACACTTGTTTCATCTAGCTTGTTCCTCTTCTCATCGGTATTTGAGCATAACAAATCGATCCGAAAACTTTTAAGTGATTCACCGATGGTTTTCGGTTACTCCAAGCTTCAAGAGGTGTTTTATCCATCACGGTTTTTGTTGGACTTCGATTATGCAAATAAGCGGCGATATAAACTGCCTCGGCCCAAAAAGTCTTTGGCAATCCTTTGGCGTGCAACATAGATTTGGCCATTTCCATCACCGTTTGATTTTCCCTCTCGGACACTCCATTTTGTTGGGGTGTGTAAGCAACCGTGAGTTGTCTTCCAATGCCTTCTTCTTCACAAAACTTGTTGAATTCGTTGGAGTTATATTCCTTTCCATTGTCACTTCGAAGAACTTTGATCGAGTGTCCGCTTTGCTTTTCAACAAGATTCTTGAACTTTCGGAAGATGCCAAATACTTATTTTTGCTTCATGAAGTAAACCCATGTCATGCGAGTAAGATCATCAATGAAGAAAATGAAGTACTTATTATTTCCATGAGAAATTGTAGACATAGGTCCACACACATCCGTATGCACAAGTTCAAGAGGCTTCGATGCTCTCCAAGCACCGCTTTTTGGAAAAGATTGTCGATGATGCTTTCCAAGTGCACAACCTTCACAAATCTGTTGCGTTTCTTCAATTTTCGGAAGACCATATACCATATTTTTGTTGTGTAGTGTTCTAAGACTCTGAAATTCAAGTGATCAAGCCTCCAATGCCATAGCCACGAGTCATTGACAATTTCAGCTTTCATCGCCAAGTTTTCAGCATACTTGAATGTGATGGGAAACTTCGATTCTTCTCCATTTGTACCCTCGTCATAATCTGCTTCGGCTCATTTTTGTCGAGTATGACACACGTATTTCCTTCAAAGTGGACAGCGTAACATGTTCTGCAAGTTGCCCAACGCTCAACAAATTTTGCTCCAACTCCGGCACAAGAAGCACATCTTGAATGTACTTGGTTCCCTTCTTTGTTTGGACACTAATCGTTCCTTTTCCTTGACCCTTGACAAGAACACCATTTCCCATCTTCACTTGAGAATCTATTGAAGTATCAATGCTCAAGAAAATTGATTTATCACTTGTCATGTGGTTACTACAACCACTATCGATGTACCACACTTCATGCTTCTTACTGGTTGCACTTTGACAAGCGTACAACATGTTATTTGCAGCTTCTTTTTCTTCCGAGAAGTTGACTTGATGCTAATTTTTTGGTTCCAGGTTAGTGTAACACTCCTTTTGAACATGACCGAGCTTATTACATCGATGGCACTTCGGCTTATCCTTGAACCAACAATCCTTGTAGTCATGGCTACTTCTTCCACAATGAGTACACTTCTTTTCACTTTCATTTTTGGTCTGATTTCTTTCGTAAAAGCCTCTACCTCTGCCTTGAAAATTACGGCCTCGTCCCCGACTACGACCGCATCTACCACCTCTAAGAGCGCCACTTCGATTTTGTTCTCCACTTGAAGACTCTCCGTGGCTTTTAGCTTCTACTTTTATTTTTGATTGAAATGCACTTTCAATTGACTTCTCTGATTGCCTCGTCAACCTTTCTTCAAATGATTTCAGTGCTCCCATCAACTCGTGAATATTCGGGCGATTGACATTTTTGGTACCTAATGTTTAACCCGTGGGCGTCCGTGGTCCCCAATGTTCCCGAGTTACATTTTCAGTCCCTGATGTTACAATTGTTACTCGCTTTCAGTACCTCCGTTAAGTTAGAACGTTAGTTTTAACAGAAAAAACACGTGTCATGCTTACATTGCACCTCAAATTTATAAAGTATATAAAAAATAAATTTCCAAAAAAAAAAACAAAAAATTAAGAAAAGCACAAATTTAGGGTTCCGGCCTCACACCTCCCAGCAGTCGCACGCCGCAAACCGGAATCCGTCGCCATCGGATGCCAATCAAACCCAAACATCTCGTGACCCTCGCCGACGACGACCACACCAACAAGCACAATTTTAGGGTTCCGTTCGTGTGGGGGTGTCGGAATCTGGGCGATGCGCTGAGGAGAATCAGGGAAGGATCCGCCGTGATTAGGACCAAAGGCGAGGCTGGGACCGGCAACATCATCGAGGCCGTTAGGGTTAGGTACGATAGGCTGAGGGTGCTCGGACTCGATTTCAGGCGCTGCTGGGCGACGTGGCGTCGATGATAGAGAGGCTCAAGGCGCTGCTGACGTGGTGGGACCCGCAGGCGAGGGGGATTGTTATTGGCTTGTGCTTTTCCGGGGCGGTGGTGTTGTTTTTGGTGCCGAGGAAGGTGGTGGCTATGGCTTCTCTGCTTTATTACATGCGGCATCCTCTGTTTAGAGATAGGTTTCCTTCGCTGGCTGGCGCTCAACTTTCTCCGGCGACTTCCTTCGCGAAGAAGATCCAAGCGCCGTACGACCCCGTGGTCCATTTCGCGGTGGGCAGAGTGGCGACGCCAGATCTGAAGCGCCCGCCAGATCTGAGGTCGCAGCCGACCTCGCCAGAGAGAGAGAGAGAGAGAGAGAGGGAATTGTCGTCATTTTAAGTTTTTTTGGTCTAAGTTTTATGACGAATAAAAAAATGACACCTGTTCTTTTGGTTAAAACTAACGCTCAACTTAACGGAGGTACTGAAAGAGAGTAAAAATTGTAACATCAGGGACTAAAAATGTAACTCGGGAACATCAGGGACCACGAACGCCCACGGGTTAAACATTAGGGACCAAAAATGTCAATCGCCCTGAATATTCATTTGAGAGAGGTCCTTCGTTTGTTCAATAACGGCCAAGGATTAAATCGCTCCGGAAGACAAATAAGAATTTTTTTCAACCATTCTCTGATTTGTAAGCTCTTCTGTCTTCTCCATATATTTTCATTTGATTTGTTAACTCAACGAACCTAGAATGAAACTCATTCAAGCTCTCGGTCTCCTTCATTTTCATATTCTCGAACTCCCTTCTAAGAGTTTGAAGTTTAATAGCTCTTACCTCTTCATCTCCTCCAAATTCCTTTTGTAAAATATCCCACGCTTCTTTTGTTGTTTCGGCTCCGATTATCCTCGGAAAATTGAATATGTGACAACTTGCTGAATCTTCGACAACGCTGCGGCATCTCTTTGCTTTGTTTTCTTTAACTCCTTCATTTGTGCTACGGTGAGGTTAGCTTCTTCTTCCTCATCATCATAGCCATCTTGTACGAGTTCCCACAGCTCAAAGGAGGCCAGCAACGTCTTCATTTTCTTGCACCAAAACTCATAGTTTTCCCCTGCGAAAATCGGAAGAGAAATCTGTTGTAAATTGCTTGTATTTGCCATGAACTGTCACAGTTTTCAGCAGCTCTTCTTCCCTTCTCTTGTCTTTTCCTTGTGTGTTTTTCAGTCCAAACCTGTTAATTTCAAGCTAGCTCTGATACCAAACTGTAGGATCAAGTACAGGTTTTTTTTTATGGTGATTCTTTGATGATCTTTTTTTAGCTTGAGTTGCTGTATTTTTTTTGATGCGGAGAAGATGGAGAGCTGAAAAGTTTTTTTTTGATTTCCCAGCTTCTTACATAATGAACGTTCCTTCCAAAATAATAACACTAGTAGACTAGTAGCTACTTAGCACACAAAAGACAATTAAGAAATGACAAAAGTACTTTGGGACTCCAAAAGCATGATTACCTGAAGTAAACTTTTTCAGCACATTACTTGTAACTAGGGGTGAGCGCGGTGCGGTTTGGGCGGTTTTTATCGAAAATTTAACCCGACCCAATATATTGCGGTTTTTTAAAATATACCCCAAACCCGATCATAAAAATCTTAACACGATACGTTGCAGTTTGCTTCTGTGCGGTTGGGTTGGGGCGGTTTTTGCGGTTTTAATATTTATTTTTATCATAACGAAAATTAAGGTAATATTCTAAAGTATAGATAGAGCAAAAAGGTATATCATTAACCTATTTACAAATATAAAAGTTTATATACTGAAATGTTATTAGTAATAAATAATAGTAACAGTTAATAAAAGTCCGATAAGAAGCTTGATTAGAAGCTCATATTCCTTGTTCACAGTCGGCTTTTGGTAAAGCAACTAAAGCAGTGCCTCATTTTGATTTACAATTTTCCTTACAAGAAATAATTTTTTGATTTTAGAATTTTAACTTGCCTTCTATGAGCATCAAATGTTATAGTTCTTGATCTCAAGTCCGAATAAAGGAGGATCGCATTGGAAAGACACGTACTTTTTTACTACATAATATTTGATTTCTTTTAAAAAAATCATCATTTAGAACTTCGCTTTACGCAATGCATTATGATTAGGCCATGTCCTTGTATCCAATTCTCCTTTCGAAGAAGAAAATTATTTATTTCAAATTTTAACTCACCTTCTATAAACTTCAAGTGTATAGTTGTTGATTCCAAGTCCGAATAAAGGAGGAGAGATGCATTGGATAAACATATAAAAAAAAAAAATTCACTCCATAATATCTATTCTTTTTTTATAAAAAACTCATTTAGAGCTTAGCTTTACCCAACGTGTTATGATAAGTCGATGTTCTTGTATTAATAGTAATTAATATTTGTTTGCATCGCTACTATTATAAGTTATATGTATTATTTTATGAAATATTAACATATAGTAAAATTTTAGTGTATTTTGAAATGCGGTTGGGTGCGGTTTTATGCGGTTTTAAAAATACAAAACCAAACCCGATTGCAAAATATGCGGTTTTACTTTTTAAAACCCAAACCAACCCATCTAACCGTTAACCCGACACTTGCGGTCTGGGTTGGGTTGGGTCGATTGGGTGGGGCGGTCCGACAGGTTAAATGTGTTGTTTTTAAATATAATATCGAATGAGGAGAGTAATTAATTTTGTGGGAAGGAACGGTTTTTTCAACACATGAACAAAGCTTAGCCTTCTATTGCTAATACTTGAGCATTTTTACTACACGTCCTCTCACCTGTCCTCTCACCCACTCACTCTCTCTCCCACATTATACAACATGCAAACACACCTATATATATAACAGGTTAGGTAGTAGATGGATAGGATAATATCAATAGCATATCTTATACTTTGACTGCATAGCTCGTTGTCGAAATTAGAAGGCTGCGCTGATTTTCCTTTGCATGCGCACATCTCCTTTAGCTGTTGTATCTGGACTTTTATCACGTTGGCTGCTTTATTTGTCGTCTTCATTTTTTCAAAATCTTCGGCCCCTAATTTTCAACTTTGATCCCACTTTGAGAATATTATCTAACAAAATGCTCACCCCTACTTGTAACAATGTGCAAGTTTAATAATTTTGCGCACCTTTTTTTTTCATTTCGATGTAATATATTAATGAGAATATGTGATGCAAAATCATGGCGTTAAATTGTGCAGGGATAAGGCGTACTGCAGTCCTGAATGTCGTTATGAGAAGAACAAGGCGTACTTCGAACGCATACGATACGACTAACGCTATAAAAGTTTATAGGGATTGTAATAACGATTGCAGTACTAGGTTTTGTTGAGGAATTATTGCACTGTGTACCTCTTCACAGAGACTACAGATTAATTTAACCATGAAGGTCGTAGTGTACATGTCGATCGCTTGCAAGCATAACATCTCAAAACCCTAAAGTGTTTTATGTTACTCTTTTTCCATCTTCTCATATGTTACAGTACTTAATTTGTCGTGAATAAAATCTGCGAGCGGATTTGAATAAACCTTGTTGTCATTAATCTTTTAATGATTTTTCGAAGAACTGTTTATAATTACCATATAGCCTAATTGAAAGAAAAATGAACACTCTCATAAAAACATCAGTTATCGGTCTTTTTCAGGCATAGGTATCATTAAAAACCCTTTTAATCTGTTGGGACTTGGAAGACTCAGTCTTGTCTTGTTTTTCGAATGCCAAAAATATAGCCGTTTTTTAAATTAAAATATTTATAATACAGAAAAAAAAAATTGATTATCTAAATTATCTCCTTTTTCTGATAGATCAATATAAAAATTCATATTATATGGCTCTATTGTTAAGTTTATTTTCTAATTTAGGAGATCAATCTCTAATTAACTTCAATTTGTTTGCTTTCCTATGTGCCCTGTAGGCTGTAGCCTTGACGCAAGTTATATAACATTCTCATATGCATATTACAGTAATATTACTTTCAATGTATAGCTCATATAGTAATTTCTCACTGTATATCGATGATTTCACCAACTTAACCAACTAAGCACACTGCTGTACTAATTCAAATACTTTCTCTTCTCACGAAAAACTTTGTCTATATAGATTGGTTTTCATGCACACACATACGTCCAAATTCACCCACCTAAAATAGGTAAAACTAAAAAGTATCATCATTGCAAATGACATCCTTAATGGTCATTAGTAATCTGCCTCACATTATTTCACACCAGTTAAGGTGAAATACTTGCCTTTTCATGTGCTGTAAGAATATCACCAAGAAAATTAATTCAGATTTTGGTCACACCACCAAAGTGTCTTCCCTCCATTATTATTCATAAATAATAGTTATGGCAATGAACCCTCATCACCATCTATATAAAAGGATCTTCTGGTAGAACTACACACTCCAAACTCAAAACCCTAATTACTGAACATTCTCTATTTCTTGTCAGTTCATAAGAAGTCAAGTTCCATCCATGGAGTTCACATACAAGAAACCCATCATGTATATCTTATTATTCTATTCATCTTCCTTCTTTAGACTACGATTATCCATGACCTCCACAACCGGTCATGATAATAAAATATTATTTTCTCTCTCCTCCACATCCACAAACTACACCTCAACCCAACCTAAATAATTTTCAATTTTATCAACAACCCAAAACAACCCATACTATTTATATTTTATAATTATTTTAAGTCGTATTTGAATATTTGAAAAATAGATTACATTATATGATATAAAATTTAGATACTATGACCATTGGAGAAAAAAATAATATGAATTATGATAGATTATAGAATATGATAGAGAAATAGATAATTTGAAATTGTGATTCAAAAATGTATCAATATTAGTCTCTATTTGTAGAGAAACAAAAATCATATATTTTGGTAAAAAATTAAAATTAAAATTTTAATATATAATTAAATATATCGTAAAAACCACAAAAACGGTGTACAGAAAACTGTGCACAACCGGTTGTGGCAATAATTTAATTTTTTGCTTTATTTTAAATGTTTTTATTCAACGACCAGTTGGGCGGTCGTTGTTAAAGATAGTCTTACATAGAACAATTACCTGTTTATATAGTCTTTCATGGCATCAAATACTATATTCAGAAACACACACACATATATAAGTGTAGAGTAGCACACATTTTTATGCTGCGAAGAATCCATGTCGCGCTTATTTTTCTACCCAAACATTTTTATCGCTTCACCACATAATGTGTAATTATTTTATCCTGCATCTGCAGATCTTCCATGTCCAAGCAATCGATCGTTAGAGTCAGCAGAGATAGCATCAAAGGGCTGAGCTTGTTGCTGTCCAAGGAGACAAAATCGAAGAACGCAAATGTTGTCCTAAGGCAGACCTATGCAACACAGTCCTTTGTGAAGCGAGACGTCGTCAAATTACCAACAAGCCCCATAGACATAAACTGCTGCTACAACTATCGTGTGAGCTTGGTGTTTACGTACAGGTTCGAGCAAAACTAGCATAAAAAAATGTTCATTTTTTTCTTTCTTTCTATATATATATATATATATATATATATAAATGACATTTATGATCACTACTCATGTAAATCTTGCGTTAAATTTTACAGGGAGAAAAGCATATTGCAGTACTGAATGCTGGGGTGCTAGCGCAAGAATAAGGCGTACTTCAGGGCATAGGACTAAATCTAGGAAGTTTATATGGAGTTAATAATAAGGTTGTAGGACATCTAGTTATTAGGGTTATGATATGTAAGAAAAATTGAAAGACAATGTATTAGATAAGATATCGATGATATTTATACGTATAAGATATAACCATAGTCAAATACCATTCAACATGTGCTTTTCGAGCACGAGGGACATTGGTGAAGATGGTGTTTACAGCTTGATGGGTAAATAAAGCATTCTTAATTAACAAGGCGACGAGAATTAGGGTTTCGTTATTCATGAGACGCTTTGAATTTATTGATAGTTAAGGTGAATTATAGGAGCCTCATCTTTTTCGTAGGATATATAGAAGACCATAATCATCGCGCAGCGAATCTTATCAAGTACATGAAAGAATTAATGAATCAAAATGTATAAGATATTATTTTCGGCATAGTTTTGAGACACAATCTTCATCTCTCTTTTACTCGCTCTTGGAAGGAGATTGAATCCCATCGAATCCAAGTTTCTCCCGTGACAATATACAAGTGTGAATAACAACCACATTCTGATGAAAATGTATATATTTCCATATGAAAATAGTGATTATTTGCAAGAATTTTTATTTAAATGTCGCTCATTTTCCTCGAAATGTTCTTGTTGACACGCTTGATTATTAATACCATCAGCTGCAATAATTGAGTGCAAAGGACTGTGCTGTTCATTTCTCATCAAAGCTTTTATGTTTATTACAGTAATACCAATTTGGTTTTTATATAGTAATTTCCCACTGTATATAGAATAGATGATTTCACCAAATAAAATACCAGCTAAGCACACTGCTGTACTAATTTAAATACTTTTATCTCTTCTCGCAAAGGGAAAAAAAAATTGTTATGGAAAATGAAAGTTAAAACACGAGCTAGCCAACGTTTTCATGCACACATACGTCCAAATTCATCCACCTAAAATAGGTAAAACTAAAGAAGTATCATCATTGCAAACGCCATCCTTAATGGTCATTAGTAATCTGCCTCACATTATTTAAACCAGTTAAGGTGAAATGCTTGCCTTTTCATGTGCTGTAAGAATATCACCAAGAAAATTAATTTCAGATTTTGGTCACACCACCAAATTGTTTTCCCTCCAATTATTATTCATAAATAATAGTTATGGCGATGAACCCTCATCACCATCTATATAAAGGCGTCTTCTTTGTAGAACTACACACTAAGAACTCAAAACCCTAATTGCTGAATATTCTCTATTTCTGTCAATTCTTTCATAAGAAGTCAAGTTCCATCCATGGAGTTCACATACAAGCAACCCATCATGTATATTTCACATTCTATTCATACTCCTTGGTTTACATAGAATTATAAGTTCATGTTTATATATCTACTCAGACACACGTGTAGTTTATGCTTATGTAAAATTTATCGGGATGGCACGATAGGCTCATATATATGCTGCGATGAATCCCTATCGCGCTCATTTTTCTCCCCAAACGTTTTTATCGCTTAACCATATATATAATTATTTTATAATCGCTGCAGATCTTCCTTGTCCAAACGATCGATCGATAGAATCAGCATCGAAGGGCTGAGCTTGTTACTGTGCAAGGAGACAACAACGTCCAAGAACAAACATGTTGTCCAAAGGCAGACGAACGCAACACAGTCCTTTGTGAAGCAAGACGTCGTCAAATTACCAACAAGCCCCATAGACATAAAGTGCTGCTACAACTATCGAGTGAGCTTGGTATTTACGTACAGGTTAGCGCATTCTAAACTATCATAAATAATGTTCATTTTTTTTCTTAATATACACATGATATATGATTAGATCTCATATGTAAATCTTGCGTTAAATTGTACAGGGAGAAAAGCATATTGGAGGACTGAAAGCACATAGGATTGAAAGGATAAGGATTTGTAATAAGGTTGTAGAGGAACTGTGTTTCGTTTAGGTTATGATGTTTTGCAAGAATTACCAATACAGCTTTGTTGATGGACAATGTATCACAAGATAAGAATGATGTTTATATATTTGTATATAACCATAAATAAATGCAATAAATCAAAACCTTAATCATCATTACGCGCAAGGGAAACTAGTGAATACAGCGCGGTGCGTATTTTACAACATTACTAGAAAGGATGAAAGTATTACGGCATTAACAAACGACAATTAGGGTTTCGTTGCACGTTGGAAGCTTTTAGGGAGTTGAGATTTATTTAAACCACTTATCGCTTGTTCGTAAGATAGCAGACAATCAGTGCGTTGCGAATCTCATCAAGTAAACGAACGAGTTAACGAATTGAAAAAAGATATGATATTATTTTCGACATGGTATGAGACACAATCTTCGCCTCTTTTACTCGCTTGGAATGTAAAATATATGAATACAAACCACATTCTGACGAAAAGGTATATATTTCCATAAGAAAAATAGTGATCGTTCGCAATAATTTTGATTCAAATCACAGCTCGTTTTCCTCGAAATGTTTCGTCGCTCAATGCTATTTTACTATCAATCCTTCATAATAAATCTGCAAATCTTCTTCTTCGACACGCTTGAATAATAACGTTGAGCGAACGAAGGAGTACGATCATCAAACACCTTCACATATCAAATCAGAAAAAGGATTGATTGGAGCATGAGATTGAATGAATTAACAGCAGCTACCAAGTGAGGCATAAACGTATCGTAGATATTCAAATTAGAAAAAAAAAAACTTACTTGATCGAAATCTTGAAATGGGAATGTCCCTCAACTCTTTTCGCATATAGAGATATTCGCCTAACAAAGACATTAAAGCTAGCCCAGAGACGTTCGCAAACCACCACGTTATGGACGAAGGCCAACCTCCATAAACGGTGCAGATTAAAAGGTGGATAACGTAAAGGGTTGCTGAAAAATCGAGGCATTTGTCGCCCTTTCGATTAGATACACTAAAATCCCAGCTCTGTTCACCCAAAAGATAGGATGTTCATACAAAGAACTGATTCATCAATCAAAGGATAAACACTAGTTTCGACTATTCTATGAATCCATTACGATAAGCTTCACATAGATCCTCAAAGTGCCCACATTAACATAACGATTTAAGCCTTTAACTATTACTGGAGCTCATACCTTCTTATGAGACAAATACTTAAAATTCCAGCAAGGTCTTTGATTTCTTAAGTTTCTAGCTATGAACTGTTAGGAATTATTTATTGTGTTCAATTAAAGTAGGTTATCTTAATCTTGTAGTTTATTCTAAGCTAGGACCCAATTGTAAATATACCCGACTTGTGGGTATATTAGTAATATTGGGCCCATTAGCCCATTAGGGCATATGTATAAATACCCTAAACACATTAGTGTTTAGGGTTGCTGAATCATATTTGAGTTGACGACTTTTCTGAAGAACTCGCGCGCTCTCGTTCCAACTCTACAATTCGTCTATCGGTATTACTTCTTTATTGCTTCCGTAATTCATCGTATCAGGTAATACTAATCCATTGATTCAGACCAAGGTTGGATAAAATCGGCCTAACAAGTGGTATCAGAGCCAAAATCGTGGATCAAATTCATCAAGTTTACTGATATCCTACTCGTTTTTTATTTTCGATTTTTCGCTCCAGTTTTCAAAATCGCTCGATTTCTTGTTCAAATTCTCAGATTTATCTCGGCTCATGGAAAACGCATAGGTGTATATCTGCCCCTCGTAATTCTTGATTGAAATTATTTTTTTTAGCCGAAGAACAGATTTTGACGAGAACAGGAAATTTATTTCGAAGAGGAGATACTTCTCGAGATCTCTCATTTGAAATTGCTCGTCCCGAAATTTTGCTCGACATCGTTGCCTCGACATTTTACTAAGTGATAAGATTCTCGACATTTTCAGCATCTCGACATTTCATTCGATATCCTATCTCGACATCTACTAATTGTCGATATTTCATTCGATATTACTCTTAGGAATTTCCCATTTCGACAATTATCCTATCTCGACATCTACTAATTCGACATTGTAGATGGATATCGACAATTATCCCATCTCGACAATTATCTACTAATTCTCGACATTTCATTTTCTCTTTGGGAATTTCTTATCTCGACATTTTATAAGCTGTGACTTATATAATGATGACCTCCTCATTGAAATTAGATGGATATCGACAATTATCCTTCTCGACATCTACTGATCTCGACCTTTTAAGTACACGATATCGACATCTACTGATTTCAATTTAAAGTTTTCCTAATAGCTCAACATCTCGACATTTACTACTGAATTTACAAGAGCTCGACATCTTTGCTGACATTAAATATTCTCGAGATCATTTGCTTATAATTTGAAATGTCGAGTTCCATTTTGACTAAAATATCAATTTTTTTCTTTTCATCAATTTCAGTATCATTTTTTTAATCCTTCCTCACTACATATATACTTACATAAATATAGAAATTAAAAAAAAAAAAAAAAGGGAAAGAATATATTTAAGCTTCTCGAAATTATTTTTTAATCTACCCTTAATATCAATTGAGCTTCTCGACATTTATTTCGAAATCCTATTTAATTGAAATTCCGTGCTTTCTCAACATATTTTTTAATTTCTCTCAATTACGTGGTTCTCGAAGACGGCTAAATTCCATCCCGAATTTCAAGATTCTTGAACGCTTTTCAGCAAATTTTAAGATTTAGTTGATCAACACGATTAAGATCCACATCCAACCTACTACAAGAATGGCAAATGTCGAGGTCGACTCTGAATATGAGAAGCACAACACTGCAGCCACTCCCTCAACTGACTCATCTTCTGAAACTGAGGTACACGACTCTTACTCCAATTTACATAAAAAATTATGCCTTCTTCAAGATAAACTAACATCTATGTCTAGGGAGAACCAATCATTAAGAAAACTAGAATCTAGGTTAGCTAACAATGAAAAGGTCTTGCGATCTGAACTAGTAGAAAAGGCTAGGGTAACCTCCTTTCTAGAACAAGCTCAGGATACATCCCTTAGACATGAGACTAAGATAAGAGATTTAGAAGAGAGACTAGCCAAAAAGGAAAACGATTTCAAGAAAAGTGAAGAAGAGCGAAACTTGGTATCACTACAATATGAATTCATTTCTAAAGAAAGAGATCGCCTATATTCCACAATTAAAAAACTCGAGGACATTCTAACAAAAAGAGGGCAAGCAGATCAAAATTTCTCTAAGAACCTAGCGTCAAACGGGGAAAGTAATTTGCATTCTAACAAACCTGCTTCTTGTTGGGAAATTCCAGAGGTTGCTAATAAAATTTCCGAATTGAACGCAACTTTGGAATCAGAAAAGGTAGGTTTTCAAGCAGAAAAGCAAAAACTTTTAGAGGAGATATCAAATCTCAAAAATTCCCTGCCCTTACATGTCCCAAATAATTCTTCTATAGAAATATCATTGTCTAAGCAGGATAAGGGAACTCAAATTGACGCTTTTGTTCCTAAAATTAAAATAGAGAAAACTTTTACTAATAATTCTAAGTCAATATTGACTGAAGCTGAAACGTTAAGTAAAAGTCGAGCTTTAAAGATAGCTAATGGACAAATGAAAATTAGGAAGGAGAAAGGAAAAGCAAAATTATCTGCGAAAATTAAAGTAGAAAATGTTCAAGAATTTTCCTCTCCCATTCCTATCAAAAGAGAAGCGTGCAAAGAAGAATCTCCAAGCTCAAGCAAGCGAACTTCTCAAGCCCCAAAAACATCTCTTTGTTTAAAGAATGATAGATGTGGAATTGCTTACCCATCCAAAAATGTTAATCATTCTAGTAAGCAAAATTTCACTAAAAGTCATCATTTTGATGTGAATCGTGTGAACACTTCACGTAGGAAGAACATTTCTTGTACTAACAATGCCTATAATCCTATATGTTCTTATGCCTTCCTTAAATATTCAGTCCATGTTAAGTCTGAGAAACATCTTATGCGACTGGCTTCGGAGAAAATTTTTAAATCATCTTCGAATGACACGTTCACATGTGCTGAAATGTCATACCCGTGTCAAATTAGTCCTAAATGGATACCTAAAGCTATATTAATGGATAATTATTTGACACCTTATGTGCTTAACCCGTTTTCTACTAATAAGGGAGGACCCATCCAAAAATGGGTACCAAAGTCCCGGTAATGCTTTGCAGATATCCCAGCATGAGTAGGTACTATGAGAGCTGCTCCACACTCATGACTGGTATGCGACGAGGGCAGCTAAACATTCCAGCGTGTATGACATCTCGGGTTGCTCCACAGACACGACTGGTTAGCGATGTGAGCAACCAAACGGGGAGCGAACTTAATATGTGAACTTGGGAAAGAGATTCTCGAACGATAATTTTAATCCGAATATGCATCTTTTGAGGGGGAGCAACTCGGTTTTAAGAAGCATGCTTTGAGTAGGAGGATTTAAAATATATATCTATATATTTATCCATATATAATATATAAATAATATAATATATAGTTACTATTATATTATTATTAAGATATTACATATATATATGAAAAAAAAAACACAAAAAAAAAAAAGAAGTGCAAAAAAAAAAGAAGAGAAAAGGCAAAAAAAAAAAAAAAAAGGCCTCATACTCTCATAATCTTACTTCAAAAGAGTTCCCCTGTCTTCCAAAGATATATTTGAAGGACGAATCTCAAGCCTACAAGAGTTCAAGAATTCCAAAAGGCGTGACAACTGTAAACTATCACGAAGATGATCTCAACCGACCTGCTCCAACTCGCTGACCAAGCAGCACTCACCAAATTGACGGATGCATGGATTCTAAGTTCCCATGGTTCAGTCAGACCAAACTGAACCTAACCCCGGAACGTAGCCGAGTGCTAGTGACGATTCAAGTTCATAGAGCTACCCCTATTTGGAAATTCTTGACAAGACCGAAGAGCGGAAGATACAAAATTCTCTTAGTCACAAATTACTCGGACCAACCCCCATAGGTACAGGTGCTAATTTTATTAGCCCCCGGGTAGAAGTCGTCGCATTAGGTCCAACGGCGCATGCACAACCAAGCCTTACCCACTCATCGATCTCCCAACAGACCGATGTTTCACTAAATCACGGGGAGCCGCGTAATCTATCACTGCTTCACTTGGAAGCAGGAGATATTGAACTAAGTGGTAGTCAGCCCCACACCACTGAATTTCATTGAACACATCGAGTCTAGTGTGTCCTCACCATCCAAATATTTTTATATCTTTTTAGGACACATACACCTTTTTTCTTATCTGGACTTTGTGACCAGATCAGAACTTTCGTAGACATGTCCTACTACGACATGCTTCGATGATCGGAAGGAAGTCCTACCGTTGCAACGTCAAAACAACAACGGTTTCAGGCCATCGTCTATGAGCTATGCTCCTAGATTGATGTTAACGGGACGCCTATGTGGCCCCAGTTTATAAAGCCCTGTCCTCACAGGCCACGTCTCAGTTAACTCTGAGTCGTGTCGACGAACTGCCTTTGTGGCTCCGTCAGGTTATTACCCAACCTGAGCACCCACCATTTTCGCCGCGCGTACCACTGTGAAGATAGGCTCTCTTGTAATTGATGAAAAAAATCCGAAGGAGCCCATACACATTTTCGGAAAATACACACTACGTACACCTTCTTCTTGTTCCGACGACGCGATCTCTTTTGCCAAAGACGATGCCCCATTTTGACCTATCGCATGACGATCTCCCAGCTCGATCTTCATGAGGGGGAGGAGTACTAAAGCAAAATGGGAGCAACACCACGACGAATGTGCAATATAGATCAAAAAATGCCAAATTCCAAGCGTCGTCAAAGAATCAAGCGAAGACCACAGAGTCCAACGATTGAAATTGTCGCCTCATGTACGACTCTCCGATTTTAAAGGAAACTCCCCAATCACAACACAAGGTTGAACGAACGTGAGGGGAGTTGAGCTGCAATCGAACGTAGAGATCAGACTCAAATGACAAGATACGATCAACAAATTCAGCATGGACTTCAAGAATCAAAGCTGTCGACTCGTGTACAACTCTTCGAGTTTAAAGAGAGCTCCCATCCCAACAGAAGGTTGAACAAATGTAGGGGGAGTTGCGACAAGTGAAGGAAGAGCTGGAACACCTAAAGAAAAGATTCGACTCGTGTATGTCTCTCCAAATTTAAAGAGAACTCCTCAATTCCAACAAAAGGTTGAACAAACGTAGGGGGAGGTGACTATCCAGGGAAGAGATCGAACACAAGAGAGACGATCCAACAAGCAGCTTTGAACACTTAAGAGAAGAGAAGTTCAAGAGGAGGATGTGATTGAAGAAGAACACACAAGCAAATGCTTTCGCGTACGCAACTCCGATACGTGTTCTTTGAGGACTCAGGACAATTACAAGACGAAGATAACCAGCGCTGAATTGCAAATTGAATACAAAGGGGGAGATTGTTAGGAATTATTTATTGTGTTCAATTAAAGTAGGTTATCTTAATCTTGTAGTTTATTCTAAGCTAGGACCCAATTGTAAATATACCCGACTTGTGGGTATATTAGTAATATTGGGCCCATTAGCCCATTAGGGCATATGTATAAATACCCTAAACACATTAGTGTTTAGGGTTGCTGAATCATATTTGAGTTGACGACTTTTCTGAAGAACTCGCGCGCTCTCGTTCCAACTCTACAATTCGTCTATCGGTATTACTTCTTTATTGCTTCCGTAATTCATTGTATCAGGTAATACTAATCCATTGATTCAGACCAAGGTTGGATAAAATCGGCCTAACACTATGAACAATTAACATTAAAGGAAGGATCTTTATGGGACAATCATCTGTAAATTAGCCATTTATCCATGAATCTAAAGAACACAGATCAAATCAAGAAGCTAGAAGAATAAACCACAATACACACTCACCCAAAAGCAGAGCTGAGTAGAAGAGAAGCCATGACAGACCATCCACGAACTGTAGACGAATTAACCGTAGCATAATCGAAGAAATACACAAGACTCATCTTTGAGACGCGGGTACCCACCAGAATTCCCAAGAACACTCCTAGGGTTAGATAGTATAGATGTTATCCCCGGATTTAACCGGTAAAATATTCGAGTCTGATCAAATACGGGGCGGGAAATATCTCCCGCGAAGACCACCTTCCGAGGCGGGGAAAAACCTCCCGAGCGACCCCCGACGAAAGACGTCACAAGGCGAACAAGGCCTGAATCGAGGGGTGACCCCTCACTCGAGCAATCTCTCGAGGACGCCAAAGAACGCCACCCGAGCTATGACAACTCGCTTCTGCAATCTCGAGGACGTCACTCGGAAAGCTACTAACCCACTAACATTCTCCTACACACGTAACTAACCCCACTAATGTAATAACTAACCCACTAACACCCATGATCATCACCAATTTGACGTGGCAAGGGAATGTAGGAAGCTTCATATATAAAGAACAGTTTTCTCAAGTGGGGGGCTCTCTCATCTCTCATCTATTACTAACTCACATTGCATATACTGCTCGACCTCTCGTCGACTACTGATATTTCCAGACAACTACCCCCATTTCTTACGATGGCCTATCAACTCATAGCTCGACGTCTCGACGGTTCCATCTAATTCTTGTTTTGTCTTATTTTGCTTTATGCTTTAACGTCGACAAACTATCATCTGACTTGAGCGTCGGAGGGGCGTCGCCGGAGCCCGCCTTTTTCGTGGTGTTTCAGGGATCTGTCGAAGACAAAGACGGCGAGCTCTAAACGACGACGGACCGATAGCTTCCAGCGCACCATTGATGCGAAGGGCGAATTTTTCGACCGCATCAATTGGCGCCGTCCTTGGGAATCAGATAAATAGGTGCACTTGGGAGAATCGGGAAATCTGACGCTGTTTCGAGCTCTCGTCGTCAACCCCATCGAGTTCGCCGACTTTCAGAGAGCCGGATACAGAACTCAAGGAAATTAGCACCCGAAGTTGGCTTCGTCGTTTGGGACAGACCATCACTAACCTTCATAAGCTCAATCGCGGACAGCCACCACAAGGCTTCGCTCGCCGCGTTTTCAAACGGACCAATCACTGTCGCCAAGAAACAGCCCACTTGTAGTCGTACGGCCCGAGCACGACTACCGTCGACGCCGAGCCCATCATCGGGCATGCTGAAAAATGTTTCGCCGAAGGAGGAGCCTCGAGCGTCATCCAAAACCAGACGCAGCGATTGGAAGCGACGGATACTGCTGCGTCAAACACCAAAGCCAACCAGGCGACGTGCGAAAATAGGATGAATCAACACTGATATCTCGAAATCAAGCCCATGGTAACTACCTCCCTTTCCCGACCCGTGCCTCACATGGCCGACCCCCGCCGGAGGCGAGCCGTTGCTAAATTGAATCGAGAAGGTGCGAAGGGAATTCACAAACCCGAGGTGTGCGAATTGTCCGACGAAAAACCACCACCATTGGAACCATTGGACCTCCAATACGATGACAACAGTAATTTCTGAGATGGTCGATGGCGGATCTATCGCCGATCGGATAGCAAAAGTCGGTTTGTAAGTTTTTCAACGTTTTGGGGTTCGTGGGCAAGTATCTTAAACTGGTGGTAGATTCTGTTATTCTACTAGAGAGCATACATGATGAAATCTAAAAATATTGGGTCATTCTACGAATTATGAAAACATGTGGCTATTGGTGTAAGTTTCTTAGGGTTATATTGGGCTATTCGTTGGGCTTATCATTCATGTTGGGCTGTTAGAATCTATTTTCTCTATCCTATTGTCTGTATGGGCTGTTAGAATAAAATCTGTCTGCTAATTTTCCTGGGCCTCTAGAATTATTTCGGTGGGCTGGAATTCCGCTGTAGATATTTTAGAGCTTCATTGGATTTGTTGGCAAAATTCTCAACAGGGTAACTAATATTAGTGCATGCCTAACTTAATTGCATCTTTGAAGTTTCCTTTGAGTTATTCGAGCACAGGGACCGTTGCACTACACAAGTCGTAGGCCCATAAAACTATTAAACAGCGCAACCTAGGCCTCGTGACACATTTCTGAGGCGGGCATTTGCTGCGCCAAAGAGAACCAAGTTAACGATAGCTCGGGCGTTGCCGAGACCTTGCCGCTCCACCTAACTTTTACAAAAGACTCAAAGACAGCACACTCGCGGGTCTTGACTGCGAGCACGTTTCATGGCAGCCTGACCATCAATAGAGAAAAGGCCACAAAGATCAGCTCAAGAGATCAACGCCAAAATCCTCGAAGGATCAGCTATGCAATTTTGACTACCATCGCCATCGGGAGCAACTTTCAAACGCAGCCCCGCAAAATCAGAATTCTGCTCTTATCGCGAGGCTGTACGCCCGCGCTTCAACCCTTGGCTTTCGCCCGCACAGCCTAGCTAAGAGATCCGGAGGCGCCATCTGCCCTTTGCTCACAGAGGCCATCCTGCATGGTCGAGTATTGTCGTAGTCACCGCTCTCGAAGGCCAAAAGCCCACCGTCGATGGAACACAGCACGCCGACAAGGCTCTCACGAATCTAACTGTACAAGGGATTACTTGTTGCGGACCAAAACCTACTGCAATCGCTGTAATCGAGGGTCGAACTCACATTGAACGGAGAAAACCCAACCGCCCAACCTCGACAAGTCGAACTAATCGGCTCATGGCTCACGAAATTAAAGGTAGTCCGCTAGGTGTAATTGATAACTAACTGTTTCACCTACATGCCCAGACTTTTCGGAGCCAAATCACGGGCGACTTGTTCAAAGGAGCGAGAGGCGCGATCGACCTAAAATCTGCCCATAAGTCGTGATTACGGAATTCGTGGTGGCGAACCACCAGTATCATGATCCCTGAAGATCTGATGGACATCACGATGGCCGCCCCTTCGGTCACGATGGCAGATCCGTCGTCGCTTGCATTTTGGATCCATTTGTATGTCTTCTCTTGAGGTATTTTTGAGTGCAGGAAAGACGCTCGAGGATATCGGCGCCATAAGCTCCCTTAGCCGCCCGAAATAGACCATCGCCAACCTCCATAAGTGCGACAGCAGGCAGCCTTTTACCGAGGCCGAAATCCTCCGATAGTGCTACGGCATAAAACGGGGCAGCGATACTGCTGTCAATGCCTCGGGACCAGCCACTCCGCCAGGAAACAGAAAATCAGCCCAAGCGACGATGTCGTAGGCTCGAATAACCACGATGCCACAGAAACGAAAGGCCAAAGCCATATCAATCTTGAGGAAATCTTGTGAATCAGAAACAATTCTGCAAATCGACGACTCCCACGATATGTGTCCTCTGTCTCGCTCCTTTACCACCAATAATCCATCGTCGACGAAGCCGAACCGGTCACGGCTTGTGAGAAGAGGGAAACATAAGACTCGATTGAAGCTGAAATTGGGAGCATAAATCATCAGCCTCGCGTATTCGCCAACAACGACAACCAACATAGCATCCTCTTCGGCCTCCGGCAACCTCCCCCCCCCCCCCCCCGGCCCACAAGATTAGCCGAAAAATTCCCAAGAAATCAGTCGCGCGCTGATGTATTCGCCACATTTATCCGCCCGCCGGCCAACAGCCAGACGTCAGAACTTGGCTGGAACCCTGTTCCACCATAGCGCGATCACCACGGCCCTCGGAGACAACCTTCGAAGGCAACCCTCCCTGGAATTCTGCTCGGGATCGCGAGATTATACGCCCTCGCTTCAGCCCTCGAATTCGCCTGTACAACTCAGCTAAGGGATCCGAGGCGGCCCGGACGATCCACTTCGGCGTTTCTTCCCAGAGCTGAGGCGACCACCGCCAAACCCTTCGAGAAGCCTGATGCACACGGAGGTATCCGACATGGTCGAGAATGACACGGCTACCGACTTCGCAGGCCAGATTTCGCCGGTGCCAAGGAACACTATATCAAAACACGGCTACCGACTCATCAATGCAAAATGGGAGGAAAAGCGCAACCACTGAGATGCCTCTTGACCATCGATCTCCATTTACGAGTTCTCCCCGACCGAAGGTTGCGTCTCGGTTTAGGTTCGTGCACCTTCGACGACCTGACCTGCTCGGGCTCTTAAACCCGTTCGACATTGGTCCTTGAAAACCCGACCTCCGCACTCAGAAATTAAAATATGCTGAGGACTTGCTTATTTGCAAATGGAAGCGCCAATCGAAAACCTCGCCCGATAAATAGGATCGAAGACCTTGGCCAAGGCTGAAGACCGTTCTCCTAAGAATTCTCTCTCTAAGAGGCAGCTCACCGAACCCCTTGGGAACAAACTATTCCCCTCGGGAAATAACTATATGCGCACATTGAATCCCTCTGCGAGAGGCTGAAATCTTCCCCTAGGGAAGAGAAGACCACGCGCACATTGAATCCCTCTGCGAGAGGCAGCTCACTGTTCCCTTCGGGAACGTCGCGCACATCGAATCCCTCTGCGAGAGGCTGAAATCTTCCCCTAGGGAAGAGAAGACCACGCACACATTGAATCCCTCTGCGAGAGGCAGCTCACTGTTCCCTTCGGGAACGTCGCGCACATTGAATCCCTCTGCGAGAGGCTGAAATCTTCCCCTAGGGAAGAGAAGACCACGCGCACATTGAATCCCTCTGCGAGAGGCAGCTCACTATTCGCTTCAGGAACATCTTTTTTCAAGATCTCAAAGGCTCTTCTCGGGCTCAGGGGGACGCCTCTGGCCCAAGGTAAGGGACCTTGCTTTTGGCACGACCGACCCACTAAACATGCTTGTTTGAGACAACGTAGAAAGGAGGCATTGAGTATCGTGGGATCAAGGCAACAAAAGTTGCAATCCGAAGGATGAGACAAGACAGAATCACTCGAAGCCACGTTTGAGGAATCATCGCGAGGTAAGTACCCCTTTTCTCAATACTCGAATATTTTACTACGTCCAAAATTCATTACACTCTTTTGGACTATTCGTGAGGGGGACTATTGTTATCCCCGGATTTAACCGGTAAAATATTCGAGTCTGATCAAATACGGGGCGGGAAATATCTCCCGCGAAGACCACCTTCCGAGGCGGGGAAAAACCTCCCGAGCGACCCCCGATGAGAGACGTCACAAGGCGAACAAGGCCCGAATCGAGGGGTGACGCCTCACTCGAGCAATTTCTCGAGGACGCCAAAGGAACGCCACCCGAGCTATGACACTCGCTTCTGCAATCTCGAGGACGTCACTCGAAAAGCTACTAACCCACTAACATTCTCCTACACACGTAACTAACCCCACTAATGTAATAACTAACCCACTAACACCCATGATCATCACCAATTTGACGTGGCAAGGGAATGTAGGAAGCTTCATATATAAAGAACAGTTTTCTCAAGTGGGGGGCTCTCTCATCTCTCATCTATTACTAACTCACATTGCATATACTGCTCGATCTCTCATCGACTACTGATATTTCCAGACAACTACCCCCATTTCTTACGATGGCCTATCAACTCATAGCTCGACGTCTCGACGGTTCCATCTAATTCTTGTTTTGTCTTATTTTCCTTTATGCTTTAACGTCGACAAACTATCATCTGACTTGAGCATCGGAGGGGCGTCGCCGAAACGGCGCCCTTTAGCCCGCCTTTTTCGTGGTGTTTCAGGGATCTGTCGAAGACAAAGACGGCGAGCTCTAAACGACGACGGACCGATAGCTTCCAGCACACCATTGATGCGAAGGGCGAATTTTTCGACCGCATCAATAGACATTGAAGGCAAACGATCTGTGCGACTATCAACAATGGATCCCATACCACAGAACCATAGTACATGATTCTATTCAAAGGAAGAAATAATAAAGAAAAATGCTACAACTATTTCGAAATTACTGAAATGACAGAACCCACATAAAGAATTAAAGCATTTTTATTTGGGTGAAATTGGTGCAAATTGCAGTGGAAATTGGAAGAGTGACGGTGCCAGTGCGCAAGAAACCTTAATTTTGGGTAGTGAAATAGTAAATAATATTAGTTGAAGGACTGTGAAATAAAATGCATTTACTTAGAGTAGGACCTACCAGTAATGTAGAATTAGGTCCATTGATAAACGCATTTTAGTGCGTTTATCGTAGTACTTTATTGGGGTATAACATAGATTTAGCAATCACTTTGTGCATTTATTCAACATATTTACACTTATTTTGATATTAAAGGAGCTTAGGACGAGTTTCGGGCGAAAAGGAGCGAAAACGAGGCAAAACGGCGCGGAAAAGGCGAAACTGCCCTCGGTCACGGCCAGACGCATCACGCGTCACGGCCGTGACGAGGGACAGAGAGCGAGAGAGCGGGGCGCTGACGATGGTCACGGCCGTGACGCATAATGCGTCTGGCCGTGACGCGAGGCAGAATAATCCGCTAATGAAGGTCACGGCCGTGACATGCAACGCACGTGGCCGTGACGCAAGGCTGAGAGCATGACTGATGATGGTCACGGCCGTGACACCCTATGCACTTGGCCGTGACGCATGGTTTCGATTTTCTCGCATAGAGTCGGTGGTGGTCACGGCCGTGACGGCCCATGTCCCAGGCCGTGACCTATGCGAAATTTCTTATAAAAGCCCAAATTCGACTCAGAAGAGGGGACTTCGACCAGATACAAATCCTAAACCCTCTAGAGACGAAAAATAGCACGAAAGAACGCAGAATCACGCCCCGGAGCGCAAGAGACGGAGTTCTACGCAAACGTGAACGAAGAACAAAGATCTACCCGAGCTTTCAACGATTATGAGTTCTTTTCTCTTAATTTCTATTTCCTTAGTTGTTTTTCCTTCTATTATGCGTAGCTAATTCCCTTTGTGTTTGAGATTAGATGAACGCTAGGATATTTCGTAGTTAAGACTTTTAATTATCGTGACTATGTGTTTTGACTATTTATCGTTCTATGAAATTATTTCGTTGCTTTAATATGTCTATATGTTAAAGTAATTGTTTGGAAAATCGTTTAGGGCGACAGCTAAATAACGATTAGGCCATTCGTAGAAGATAGGATTCGAGTATAGGGCAAAAGCAAATACTCGATCCTCGCCGTTAGTAATTAATGAATTTTAGATCCCCGCGAGCGTTTAGGGCGACAGCAAACTCGCGAGCGGGCAGGAAAATTACTGCGATCTAGTCAAAATCACGTAGGAGCGATAGTTTATTGTCTTAGCCAATAATACCTAGCGGGATTCGAATCCCGAGCACTTTTTCTTATCTGAAAGCTTCGTATCAGTTTAACGTGTTCTTTGAATTACTAGTCGATTTAGGGGTAAGTGTTAGGTTAAGGCATCAAAAATCTGCATATTTTATTTAGGCTAAATATCGAGTCGATAGGTAATTACTAGTACTTGATTTATTCCTCGTGTTCGATACTCGTCACTCACTTTACTGCACTACCAACTAGGGTTGTCAACGGGGCGGGTTCGGGGCGGGGATCCAATCCCCGTCCCCGTCCCCGCGATGCATTCGGGGACAGAACTGTCCCCGTCCCCATCCCCGTCGGATCCCCGCGGGGCGGGGATTCCCCACGGGGATTCATATTTTTTTAAAAAATATAATATTTTTAATATAATATATAAATTTGGATATTTTTTGTTATAAATATTATATAAATTATAATTTTTAAATCTTATTTGTATTATTTTAATATTATTTAATCTATATTTGATATTATTTTATTATTATTCAAATTATAATTAAAAAGTATATATATTTTAATATATAATATAGGTTCGGGGCGGGGCGGGGAACGGGGCGGGGATCCCCACGGGGAAAAATCAGTCCCCGTCCCCGCCCCGCGGGGATAAAAACTCGGGGATTCCCCGCCCCTTTCGGGGCGGATCCCCGCGGGGACGGGGAATCCCCGCCCCACTGCCATCCCTACTACCAACGATAGGTTCACTGCCTATCGCACGTCGGTGATAGTAATTAGGTATTCGTTTTAATTATCACTTGTCGCACTTTTCATTCACACACCACGTGTCGATCACCCATTAATGGGCCGAGAAGTGGGCTAAATAGCCCAAAGCATTTAGTCTTTATTTTCTTTGACTTTTCTCTTAGTGGAGCCCATTCCGTTGAAATCGAAATCCCCGTAGTCAAAGACCGAAGAAAGTGATGAATATTGTAGATATTGCTTAATAGATATTTTGTGGTAAGTTCTGTTCTTCGTGTTCAAGGCCGTGTAACTTGTTTTCTGTCGGTTTTGTTTGTTTGGTTGTGTCATGCTCTGCCCTTCATCTCTCTTTCGGGGTGATGTTATCAGAAAGACCTAAGCTATTTACTCTGTGTACTTTCTTGTTTATTAAATTAAAGCTATCTTTATGAAAAAAATAATCTGCATAATTCCCACTCGGTTTGATTTCAACAATGGTTGAAAATATCATGTTACGATGGGATCTTATTTTCTTGAGCCATAGATATTTCGACATGTTTCAAAATTTTCACTATTTTATTTCGTATTTATCGATACTGTCACGCCGTAAAGGACATAGAAATTTTTTTCGAAACTTCCCAACCCCAAACGCGCCCGTGACCGGCTTCCCCTTTGAACGCGCATCGCCCTTGCGATGCTCGCTCAAATTGGAACACGCCTCACACGCCTCGCCCTGCTTTGCACACGGAAACGTAAACAAGACAAGACTTAGTCGAAGGGACTAACGGGAATAAGCCTCCCCGATTGGCCGTTCTTTATTACGAATAAAGAATTACACAAGGAAACACGGTACCGAACAAATCTCGGCCTCGCGTCTAAACTTGATCAAACACAAGCCTAAACTACCCGCCTCACGTTTCCTAGTGTCCCTTCTTCGCGGGATCTTAATCACAAACCTACGCGCTCGTGAAAACCTCTCGCGACCCCCTTTGCCGAATTCGCCCCAAACGAACTCGACGCAACTTCACTTTGACGCTTCTCTCGCTCGCTATGAAGTGCTCTCAGAGGCTTGAACTCTCAATTTTCGTCCTCTCCCTTGGGCTGCTCGAAAATGGCATATTTATAGGCCCCAAGCTCCCTTTTTGACTTGGTAGAAGATCTCCTCAAAAGATCTCCCAATCTTGTTTTCATATCTCCTAAATATAGTAAATATTCAAACAAGATTCTCCTCAAAGATCTCAAACCTTTAACCCTAGTCAAAACCTCCTTGGAAGCTTCCCATGGATTTAGCAAACCTTTGGAATTGGCGTGCCTTGGCCCGCGTCGTCCCGCAGCTCGCCGCGCGCGCGCGCCATGCCTTGCCTTGCCTAACCTGTGCGCGCCTTGCGCCGCCCGTGTACTTGGCCTGGCCCTCGCGGCCAAGTCCCGCCATGGATCGTCCCGTCGGCTGGTCCGCCTTGGCTGGTCTCGGCTTGGGTCAGAAGCTAGCCGCGCACGCACTCCGCCGAGCCGGCCTGGTTGCGGTCCGGCCACGGCCCACATGGTCTGACCCGACCCGACCCGCTCCGTCGTCCGACCCGCTCCATCTTGACCCGGTCCGGCCCGCTCTGCTCTGACCCGGCCCGGCTCGATCCGACCCGACCCATTTGGCACCCAAGTCGGCCTTGCCGTGCCCGGCTCGGCCTCATCGTTTCTGATAAACGTATTTTTAATACGTTTATTGTTACGTTTATTTGGGTTTTAATAAGAAATTATTGGTCATTCCATGCATTTTATGGCTTTATTTACACCCATTTAAATATTGTAGGACCTTCGAACGGTTCTCAAGCGAAAAAGGAACGAAAACGAGGCGAAAACGACGCAAAAACGGCGAAGTATGAAGCTGCCAGCCACTAGTCACGGCCGTGAATCAACTCGTAAGAGGCCGTGAACACGGGCAGTAAGCTTGGGGAGATAAAAGCCTTAAAGTCACGGCCGTGAATCACCATGCAAGACGCTGTGAATCTCGGCAGAGACAAGGGGTAAGTTTACTGGTTCTTGTCACGGCCGTGACTCCTCAAGCAAGAGCCTGTGAACTCCGGCAGAGAGTTATAGGAGTAAAGTCACGGCCGTGACACTTCATGCGAGAGACCGTGAACGACGGCAGAGAGTTTGATGAAGAAAAGTCCTTGAAGTCACGGCCGTGACTTCAGATGCAACAAGCTGTGACTCATGCCAGAAAGTCAAGTTTTAGGGTTTAAGCGGCCTTCACGGCCGTGAATCATGTTGCACGAGGCCGTGACTCATGCCAGAAAGTCAAGAAATAGGGTTTTGAGCCGCCGTCACGATCGTGAGGGCCCATTAAGAGGCCGTGAACGTGCCAAAATTCAGGGTTTTAGCCCATTTTCGAAGTATAATAAGGGGATGCTCCTTAGAACTGAAAAACAACTTCATAGGGATGAAAACTTAGAGCAAAGAAGAGAAGGAAGAACACTAGAAGCAGTTCTGTGATTCGGAGAAGCTCAAGGGACGATCCAACAACGAAGCTACGCTCATACGATCGAGGAACGAGAGCTCCACCTCGGAAACGCCATATTCACTTCTTAGGGAAGTTTTTATGAGTTCTCTATCCTCGTTTCCCTTAAATCTCGTTGTTGTGACGTTCAATATGAGTAGCTAATCCTCTTGTGTGTTTGGGAATAGATGAACGTTGGATTATGTCGTAGTTAAGGCGTAGGATAATCGTGAACACGTGTATTCGACTATTTATCGTTCCATGATATTGCTTCTTTGTCTCAATATGTCTATGTGTTGATACGAATGTGCGGTACATCGTTTAGAGCGACAGCTAAATAACGATTAGGCCGTTCATAGACGTTAGGATTCGAGTATAGGGCGACAGCAAATACTCGATCCTCGCCATTTGGTAATTAACGATCTTAGATTCCCACGAACGTTTAGGGCGACAGCAAATCCGTGAGTGGGTAGAAAATTACCGCGATTTAGTCGATTTTCACTTAGGAACGATATTCCGTAGCTTTAGCCGACAGTGTCCAGCGGGATTCGAACCCCAAACACGTATTTGTCATCTTAAATCACTCGTATTATTTTTAGTTGTACTACCTTACTCGTCAAATCCTTAAGTTGCGCTGTTAAATTAGTTCGTAGTATAAACAAATCCTACTATTTTATTTAGGCTAAATATCGATTCGATAGGTTAATACTAGTATTCATTTTATTCCTCGTGTTCGATACTCGGATATTCACTATAGCTATATTACAAACGATAGGTACACTGCCTATCGCGCGTGATTCTAGTTATAATATATTCGTTTTAATTATTACTTGACGTATTCGCACGATCTTTTATTTAATCATACACGCTCGCGATCAGTTCCGATGATCACCGTCTTGAACCTCAGCGTCCTAAGCGGCCTCCTGAACATCGAACCTCGTCTAAGTGTTGAAACATCAACTCCGTGTCTTAGACTCGCACGCCTCCGACCGTCGGACCGCCGTCCGCCGTTGCTGCCGTCGCTGGACCTCAGCGCCCGCGCCAGCCCGCATGCGCGCGCCTCCTGCGCGCGCCGGCCTGCCTTGGTGCCGCACCGTGAGCCACACATGTGCGCACGCTGCCCCTGCCTCGCGCACCAAGCCTCGCACAGGCCCTGCCGAGAAGTCTCGCACCAAGTCCCATGCGCGCCAGCTCTCGCACACCCTGTCGAGAACTCCCGCACGCCCTTCGCCTGTGTGCGCGCGCCCCGCGCACAGCCCCGCGCCCAGTGTGAGTGCGCGGCCCGGCCAGGCCCAACTAATGTACAATTGCGTTACCCGACCCATATGTAACGCCAAAGGTTGAACTACTAAGATGTGCTACTTTAGAGCAGTCTCTAATCCACGGCATAATAACACAATTAATTTTGCACAATAATACAGTTACTACAATGTTTTTTCTCCAACCCATAAACTTTACTTTTCAACACTAATTTTTACTCCAACTCATTAACTCTATTTATGTACTGAAAAATTTGTACTCAACACTAATGACTCATTAAACTTTATATTTTAATTACTAAAAAGTCAATATTTTAATTATTAATATTTAAAAATTAAATAAATTACAAAATTAATATTATCTAATTATAATTTATTAAATTAAAAGCAAAATATCAATAAACAAAAGCAAATTAATTTATTTTTACTTTTTTTTATAAAAAGAATATAAAATTTTAAATATAATTCAAATATGTTTTATTAAATAAATGGAAATTACAACTCTATTCTTGTATTGGAATCTAGGTTTTCCTTTCTACTTTGATTGGATTCCCTAATTCGGCGGTGGATTTGACTATTTCATTTGTGCGCTTCGAATACGATGGCGGAGAACAGCGGCAGCAACGGTAATGAGGGAGAAATCGAGTACGAGAGCGATGCAGAGGAGTCAAAGCTGTCCCTCAAAGCTCGTCGGAGAGAAGCAAGCGACGACGAGGACGATGGAGACGAGGAGGGAAAGCAGCGCCGCGAGGATGCCGTGAGGTCGACTCGTCGGATTGACGTGTCCGACGGCGAATCGGAAGGAGCCGTCGCGGAATACGACGGTGCATCGGGCGAAGATGTGGATTATGCTGAGCTCGGAGAAGAGGAGGAGCAGTATGGGGAGGATGAATACGGTGAGGAGTATTTTGAAGAAGAAGAAGGAGGAGGAGGTGTGGGCCGTGATGATGACGTGTCGGACGAGGAAGGGAGGAATAAGGTGGTGGCTGAAGGTAAAGATGGAAATTTGCAAGATGGCGGTGAGGAGAGGAAGGAGGCGGCGGTGGAGCCATTTGCTGTGCCTACGGCGGGAGCTTTCTATATGCATGACGACAGGTTCAGGGACAATGCCGTCGGTGGTGGCAGGAACAGGTAGAGATTTAGGAGATATCCTCGTGATTGTTGATATTGATAGGTGGGGGGGTTGAAGTGGCACTGATTAGATCAGACAAATAGATGTCTATAAGAGGATTCCACAAACTTGTTATTGGTGCAAATTGATCACAAGTCCGACGGAAAATATTAATTAATACCTTTGAAATGGGTCTCTAGGTGTAGCTTTTGTTAAATTTGCTCACTGGCAATCAATAAATGCATATATTCGATGGTAGATGGTTTTTTGTGTCTGGTCAATAAGAAGGTTATTTTTGCTTTCCATGCCATCGTTGTCAAATATTTTTGGCTGCAAAGTTTGATAATGAATGGCATGTTTGGATGTTATGTGTTATATTTGCTAAAAAGATGCATCTTTTATTTTTTATTTTTTTTAATTAGACGAACTATTGGAGGTAGAAGATTATGGGAGTCGAAAGATGATAGGAAATGGGGGCATGACAAGTTTGAGGAGCTTACAACGCATGAAAGGCATCATGAGGTAAAATATTTATTTCATTTGTTTGTAACTTTATGTGTTTTTCTGGTTTCCTTGATGTTTAGTATTCGTAGATATCTAACATTCTTACTTGAGTTATAATTCCAGCGCAGGACAGGTTCTCGTGGTCGTTACAGGGGCCGCGGTAGAATGAGGGGTGTGGAAAGCCATGACACACAAGGAACTAGGCGCCGTGACTTTACTAATAATATCACTCAGAACAATTGGAAGCAGAAAGATGCTCATAAGAGTGTCAGAGGACGAGGACCTCGAAGATATCAGTCATCTTTTAAGAATGAAGATGATGCACCGATCACTCGGAACAAACAGTGAGTATTTAATTTCGCTTTATAGGTATTTTTCTGATTTCAGCGGGCTAGGACTGATGATATTGTCGGTTTTGTAGGTCTGGGGAATCTGTTGATAAACTCTCTCGTGCTAGTTCTGTGGGTAGCAGTAAGCCCGTGTCGACTGCAGAGACCCACAGTGGTCCGCCAAGGAAGCAAGTTGCATCTAATTTGAATGTAGCTTCTCCGCCATTTTACCCGACTGGTTCATCCACAAAAGACAACATCGGCTTGCCGCAGAGGGATGTCAAAGTTGATTCAACAAATCAAAATGGTCAGCAATCCACTGTGGCCGAAAGCTTAAATACGGTGCAGTCAACTTCTAAAATGCAGGGAAGAGATAATGGAGATTCCATTGGCATGGAGAAGCTCTCGATTAATGAATCAAATTCTGTAATTACCGGAAAACCTTCAAAGCAGATCTCACTAACCAACACATCATATCCAAACCCTGCTCGGCCACAATTAAGAGGTCAAGGAAGAGGAATGACTTCCTCGAGTCACATGACTTATCAACCACTCGCCTCTAATAACTTTGCCAACAAGGCTCCACCAGCTAGTCAGCCACAAAATTTCCAGAGGAATTCTGGTCAGAATCACAATCAATCTTCTGTGCATGGTTCTCACACTCCTCATCCAAAGGTTGCTGCTGGGGCTGTGAATCCCATTGAACCTGGGATTGAGTCTGCTTCAGCATCAGGTGATTATAAGCCTTTGTTGGCTGACAAAGGAAGAGGGACCGTGCAAGGAAGTAGTAAAGGCTCTTTCCTATATGGTGCATCTCAGGTTATGGGTGGCCCTGGTAATATGCCCAGTGGTCGTGCTGATCCAAACTTTCCAACTTTTTTGCCAAGTAATGCACCTTTTATGCTTAAATTTTCTAGCCTATTTACATTTTCATCTGTGTGTTTTTTGATTGAGGAACACTGTGTGGCTTACTTGAAACGAGCCAAAAGAAATGAGTGTTTCCTATTTATCCAATGCCTTCATGACGTTTTTTATGTTAAAAGTGTTTCTTTCTTATGCTTGGATTCTGTCTATTTAACAGTCATGCAGTTTGGTGGTCAGCACCCTGGCGGTATTGGTGTTCCTGCTGTTGGGATGGCCTTCCCTGGATATGTTGGTCAGCCACAAGATGGTCGAGCAAACTCTGAAATGACTTGGTAACTATTATTGTACCATTTACTCTTAAGGAATACATAGCTTACAACCCTTTAAGGGTGAGTTTGGTATGCGGAATTCGGTGCGGAAAGGAAAAGAAACATATTATGGTACGACACGTGAGGCGTAATGTATAACGATCCGATGCATATCATTTCATTTTCCTTTTCTTTTCCGCGTTGGATTCCGCATACCAAACGGACCCTAAATGACTCGACATTTCTTTGTAAGCTGGGTTTTCAGGATCAGTTGTCCTTTGTCCTAGGACTTTTTTAGTGATTCAGTCTACCATATTAATGAATCAAAAGTATAATAGTCAATTTTCCCATACATCCAGGTTACCAGTACTAGCTGGCGCTGCCGGAGCGCTGGGTTCTTCATATTGTCCTCCATATATCACTGTTGATGGCTCCTATAATGCTCGCCCAATGGGGCAGACTTCATCTGCAATTTCTATTTCAAGGTACTTGGTTGATAAGTAGCATGTCTTTATGAACCCCAACCCAACTGCTTCTTTTTTGGAACTACTGATATTTTTTTCCTTCCATTATGTTCGATATTAATTGTGTTGACAGAGTAAGTTTTTTCTTATTTTGCAGTAATGACAATGATGCAGCAAAAGTTGGTAACGAAGTCGTGCCAGCACGAAGAAATGGTAAGATGGTACCAGCGAACTGTATGTTTGTAGAATCTTTGATGTAATCGTCCTACTTTATGGAACTCGTATGTGTACTTCTTTTCTTGCAAGATCTTGGGAATGATGACTTGGGGCAGAGGCAAAAGAACAGTAGAAGGTCAGTAGGAATTGTGATTTATCTCTATGGCATATACCTATCTATCAAATTTAAGAATTTCCTCATAATCAATGTTTCCATTACACCTTTTGTTTGCAGATATACGGAGATGAAGTTCAATCAGTGAAGTTTCCCCTTGGAATAATTAAGTGGATATTAACAACCATCCTTAGGGTTCACATCTCCTCTACCTCTTGCTCGTTCGTTCCTGAGTTTGCACGGTGTGTCCTTTCGAGTTCTCTTCCATGCCTCTCGTGTCCTCCAGCTATAGATCTGGAGAGCTTTTTCCAATATAAATAAGGTTGATTCATGATATTCGAATCACCATTTAATTTTTCCTTTAACGTTTGTTACGTTTCATTTTCTATCTGTTGGTTTTTGGACCAAAAATTCTGAAACATTCATCTTACTTTTGATGCTTCGTTTTCTTACAATTATTCTATCACTTGTGTCTTCACTTTATTCATGAGCTCTCCCATTCTTTACTGCGTTGGTTGGATAGGTACGAACAATGCTCGTTGATTTATGAAGAAAATTCCAGCTGATCCACTTACAGCTTCCTTTTCTTTCTTTCTTTCTTGTAAGTATGCTTCTGTCTGCTATACACACACACCCACACACACAAACACACACACACACACACAAGTTGAAGGAGCATGAGCTTATTTATTTTTGTCCCACAAGCAGGTTTTGTCCGTGCGTTTGAGTTTTCCCGTGATTGCTTGTAAGAAAAAAAAGAAGATCAACGAGGGGTTTCTCATCGCCTCCTTAAAAAGTTCGGTGAGATTCTTCTTGTTAAGTTATACATTCAATGTTATTGGCTTTTGCGTCTGTTTCGAACACTTGATGGCGGTAAATATGTTCCCTTGGTCTCACAAGTTTAAAAATCTTGAGAGATGAATCATAAGATTATAAAAATGCCAGATTCGATAGCTAAACAATTCCAATCTGAGCATCATAGATGAAACAGTAGTTGAAATCCAGGAAAAGAAAAATTCTAGATATTATCTCCTTTTTCATTACCAGCCTTGTTATAACAAGGGAGATAAGGGGTTGTTCGTTAACCATGGATGCCATGCCATGCCCACTTTCTGCAATTAACGATTTTTCATCTAAAGCAATCAAAAAAGCAGTATAAGAGCATCTCCAACGGATACTTCATTTTTGTGCAGAACACAAAAATAAAGTCCATCTTTACTCCAATGGGACTATATATCTGACACTAATTGTGTTGATTAGCAGATATACTCCAGATGTAGAGTACACACAATTTTCAACACAAATTGTTTTGTACTTTCTTTTTATTTATAATTTATTTAAATAAAAAATAATTTACTTATATTTAAATATTTGATTTTCTTATAATAATAAAAGTAAAAATAATATTAATATCCTATTATTTATTTATATTTTCGTTTAAGTTTAATAAAATTATAATTAAATAATATGCCAAGTTTATAATTTAGTAAATTATTATAATTTTTGACATTTTTAATTATTATAATATAAAGTTTAATATAGGAATTTGATTTTTAGAGTAATAGAGTTAATGGGTTGGAGTGAAAATTATTGTATAAAGTAGAGTTTATGGGTTGTAGTATGCACTGTAGCAGCTGTAATATTGTGCAGAATCAACTGTATTTTCATGATGCGGGTTGGAGATGCTATAAGAATTCAATCAATCGTAGACCACCGCAACTCACATATGTGGACGTTACAACTTTCCAATAATATGATTACTTTCGTTGTGTAAATGTTGAGATTTAACACAGTTTTAAGTTTATAAGTTATAACACGTTTAAATTTAAAACGAAAATAGAAAAGGCGAGCACGGGCTTTTCAATGTGGATCGTTCGATTTAATAATATTGCCCACTTTATTTTGGTTTCATGAATCTCTGATCTATGATAAGAAGTTTAGCTAAAGATGTAATCGTTCGAACAAAAAATAAATAAAAAGGATATTTGGATCGCTTCGAGAGTTTATCTGCTTTTATTTAAAAAAACAATCCAAGATTAGTAAGTTGCTTTTTGTTTTTTTTTTTTTTTTTTGTAAAACATATCATTGAATTTAAAACGAATGCTTTCTCTAAGTTTATCTTTACACACTTTTTCATTTCGAGCGTCCCAATATAGTATTAAATATTCTTAAAAGACGTGTCAAAATATACACTTTTTTATTATATTATTATAATAATACTATCTTAATTTGCGTGCCCACCAATATACGTGATAAAGATAACGGGACAGAGGGAGTATCATCTTATACATGAATACATCGTTAATGTGGTTTAAAATTTCAAAACAGAAAGAAAAGAAAAAGAAATATTCCCAAGTAAATTCTCAGGGACAAAATAGTAACTAAAGCGTTCGTCATCCTCTCAATCGACACAGTTAAAACGTCGTCGTCGACCACCAATTCCGCAGCTTTCAATTCTAAAACACCAACCTTTCAATTCTGCGATATACGTTTCAAAACCCTTACTTTGAATAAATCTCTTCTCACTTGATCGCATTGCGGTTTTCTACGGTGCTGATTACTGCTCTATCTGAACAATGGCGGGATCTTCTCTGTCAGGGTTGCTAGACCACTTAAAACTCGCGAGGGAGTACGCAGTTGAAGGGCTTTACGATACCTCTGTTATTTTCTTTGATGGCGCCGTTGCTCAGATTAACAAGTAATTGATTCTTATCTCTGGAGACCTGTTGCGTTTTCTTGTGCTTGGATCTTTTTGTATTGAGCTGTCTATGCGAAAAATATGTACGGATTGTACAAATTGAAAACTTGATTAAGTAAGTGTAGAGTTTTTGTTGTGGCTCATGGGTTCGTTGAACTAGGACTTCTGCAGTAATTTGATTGTGTATGAGGTCATTTACTTTATTCATATTTTATCTTTTGAGTAATTTGGAAAGGTGAAAGATTGTGTAAGTGACTAGTAAAGTAAAGGGCTGATTACAATACATTGTTATGGAATATTTGGTTTTTCTTTTCCACAATGATATGATTTCTGATTTCACCTGATCTGAAAATCTCCTCTTTCGCCGAAACCACTTCTGCAGACATTTGAATACAGTAGACGACCCTTTACTCCGTTCGAAATGGACGAACGTGAAGAAAGCAATATCAGAAGAAGCCGAAGTCGTCAAGCAGTTAGAAGCTGAGAAACGATCGTTTAAGGATGTAAACATCGGCGGCAGACGCCCTAATTCGCCTCCCATTTCAACGAAATCTTCATTTGTTTTCCAGCCGTTGGATGAGTATCCTTCATCTGCTGGTGGTCCGATGGACGATCCTGATGTATGGAGACCGCCCACTCGAGACCCAACGAGTCGTAGGCCCGTAAGAAGTGGGCAAGTTGGAACGAGAAAGTCAACCCAAGATGGAACTTGGGCTCGGGGAGCTACCAGTAAAACGACGACACGTGGCGGGAAGTCAAACCCCACTAGTAAAGTCAACACGGGCCTTCGAGGATCAACTTCGACAAAGAAAGGCGCTGGAAAGGCACCCTCTGGAAAATCTGAGCCTGTGGTAACTTCTTTAATTCTGATGTTACGTAAAATCAAAAGGATTTTCCATATCTTCGAATCTGGCATTGTGTCACATGTAACATATCTAAATGTCGAAAGGTATTTATGAGTCCGTGGGTTGTTTTACTTTTTCTTTATGATGGCAACCCACAGATTTTATTCCGCTTTATACTTCTTAGGACCGAATCTTAGAATGTTTATTGAAGGGTAGAATTTTATCTTATTACTAGTTTTCACTTCTTTTGTATATATTGTAGACATAACTGTTTGCTTAGCTCCTATCACACTCTCACACTTTTCCTGATAAAAACTCTCATCGATTTCATTATCAGAGTGGTGATTCTGAGGATGGGAAGTCCAAGAAAATTCAGTACGAAGGGCCCGACGGCGACTTGGCAGCTATGCTCGAGAGGGACGTCTTGGACTCCACGCCTGGCGTTAGGTGGGACGATGTTGCTGGGCTGACCGAAGCCAAAAGGCTGCTCGAAGAAGCTGTTGTACTTCCACTTTGGATGCCCGAGTATTTTCAGGTGTGCCTAAATTCCCTTCTTTCAACAACGATTCTAATCCATAATTATTTCATCCTTTCCCAAATTATGGTATAATTCGAACAATGCAAAACCCTAACATCTTAGTCCATTCATATATAGGGAATTCGAAGGCCATGGAAGGGCGTGCTCATGTTTGGCCCACCTGGGACTGGTAAAACACTCCTCGCCAAAGCAGTTGCTACTGAATGTGGGACGACTTTCTTCAACGTTTCTTCGGCAACCTTAGCCTCTAAATGGCGCGGAGAAAGCGAAAGGATGGTTCGCTGCTTGTTCGACCTAGCAAGAGCTTACGCCCCGAGCACAATTTTCATCGACGAGATAGATTCTCTATGCAACGCTCGAGGGTAAAAATTAGCAACTGCTGAAATATTATAATCAATCGCATACATGGGCTTAGCAATGATGCGCTTATCGAATCTTTTTTTTTTTCAGGGCTTCTGGCGAACACGAATCTTCGAGGAGGGTGAAATCAGAGCTTTTAGTTCAGGTAGACGGCGTAAACGCTTCTGCGACTAACGAAGATGGCACTCGAAAGATAGTCATGGTTTTAGCCGCAACTAATTTCCCTTGGGACATTGACGAAGCGCTGAGGTTTTTCTTTTTCTTTTCATCCTTTTTCTTTCATTTCCATTTTCGCGGCGTACTATAATACTCTTATTACGCAGGAGGCGTCTGGAGAAAAGGATATACATTCCTCTTCCCAATTTCGAGAGCCGAAAGGAGCTTATAAGGATAAATCTGAAGACCGTCGAGGCAATTCAACGCCTTTTTATTTCCCATCTTTTTCTTTTTCGATGCGCATATGTATATATATGTAATAATCTTATTTCTCAGGTGGCTAAAGACGTGGACATCGATGAGGTGGCGCGTAAGACTGAAGGGTACAGTGGAGATGATCTGACGAACGTTTGCCGAGACGCTTCTTTGAATGGAATGAGGCGAAAGATTGCGGGAAAAACGAGGGATGAGATAAAAAACATGTCCAAGGACGAAATATCGAACGACCCAGTCGCTATGTGCGATTTCTTGGAAGCCATTGCTAAGGTTCAGCCCAGCGTCTCGGCGGCGGATATTGAGAAGCATGAGAAGTGGGTTCAAGAATTTGGATCTGCTTAAGCTTCTTTGTCTTTAACAAAAAAAGGAAACTTCTTTTTTCTTCTGAGTATGACGTTCTTGATTTGGGCATTTGTTGTATGTTTTTTATTGGGTTCGAGGCTTGTTTGTAGTAGTCTTTTGTATTAGTGGAGTTTGTATTTCAAGATTTGATTATTATTATTATTATTACACTATTGTTTGCAGTCCTAACTTCGTTTTATAAACAATTTTGAGGGAGAACATACGTGTATAAAGATTGAGAAACAGTTGTGTGTTTTATGAATTACAGTATGGTGCAACCAAGTCAATATAATGGTTTCACTGTTTTATTTAAGTAGTCGTTTTTTTTAACAACTAGTTGAAGTTGATTAGTCCATAGGTTTCTCCACGTCTATTTTACCATATGGTTAATTTAAGGTTTGTCTCTCAATTATTATCGAAAAGAGGCGGTCGATTCAAGGGGATTTATGTCTCTTATTGAAAATATATTTTATGTATAATTAACGAAAAAATTCTTATTTTTATAAAATTTTATCAAATATATTGTATTTTCACAAAATTCAATTATATCTGCGTAGCCGTAGCCTTAACTTCCATATACTATTTTTTATTTATTAACGAAGCAGCCACGAGATGCTTACGCAGAACAAGCCACAACTCATGTAAATAATATTTTCTTGAAAATGTCTCCAACAAACAAAGGCCATCATATTTTCCGATGCATGCTTTTTTTTTTTCTATCCAATCAACAACAAGCCGATCATCAGTATCAAATATCAAACTATATAAATATCTTTTTAAATCTTTATAATCAAATTGATAGAATAATATGAAGGGCCATATCATCTACATTGTTCCCTTCATCATCTTCTTCCTCGCTCTAGTTCACGTTCCACTACACGTACAAGGTAATAATAAACTAACTCTATTCATCTCAATTCTTAACTGAAACTCATGTAATAAACATAGATTAACGAAATTTACTTGGCTCATCTTCTTTTTGCAAAAAAAAAAAAGGCGATGTATGTGAAAATGTGAAATGTGGAGAAGGGACTTGCGTGCCTTATAGCAGTTCGATTCTTGGATTTGACTGCGTTTGCTATGGTGGATGGAAGAAAATCCAACTTGGACCCTTTACATTCCCTGCTTGTCTTATACCAAATTGTAAGCATATATACAATCTAATACTATATCTATCTATCTATCTATATATATATATATATAATATTATATATATATATACAAGAAATATCATTTTCTTCAACTTTTGTAGGCACGGTGGATCCTCAATGCAGCGGCGCACCACCACCGCCCTCACCGCCACCATCCATTCCATCTCCGCCCAATATATTAGACCGTAATTCATCGAAAAATTATTTTTTCACAATTTCAAACTACATATGGTGAGGTTTTGATGCAATCATAACATGATTTTAGTTTATTTTTCAACAGCTTGTTTCCTCGTATGGTGTAATGAAGGCACTTGCGTAGCAAATGGGGATAACCATACTTGCAAATGTAACGAAGGATCGAGCAATTTATTCAATGACAATAGCCAGGCTTGCTTCCCACCATGTAAGCTTTTAATAAACTATTACATACTTTTTCATGATTTACGAATTCTTTTTTACTTTCATAATCTTTATGATTTGCTCTTTTCATGTGCGTAGGTGCTTTTGGATTTGATTGCAGCGGGCTCGGGCTCGGCCCGCATGAATTTCCACCGCCGCCGCAAACAACTACTAATGGTATGTTCGCATCATCACCACCACCTGCAAATGGTAGGGTTGGCTATATAATCGATAAACCCATATTAAAAGATAAAATAAACATATTGTTCATTATTTTTCTTTTTATTTATTTCGTATAGGTCAAAATCCAAAGGCTTGGAGGAGCTTTGCTAGCAAAACGGCCATCACGTTATTTGAGATCATATTTGTAGCAGTAGTAGCCTTATAAGTTATAGCAAATGTCAATTCGTAACATATTTGATGGACATTGGCAAATATACAACTGTTAACTTTCGTCTATTCTCAATTTTCCATATATACATCATTCATACTCATAAGAAAGAGGAAAAATAACATAGCTCTAATAAAGTCAGCCATTCTGTATTTTCGGGCATCACATTATCAAGACGTTCATCTCTTCTCTCTTGAGTATTATTTTGTACTCACTCCTCACCACAACTTTATCACATAAGTTGTTGGGCACGCAAATTAAGGTGACATTATTATAATAATATAGTACAATGAAAAGGTAAAAATAATGTATATTTTAACACGTCTTAGAATATTTAATATTATTATATTGATTGTTTGTGATAGTTTTTTGCTAAGAGCAACTCCAGCCGAGCTGGAAAACCAAAAAATTTTCCAAATTTTACTCCAACCGGTACCAAAAACAAAACCTAAAATGCGATTTTTAATTTCTCTCAAATGAAAAACGCATCTTTGCATCTGGGAACAGTTATTATGCGATGGAAATTTTCAATTTGCTTTCAAGTCCTAGTTTTATGCTTTATGTCAGACAATAGCTGGATAAGACGTTTGACCATGTACGTACAACAATCATCATGCACCTTTTGTCACAAAAAGTTGTCAGATATGAATTATCACTTTGCCATGTGCAGACAATCAATATATATATATATATATATATATATATTGATTGTACACGAAAAATACATAGAAATATTCCTAAGAGTATTGAATTTAGATGCTTGAGGTCTCGATTTTGTGGTGTTGCATCGAAGCACATAGATTGGCTACTAAATTAGTTTATCCACAATACCTCATGTACGAAGTCATATTATATTTTTAATAAATATTTCGATTTGTATGTATAAATATATTGTAGTTGTCGTGTTTTTAATAAACATTAAGCGATGCTTTTTATATGTATAAATATATTTTTATTATTAACTTTATTAATTTTTTCAATTAAATCTATCTAGTGATCTAATTTGTAAAGTTGTAAATTATGTCGGTAGTATTGAATTTGTAAAAGTTGGTGTGGAAGTGAATATTACAAAATAGTCAATTGAGTTTGAGAATGAGTAAATCGGTTGGAGAAGAATGACTGCGTTTTGAGTTTGAGAATGCGTTTAACGGTTGGACATGGTAAGGAAAGGTGATAAAATTATTGGACGCACGAAATGAAAAAATGTGATAAAATTAGCGTGACGGAGGGAGTATTATTTAAAGAATTTTCTTTTTATACATATATATACACCCTTTGGGGCCTCACTATATTTCACATCCTATTAATATAATTTTTCGTACATTGGAGTCATCAGAGATTCATTCCCATTAATAAGCGTTCAAATTCGTACGACATATATGATATATGGTATGCATATTTCTCATGGGAATCCAATCACTAAATCGTCAGAAAAGCATCAAATCACTGGATTTATTACCATACATCAAAAAACTTCAGTCATCGTCGACGAAAGCCAGTCGAAAAACCTTTTTGATCCAACCCATAAGAAAAAAAAACGCATAACGTACCAACTACTCAAAGCCTTCGATCGTCGAAATTTCTTTTAGGTGGATTCACTCTTAAGACCTTCGGCGATGTGAGCCTTCTCAATCTGATGAGCAACCTCGTTCACTACATCCTTAACGTTCTGCGATGGCCCATTACCACTTTCTTCCTCCGTCAAAGGACCAGTTTGCCATATCCTAATAGTCCCGTCCTCAGAGCCCGAAGCATAAGACTCACCGCCTGGCGAGAAACGTACACAATGAACCGGGCCATGGTGCCCCTTATTACACCCTACGCATATGACGAAAAGAAAGTCAGAACCCTTCATTAGAACGAAAAACACACACGCACGCACAAAGATGTGATTTTTACCAACTTCATCCCCAGTGTGGAAGTCAAAGACATGAACCCACATATCTTCACCGCCGGCGATGAACTTATTGCCATGCTTTGGTTCCAATGAAGCTGATTCCATGATGCAGGGCATGTCGTAGCTCTTCAACAACCCAAAGCTGTCAGAATATCAGTTAACAGATCTTTGTGAATCTTTGAAGAGTTATTCGTATTATCAATTATCATCAACTGAATATTCGGGAAAAAGAGCATACTGATTTGCATCCCAGAACTTGACGGTTGACCCATCAGCAGTGGTTATGTAACGGCTATCTTGGCTCACTTCGGCGCTGGTCACAGATGATTTCGTCTCGAGTGTCCGAACGACCGTCCCAGTTCTTACATCCCATAACCTAAGCCCATAAGTAATGCGTTAAACTAGATCGGAGGTTGAAATAACAGTTGCCATTCAAGATAAATCATCAAACTAAAATGAGCTATGCATATTAAGATACTGTTAAATTACTCTTATGCCAACAAAGTAGGGAAATACAGATGTTCTTGTTGGACATAATACCTGACTCCGCCCATATCAGTGCAGGTACCGAGTATGGTCTGATCACTGTGCATAAAAGAAACAGTTCTGACTGAACCAGGAGACTTTTCAATTTCTCGAGGAGGTTCCTCGGGGCGATTCAAGTCAAATATGCGGATGGCCTTTTCCATTCCTCCAGTCAAAAGGAAGCGGGTATCCTTCAGATACAAGGGGAAAAAACAATTTTGAGCCACAAAATCTTTAGTACAAATGTGCGAACAGCTCACAGAAAAACAGGAAGTTTATTTCCACAAAAATTGAGAAACAGCAATTAAGAAAGAAGTGGTAAGTGAGAGTACAGCTGGTCAATACTACCTCTGAAAAAGCACAAGCACGAACTATGTGCTTATGTTCAAACGAATGAACTTCATCCCCAGTTAAAGCATCCCATAGTTTCCTACAATGAAATCGATAACATTAAGGCCCACGCAAAATTTGTCAAAATAGTTTCACGATATGGAGGTGAAGCTTCTATTCGGCACTACTTTCGAGTACATACTATGTTACTTAAGAAACGAAATTCGTTAATAATCCACGACTAGAGATAAGCCTTTTTCATAAAAAAAAAATGAAATTTCGAGGGTTGATCAAGAACGTACGCAGAAAAGTCAGCTGAAGCAGTGGCGGCACGCAAAGCATGCTTGTCCAGGCAACAACTCCACACGGCGCCTTTATGCCCTTGGAATGTACCGATCCAGTCACCAGTCTCCCCATTCCTTAGCATAGGGGTGGAATCTAAGAAAGGAATAGAATAACGAAAACAACCTCAGAATACTATATATAGATATTTTTCACAGCACGATATTATCCCAATAGTGAAACAAGTAATGTACAAAACAGATGTACGACAAGAATATCTTCTTCCATAAAAGAACATAAGCAAGGGAAAAAATTAAGTTATGCAAGGAAGATAGATAGATCTAATAGAATTTAAATGTCAATGTACTGAATGCAAGGAATGATGGAAAAGATTAAGGACGATAATAAGTTGGAGACAAGTGGCTGACAGGCAACAGAAATGCAATGAAGTGCCTTACCAAACAGTATCAAAAAACAACGGTGCTGCAAATTTTATTGCGCGTAAACAAATGAAATTGCTTATAAACATGAAACATCTCGCTGTCTGACGTGTGTCTCTACCACTGGGGCAATGCGAAGATCTTTTCATCCACTTACTAAAATCCAATCATATCTACAGCATCATGATTCTATAAACTATTTGATCTACCCCCCATATCTGAACACAACTAAATTATCAAATGAGCTCAAGAATGCTAGGCGATAGCTGCAAAATCAGATCGTAATCAACAACAATAAAATAGTCCTTAATGAGTATCCACACTCCACAGCACAAACAGAAAACAATTCCTGATACCCACAGATGCAATCACTTAACACTGCCACTTACCAAATCAATCAGAAACCAAATCGAGAATCACATGAAAAAACAAGCACACTATTTGATTTAAAGCAACATGAAAACAAAATCAAAATATTACCCTTGCTTGCACTAACAAGAAAGAAACCGTCGGGCGTAATTGGGCTGTAAAACAGGTCAACCACCGGGCGAGAGTGCCCGTGACAAACCAATGGAGCCACCGCTTTCTTCTTATCCATCTATTCTAAACACAACAACAAGATATCTCTTACTTCCCAAAAGATTCAGCTCGTCAACAAAGGGACAACCCTAATTGCCGAATTCAGCGGAATTATTTTGTTCTAAAAGCAAAAATTAAACTTTTTCTCCACTTTTTTTGATATCTCACACAAAATTACAGCTGAAACTCTACAGATCAGACGCGTCCTTGCAAATACAGAATCGAAAAAGAGTAGTATCTGCGGTTCTGTATATATAATACGGATGTATATGCTGTGGCGGCAATGAACACAGGTGGGAAACCCTAATTTCTGGAAGATTTATGCGATTATGATCCACACCTCCTAACCCTAAGACAGATCAGATTATTTCCTATTCAGAATCAAGAAAATCAAAACAAATGGATAATCATCTACAAATGCTCCTCTGAGTATAGGGCTAGGCGCAAGCTGTAATTGGGACATCGCCTCCTTAATTTATAGGAGCAAAAACAGAACTTCCTATTTTAATTTTTCCTTTCTGTTAAAATCATCAAAAAATAATAATTATGCTTTTTATCCACAAATCAAAGTAATAAATTGGCTTTTTAAATTAAATAATGGGAAAAAATATAATATTTAATGAAATAGGGTCATTTCTGAAATATTTAACAAAATAGGGTATTTCGCGGTTAATACCCGCGTCGTCGCACCCATTAGGGGCGACGTCGCGCCCATTATCACTTATCAGCGATGCAAGCTTTTTGTTTTTTTTTTTTAATTTATTTCTCAACGTCGCCCCCATTAGGGGCGACACTCTTTATTTTTTCTTTTTGTTTTATTTTTATTTAACTTATTTTGTAATTATTAATTATATAATCCACCGAATCATAAAATCATCGTTATTTCATGTGATTTACATAATAAAAATTAATAAATGCTTCTAATTTATTGTTTGTTTCACGACGATTAAAATGATATGCATATCTTATATTTTTCGATATTCGAAAATATTTGTTATTTTTATAAAATTTATAAAACAATATAAATTAGATAAAAAATAATAATTTAAACTAATTTTAAGTCAAAGAAGCATATCATTTTATAATTTTTTTTATTTTTTAAAAAACTAATTTATATATAATTGGTTTTTGAATTATATTTAAAAAAATAAAAAATTATAAAATGATATGCTTTCTTTGACTTAAAATTAGTTTAAATTATTGTTTTTTATCTAATTTATATTGTTTTATAAATTAGTTGTTTAATTATAAAAATAAGAAATATTTTCGAATATCGAAAAATATAAGATATGCATATCATTTTAATCGTCGTGAAACAAACAATAAATTAGAAGTATTTATTAATTTTTATTATGTAAATCATATGAAATAACGATGATTTTATGATTCGGTGGATTATATATTTAATAATTACAAAATAAGTTAAATAAAAATAAAACAAAAAGAAAAAAAAAAGAGTGTCGCCCCTAATGGGGGCGACGTTGAGAAATAAATAAAAAAAAACAAAAAGCTTGCATCGCTGATAGTGGACGCGACGTCGCCCCTAATGGGTGCGACGACGCGAGTATTAACCGCGAAATACCCTATTTTGTTAAATATTTCAGAAACGACCCTATTTAATTAAATATTATATTTTTTCCCATTATTTAATTTAAAAAGCCTAATAAATTGATGAATTGATAACGTACGAAAAACCTCTGTATATTAATAACTTGTAAATTAATAATCTCTCTATAAAATAAAATCTCGTGGTCCTGACTTGTGCTTTGTAAAAAAAACATTCGATAAGATAATAAGATAGTACTTTGAAAATTCTCTTTATAAATATTAGGTTCCACTAAATGTCTAAATTGTTATTCGTAAAATATTACCATTCAATGTAATGCTTATTATAATTGCACAATATTAACGAGCTTTACTATGATCAACATGTCACTCAGAAGATCATTACAACAAATAATATTAGCAATGTTATTTTTGAAAAATAGTTACATCATATATTTGCATATAATATGAAGATAAAATACTCACTTGTCTCATCTGATTCAGTTCGTCATTGGCATAATAGTTGAATTTATAAAAATTTCTTTTATTTAATAAAATATTAATTATCGATATATTAAAATCACTCCAAATTTATTAAAATTTAATAGTCCCAATATTATTAAGTTATTAAGGTTTTATTGTACGGTTTTTGGCTGATTCTCTGATAATATACTAAATATTACTTTTTTCGAAAGATTGTGGCATGGTAAGTATTATCTGCAAAGTTGAAGGGTCGATTCGTAAGTAACGTAAATTACTCTCTAGTAACCTCTTTGAAAACGGCGGCGGAGCGGCGGCGGCCAAGTTCTCCGGCATGAAGGTGTCTTTTATTTTCTCCCTTTTCCACTAATTCTTCTTTCAATATCTTTCATTTGCATAAAGCTATGATATGCATAACTCGATCTGTATATCATAGTATATATAATGCTCAAATATACGATTATACAAACATAAGCGTGTTCAACTACTGACTAAATACATTAACGGAGTTTTTTTTCCCTAAAATCGTGAAGTTCATCTTACCATCTGTTTATTTCACAAACGATGATGGCGAGAGATGATTGTTGCATATTTTTCACAAACGATGATGGCGTTACGTTAAGAGATGATTGTTGCATATTTTTTAATAAGACATACACACATGTTATTAGACTTTTGAACAAATTCTTGAATTCAAAGGTTTCTATTACACGAAGGGGTCAAAAAAGGAAGCGACCCATGTACTTTCTCACTGATTTTTTTCTACTCGTAATAAAGTCGCCAATTTTGAAAGACAAATACCAAACTATTTAATAAATATTTCCACGACATGCACCATCACTTGGCTTGTTGTGTTCCTCTATATTATAGTAGAGCCACAAATGTCACACTTTTATATACAAAATTTACCATATAAATCGAAACCCTCACATAATTAATAATGGTGGTGGGCTAAACAAAACATATAAACGCAACGCAAAATAATAATACGGGTCAATATTTTCAAAGGAGGACTAGTCATGCACTAAAAGAAAAACGTCCGTTGTCCCTACAACAATTATTTTAACATTATTAATACTATATTGATATAGTTATACACAAACGCATGTATGTATGTATATATATATATGCTATCACACAACCTTAATTCGCAAGCCAGTTTTCTACTAGGCTGACCCTTCAAATCTCCCTCCTTAAAAATCCAAGAACTACACAAATCTCCAGGCAATAAAAAGCCTCGATCGAAAACAAGAGAAAGATCAAAAGTCGAAGGAAAGACGATAAGGCAATCAATAACCATCAATATCATAGCTATGGAAGGTTTGCAGAGATCAACGGTGTCGTTTCGCCGGCAAGGTTCGTCGGGGTTGGTGTGGGACGACAGCTCATGGTCCGGCGAGCTGACTCGGCTGGCGAGCCAACGCGGAGGCTGTAATAAACCAGACAAGAATAATAATTTCAGCTGTAAAAAGGATCAAGAAATAGGAACCGTTGGATTGAAAATCGATAGGAGCCAATCCCACGGCTCAGGGAAGGGTTTCCGTACGGCCGGGAGATATGAGCCGGCGGTGGAGCCGCCTTCTCCGAAAGTTTCGGCTTGTGGGTTTTGCGGCGGCGGTGGGAAAAATAGTAAGAAGGCTCATCAACGCCGGCCGGCGCCGAGGGCAGGGAAGCGAGGGTGATTTGGTAATTATTAAATATATATTTATGTATTATATTTATTTTTATTGCCTATGTAAGTTTAGCATCTGTTTTGTAAGATAGTATTAATAATAATAATAATATATTATTGTCATCATCCTAATTATTATTTAATCGAAAACGAGGTTCCGATATACTTGTTGGAATTTGAGATTGAAAACAATTAGCAGGCAGAGAAATACTTATGTCTTGAGTATGTCGGAAAATGACTTTTAATTTGCTGGTTAGGACATCAGATTTGACCTAATCTAATAAATCGGCTAAATACAAAATAAAATAAAAATATATATCAACATCATTGAATTTTTAATTTCATGCTAGAACTATCATGTATGTGTACGTCTTTGTTTCGGGAAACTTATTTTAATTACGAAACTTATTTTAGTTGCCGCCAACGTGCGGCTTCTGCGTAATAGACCCGGAACCATTCTCAAGGTTTAGATATACATGCTATGCAATAAAATAACGTTGTTACTTAGTAGAACATCTCCAATGGGTTGCATAAAACGCCAAAATAGAATATAAGTCTACTTCAATTAAACTTCGTATTTAACATTGTTACAGTGTGAACCAATGTTTTAAAAAGCGTATAGCGTATTGTGTCGCGTTTTAGTGCTGGTGGCGCGTAGCGTAAATAGCGTAGCGCATTGCGTGAGTATTTCGGGTAATCTATATATAATGTAATAAATTTTATATAATACATAATAAATATAACTATGCTATGTTGGTCATTTTTTATGTCATTGTTGTAGTTATGAGACTAAATACCCAATATTTTGTTTATTAATTTTCTGTGGATAATGGAAAGATTTGTGGATATAAATTGGTTATATTTTCAATTGTACTTTAACTATATTACACAATTCATCGATGTATTACTATTCCAAAATTAGTCCTAACATGACCCATTATTATGAATAAATTTACGAATTACACAGTTGATTTTGATCAATACCCAAATAGCGCTAGTATTTTCAAAAATAGCGCAAAAAGCGTAAAAAAAGCATAAAAACGCGTAAAAGCATAAAATAGCGTAAGCTTTTAGAGAAAAATGCAATTTTTAGTACGCGTTGACGCATTTTGTCCCGAAAATACGCGATAGCGCGCTATCTCACGCTTTTTAAAACAATGGTGTGGACCAACAGTGACGCACTTTTAGTCCATCTCCAACCATTCCTCTACGTTTAAAGTTGCTACAGTACAGTTCATCTATATATAGAGTGTAAACAGTATCAATTAACTCCAACCATTTCCTCTACTCTATATCTTACTCTATACACAATATTTATATTTTTCCATTATATAAATTTACAAAGAAATTTCATAATGATATAAATATTTGTTATGATAATTTAATTATATTAGTATTAATTTTTTTATAGTTAATAAGATTTAATATAATTTTCGGTCCATTAAAAATAAACTACATAATTAACAATAACACTAAGAATAAGATCAAAATGTGCCGTTAATTAATATTAACTTTTTGTGCAAATTTTTAATTATTAATTAACATTCTCTCTCCTAGCAGCCCTATTCATCGTCTTTCCCCAAACATTGTTTTTTTTTTTTTTTTACACCAAATCGATCGAGCAGAGCAAAAGTATGAACACCCAGGTTGACTAAATATTATCAACAAACAAAACTGAATCGGAAAAAAAGAAAAAAGAAATGAAACAAAAAAATTTGGGCTACCTGGTACAGTGCCCGCTTCAAATAGCGGGGCACTGTTTATCCCTGCAGATTTACTGTGGCGTTTAGAAGTTCCTTGGAGCTCCTCCACTGCTATGGTTGGCGTCCCACGTTGAATTTGGAGTGGCGTTGGAGATGCTCTTAGAGAACCTACTATTTTCGACGCTAAAATAGCAATATAATTATTACTTATGTTTATTTTCTTTTTATTTTAAAGCTTATCTTAAATATAATTTATTCGTGATTATGATTATAATAATCGATTTTTTAATAGTTATAAACTAATATAAAGTTTTATTAAAATTTAAACCTTAAGCATGTATATTAGTGTAATAAATACTACATAAGACACTTACATGCGATATGTGTATTAACTATATTGAATGGTTCATAAGCATAAATAAATTTTTAGGCACAATTTAAATTTAACTTGCGTTGCTTTATATATATAAATTAATTATAATAATCATAATAAATATGAATTTGTATGAAATATTATTTTTAGAGTTCGAATTAGAGTTAATGGTTTGGAGTAAAAATTAGTGTAAAAGATAGAGTTACTGGGTTAGTAGAAAAGTATTGTGGCAGCTATACTCTTTAATACAATTAACTGAATTTTTCAAGGTTGGAGATTGCCCTGTAGTTTCTAAACATATTCAATTTCGATAATGATTAGTAAAAAATATTAATCTTTAACTCAATATTAGTATTTCATGGAGGGATTTAGACCATCTCAACGGTGCTAGATAATCCAAAAATAGAGTAAATATGCTCCAACCGTACTCCAAATCATAACTCATGATGCGTTACCTTGGATCTGCCTCATCATTAAATGGCATATATGCATTCCATATCAAGCTATGCGTTTGTACTTTTCAATTTGCACATAACCCCTTTTATTTATTTTGTTTATTAAAGAGCTCATATAAAATAAAAATATATATAAAGTTGTTTTTATTTGGCCTTATATATGTTTTTATGTCTAAAAAATTTCATACAAGCTTTTTCTTTTTGTTTTTATATTTGTAATACGATATAAAATATTATTTTGAAAACTTATAAAAGGTGGTATAACAGAAAATATTTCAAAATAGTACTTTGGGTTTGAGAATGAGTTTTTCGGTTGGAGATGAATTACTGCATTTTGAGTTTGAGAATGCGTTTGCGTTTGAAATTGCGTTTTTCAGTTGGAGATGCTCTTACTCTTCCTAACACAACATAAAGCTCCCCGAGTGAATGCATGTTCCTTCGGATAGAGTACAACAAAATTTAGCGCATGTCTCGCTTTAATTGTCAATGCAAAATATAGAAGAACCTAATTTTTTTTTCTTTTAATAATGACATATTTATATATGATTTGTATTATTATCTATCTTTTTAAGTTAAACGTGATATGTATTTGAACTATTAAACAAAATCGAAAGACAAAAAGAAAAAAGTTAAAGGAAACAGAATTGTATCACATATGTGAATTAAACTATTATTTTATTTTTAAGTTAAATATAATATGTTTCGCTTTATTATAAGAAAAAAGGAGAAAAAACGAAAAACAAATCATGTCAAATATGTGATTTTTATTACCATTTATATTTTTTTTTGTATCAAATATGTACATTTGCAATGTTATAACAAAAGCATAAGCAGAATCATCTCCAAATATAATTTTATGCGATTTATATCGTATTTATATTTCTTAGTTAAAGATGATATATGTATATATTTTTATATACTCGCTTTATTAGAGAGGGAGAGGGGGGGGCAATCATGCCGGCTTTAGATATATTATAAAAATATTAATAAAATACTAGCAACCTGAAAATACAGGTATCACACTAAAAAAATTAAGTGCAATAATAACCTGTAACCCACCCTAGAAACTGGTCACATTCACACTTTTGTAATAGTAATAGATGCAGCCCAAACATGTTGGCCATGTCATTCAATTTTAGGATGTGCTCACGAACACCATCAGTGCCATTATATTTTAACATTGATCAAATGTTTCAATTTGGCTCATGTTAGGGGCAATTATTATCACAGACTTATTTAAGTTTGTTTAGGAAAGGCACGAATAATAATTGTGAACTCAACCACTTAAGAAGTACACTTTTGTTTGGAAAGTTAATTAAGCTTTCCATTGAGAAAAGATATATAAATGCAAACTTCCGTTGGGCCGTTTACAAAAATATAATTAAGCTTTTCTCCTTTAAACATAAGTGCTAAAGTATCTAACTACGTTTGTTAAAATCTTCCTTGCTAATGTTTCTACCAATACATGTTCGAATGACACTGGTGCATCTAAACATACCTCTTGTTTATTTCATTGATTCCATTCTGTAAGGAAAGAAATAAAGGGAAATGTGATAACGTGGTCTGAAATGGAAATAATATTCCAATTGAAGCCGTAGGAACTCTGAGACTAATTTTTGGAGAGTGGTTTCAATTTGGACTTATTTAATACTGCTTATGTACCCAGTATTGAAAGAAATCTTATTTATGTATCTCAACTTGATGCTTATAACTTCTCATTAAGTTTGAGAACAAAGGTTTCACCATTTCATTAAATTCCCATGTCGTTTATTCCGGACATTTAGAGGGAAACCGCTATTAGTTATGTGAAAATCCTTTCCATCATTTATTTGAAGGAATCTGAATATGAAATTACAAACAAGTCAACCAGTGGCAAAAGAAAGCTAATCGATAAGAATTCCACGATATAAAGGCTTGAACGTTTATGCCATATATCTCGAGACAATGTCTCATCGAAGATGGAATTCTTCATCATTTAGATTTCTCGAATTTTTATGCATGTATCAGGTGTACTTAAAAAATATATATATACTCAAGGAATTAAACGTAGTGCCACCATGAGTAATGGACTCTTAGAACTGATTCATATTGATATCGGTGGTCCATACACTGCTGGAATTAATCACGAAAAATCCGAAGCGCTCCAGGTTTTCAAGACTTATAAAGCCGCAGTCGAAAACCAACGCGATTGCAAAATCAAAGTTGTGAGATCTGATAGAGGAGGAGAATATTATGATAAATTTTCCAACTCAGGTCACAACCCTGGAGCCTTTGCCTTATTCTTACAAGAATGCGGCATTGTCCATCATGTTTCCATGCCTGAGATGCCTCAGCAGAACGGTGTTGCTGAAAGACGAAACTGTACCCTTATAGATATGGAACGGAGTATGATATGCCAAACATCTTTACCTGAATATCTTTGGGTTGAGGCACTTAAAACAGCCATGCATATACTAATTGGGTTCCTACTAAAGCGACGCCTAAACCCCTTTATGAATTATGTGCGAAAAGGAAACCGAGTATTCAATACTTCCATATATAGGGTTGTCCTGCCGTAGCTAAATTTTCAACTCAAACTTACGAAAGCATGATTCTAAAACCATAAGTTGCTATTTATCGATTACCCGGAACGATTTGAGGGTTTTCGATTTTATTGGCCATCTCATACCATAAGAATTGTCGAAACTCGACATACCGTAATCTTAGAAAATGTCGGTAATTGTGATCATAGCATATCTCGTAAAGTAACTCTTGAAGAGGAACCTAAATTCTTAAATGTTCCCATTACGTCAAGAGTTAGCAATCCCTGAATCTGTGGGAGGATCGCTAAATAATGAGAATATGCATAATATATCAGAACACGATAATGAACCTTCTCCATAAGTCGTTCCAGAACCATCTCCACGGAGGTCTGAACGAGTGAGAAGGCCGACTTTTCATGATGATTATGTCTATTTAGATGACTGTGATCATTCTATTGGGAATGATCATGCGTCATTTGATGATGCGATGACGCGCGACCAAAGAACTCAATGGCTTGAAGCCATGAACGAAGAGTTAAACTCAATGAAGTGGAATGAGGTTTGGGATCTTGTAGACTTGCCTAAAGGATTCAAACCGAGAGGTTATAAATGGGTATTCAAAACCAAAATGAATCCTCAAGGTAACGTCGAACGATACAAAGCCCGGTTGGTCGCTAAAGGGTTTACGCAAAGAGATTGTATTGATTATAACGAAATCTTCTCTCCTGTTTCTAAAAAGAATTCATTCCGCAGTATTATTGCCTTGTAGCTCATTATGATTTAGAGCTACATCAAATGGACGTTAAAATAGCATTCCTTAATTGTGACTTGCATGAGAATGTTTATATGACGCAACCAGAAGGTTTTCTGGTTGGGGGCAAGGAACACATGGTATGCAAGCTTAAGAAGTCCATATATGGCATTAAACAGTCATCTCGACGGTGGTATGGCATTAAACAGTCATCTCGACAGTGGTATTCTAAAATTTTTAGTGGCGATCACTGAATTCAGTTTCAAAGAAAATTTGGCCGACCAATCCATATTTATGAAAATCTGTGGGAGCAAATTTGTTATCCTTGTACTTCATGTGGTACATTATGTGGATGAAATGTTACATGTTCAACGAGACTATAAAACTTTTTCTCGAGTAAATTCGATGTGAAAGATCTTGGTGAAACCTCTTATATTATGGGCATAGAAACTCACTGAGAAGCGCTCGTGACATGAATGTTAAAAAAAAAAAAAGATTCAACGATCTTAATTGCTCTCCCAGAGGAATACCGGTCTTTAAGGGCATAAGTTTAGTTTATCACAGTATCCCAGGATCGAATTGGCGTTTGATGATATGGAGAAATCCCTTATTCATCATTAGTTGAAAGCCTTATGTACGCTCAAGTATGTACGCGCCAAGATATCGCCTAAGAATGCCAAAAAGGTTTCGCGATAGTTACAGTATCCTAAAAACTATATGCTCATTTACGAAAATCAGAGTTCATTAATGTTATAAGATACTCCGATTTTGATTACGTTAGGTGCCTTAACACCAGAAATTAACGTCTAGTTACGTGCTTATGTTATCTGGCGCACCTATTTCATGGAAAGGTCCTACGCAAATGATAACTGCTTCTTCTACCATGGAAGCATAAGTTGTTATTTGAGACGAAGCATTATGTCATGCAAAATGGATTAGAAAATTTATAGCTGAGCTTCGTTCGGTGAACTCAATTACAAAACCACTTAATATTTGATGCTATAATCAGTATGCAGTATTCTTTCCTGATAACAACAAATCATGTACCTTGTTGTGGAAGAAAGGATCCAAAATTGTTAATATCCATTGAGCACATTAGTTAAGTGCCATGGTAGTTGACATGTTAACGAAAGCATTGTCATCCAAGGTGCTTCGCGAACACGTAGACTTGGAACTTCATGCGAGCTTTCATTAAAGAGGTCATTAATTTGATTGGATATTAATTTCGTGATCACATTATGATTATGGATCCTATTATGATTAACGATGTGATTTATTGCTTATGATGTGCACAATTATGAAAAGCATTACCATATTATTCACATCGAGGACCACTTATGTTATGAACCTAGTATCGAAGATGTTGAGTTTGTGACTTAGGAATGAATCTATTTCGTGAGAATTTAGATTCGGCCTATATCCGATTTGATGCTTAGATATATGGTTATTATTAAGGATATAGTTGCCGGTATAATCCCATCATGAAAAATTGATTAATTATATCTTTGGCCAAGTGGGAGAATGTTGGATTCGACGGGATCCATTCCCGTTATTGTTGGCCTACAGAAATAATCAGTTGGGATTATTTGATCCTTAATATTTTATAATTGATTGCCCGGTTATTAATCCTTGATGGACGGACTAGTAACCCTTATACTTATTGGGCCGGTCCTGTCTCTTGCTCTACATTTATTATATGGCTCTCTGGTGATTCTATAAATAGGCTATTACATTGAGCCTTTCATAATTACAACATAAAACATGTAACGTACAAAACTCATAATGTTTAAGAGTTTGAAATGCAAATTCATAGTCTTGTACATAACGTTTTCGTACAAGGCACTTAGTAAATATATAAGCGTATATTACAAACGTTCCTAACGATCGAACGATACGCTGAATCACTATAACGTGGGAGCCTTAAAGAAGTACACAGGTCTCCATCACCTCCGTAGAGCGAAAGAGGCGAAGATCGTGTCCTGACGGCCACCAACGATGTCTGCGATCAACACAGATAATTCATTAGTATAAACTCATTTCGATTATGTATTCGAGAAGATCTGCTTCACGGTGGTGATCTTGCTAACGAATAACAAGACCACGTTATGTTCACCGTGCGCTTCCGCATACATAGCCGTAATCTCGCTTATGCAAATGAGGATTACCTTACGACGCTATGACTTTGTACTACGTCGAATAATTGAAGCCCGTCTATATTAGAGGCTTATCAACAAGAAGTTTTAGGAACGACCCTTCAATTTCTAAATCCAATTGTTGATATATATATATATATATATATATATATATATATACACACTAGATGTCATGGCCGCACGTTGTGCGGCTTCTATAACCTTAACCGGAACCGAATGCTTAAAATTGTTAACTGCCCGTAGGTTGGCTCTTGCTTAAAACTGTTGACAGTTAACTCGTGCTTATATCTAGTTGTGCTCTTAATCGAATTAACTGAGCAAGTAATCTCGCAAACGTCAGTTCCTCGTAGATAATAAATGTACATGGGATCATCTACTTGATGCATCAATGATATCATTAAATATTTAAATGGTCCACATGACGGGTATATCAGCACACAAATATCACCATTATACGTTCCAAAAATACAAGAGATTCCTTCTGTACTTTCATTGGTGATGGCCGAATAATTTTCCCTTTAGCAAGCGACACAAGATAATTCATTGGATTGAAGAATCATCTGGTTCGTTATTAATTGTTCACGTGAATTTCCAATTATCTTTCGCATCATAATTGAACTGGGATGGTCCAACCGGTCATGGCAAATATTAAATATATTTTCACGTATATTCAGATTTCAAGCCAACATATCAAAATTTCGAAAGCAACAAATTCTAAGCTCGCCAAGTTCGACATTATACTATCATAAAATCAAAAATATATTAACAATTAATCCGTAAAAGATAAATAATCAAAATCAAAACATCCAAAATACATGTAACAAGAATAACATAAACAAATAAATCCTTCATTATCATTTTAATTTCCGTAAGGTACGTTAAGGTAATTATGATATCCAAAAATTTGTGGCCGTTCAAAGTCCGTAATCATGTCCGAAATTCGTGTCCATTACGCTCGGTAATTAATTTAAAGTATTTAACGAATATTGTTTTATTGTTTTTTAATTCTTAAAAAATTCCACACGCCACCAAGAGGAAACGAAATCTGAACCTCTCGCCACTAATGAGGATATTCCGTGATACCACTCGGCTATAGGCATTTTTGTTGTATATTTTACTTTTTTTTAAAATCTTCCTATTAGTGTACGATTAATATTCATGAAATTAGCTTACATAAAAATAAAATTACCATACCTCACTCGTGAAAGACCCTCGACGAAGGTTGATTGTTGCCGGAGAGCGCTTGTGCTGATAAAGTGTTTAAAAATATTATTGTGATTAGTATTTATATTCTGATTATTATGATAATATAATTATAGAGAGAAATATATATAGAGAGGAAGTATGGGTTTTTTCCCAATATTTGGTGTGTTATACAATACAACTCAAAATGCCTATTATACGCAAATTTCTCAAATCACAACCACAAAATAAAATATTACATTCTCATAATCACATCTAATTTATATTCTTATCTATATTCCATCCATCTTATCAATCACTCCATAATATGCATTCACTCCAATATCTCATAATAGGATTGTTATTTTGTGTTTGCTCCCTAATATTTTTTCTATATACCCAAAGAACCACAAGTTTATAGCATATTCATAATTACGCGCCCCATTATTTACCATATACTTGATTTATATTATTATTATTATTATTATTATTATTATTATCTTATAGTTCAATATGATATTTGCATTATTATTATAAAAATGGTGGGGGTGGGATCGAATAATTTTATTAATTTTTAAGTTAAATATTAAATATATTTACATATTTTAACAACATATAAAAGGGAAAACAAAACACGATCTATATTATATACACATATAAGTGTTGCATTATTATATATAAAAAATTGACAACCTGGAAATACAGGTAATAAATTCTAACAATTAAGTGTAACTATTAACCTGTAACCCACATTAGAAACTGGCCACATTCTCCCTTTTATAGTAGTATAGATAGATATATATTCCAATTATATATATATATATATATATATATATATTCCATAAGGGTGAAAGACTAGGATAAACTGTCAATTGGTCTGTTTCAATTAACCAATCATATTTTTTTGCATCTATTAAAAAAAAACTTATTAGGTCACGTACCTTCAATAACCCTATAATAACTGCCAAATTCTATTTTCAGTATATTACTTACAATTTAATAATAACTCACTTTTTCTATTGCACACACATCCCGAAATACAAGTATATATATTGGCGAGATGACCTTCAATTAGCAGACGTGGACAAATCCCAATTATGATCTCAACGAAACCGCCATGTTACATTTTGTACATTTTGATAAACTGTCTATGGATGAAGAATGGATCAATTGTTGGAAGTATCCGAAAATTTGACGAGTAGATTTCGGTCTCCCAATATTTGACAAGAATATATTTCGGCCTCGTCAATCCCCCAACAAGCATATCCTATCAGAATAAGACATTATAAATCATTACCAACTAGGCATTAATTTGTACCTATGTCTTGCCAAGACTGGAAGTTTCTATCCCTTACGTAGGCTAAAATAATTCCTATGTTTCCTTTCTTGCCATCTTATGTATGTGGCGTCGAAATACGTATATCACGCTTATACACGAAACACAACGAAATAGTAGAAAAATTAGTAATATAACTTTCGATTAATCAACCTAGGATTTAAGATCAGATTTTTAACAGTGCACGATTCTTGCAAGCGAAACGTAGGATTTAAGAGTTGTTGCTTCTCTCTTATTTAGAGTACACCAAGAAACATACGTACACCATGGACAGAGAGGGAAAGGTAATTAACATAACATTAGTAATAAAAGGCCCTATAAATTAAATTAAGGTTGTACGATGGAGACAAAAGGCTTCTGCTGTTGATGAGCTGATGAGTTGAGATTAACCCTCGAGCAAGAACGTACCACATCCCCAGCCAAAGGTACAATCGGAATGTCATCACAGTTGCATATCTCAATCATAAAACCATCAGGGTCGTGAAAGAACAACTGATCTACGTAGATTCCTCCTTCTTCTACCCTTTGCCTTACGTAGTTTATCTCCATATCTCTCAGCTTCTTCTCCACCATAGCCATGCTCTCACACTATATATAATCACAGTAATAGCATGCAGCTTAGACAATGGTTTATAGTAGTGTAATGAAAAGACAATACTTATAATAATATAATTAAGTTATTACCTGGAAAGATATGTGGTTGTCCCTAGGGTTTATAGCAGCTTTCTTGGGCATATTTTCAGGATCTTCTGCTTGTAGAAGGTGTATGCCTATCCCATGACCAAAAAGCCTGAGAAAAATGGGAAGACGAAGGAGTTAAAATTAATTGAAGCACATAATCGCATAAATTTATTTATTATGATGAAACTAGTTATATTACCATGCACCATCGAATTTCAACGAGCCAGGCCTTCTTACAGGGACGAAACCTAGAACATTCTGGTAAAAGTTGGTGATTCTTCGACGGATCTGCAGACGAGGGAGATGTGGTTTATGGAAGAAAGACGAAGAGGATTGCTGGTAATATCCTTCATAGTTGATCTAAACGCAAGAAAACAACGATGAAGCTTTGAACTAATTAATGTATATAGAACTTGATACTTCAAGGAGAAGATCTATTGATATTGATGATGATGATGATGATATGGGGGTTGAGGAAAGATTCGATTTTTTATAGATGATTTATGTTTTGTTGCAACGTGGGTTTTTAACGTTGTTTGCAGGTGTAGCTTCTAAGGAGACGTAGAACCTACGTTGCTGAATCGGATAATCAATGGCGGCTAACGTTTATTACATGTGGGAGATTTCTATTAATGTAACTAGTCGACTGTCCTAAAAGCTTTGATCTTTCGTAATTATTGGTAATCAAGATCAGAAGAATAGGTGAAACGAAGTATATATATTTGCCATCGATTGTACAAAAAGCATTCAGCTTTCAACATCAATTGTGGATAAATCTCTGTTGTTATTGTGAATTGTTTCGTTGATTAGGAATTGAGTCAAGTATAATATCGGACGATCCTTTTTTGTAAAACAAAATATTTATATAAATTATGCTTCGTTGTGGATCAAGAACGTTCTACAGTTTGCCACACACGCACCGTCATGAACAACTCGTCCATAGTTCTGGCTTATGAGATATTTATCCTTTTATTTAATGGATATATTTATATTCACTCTGTTAACCCAATTATTTTTTTCGGGCCGTTTTTAGCCATATATACACGGCCCGACTCCTTATAGCACACTAGACCCAGCCCACGAGGGAACGAGAGAGAGAGAGAGAGAGAGAGAGAGAGAGAGAGAGAGAGAGAGAGAGAGAGAGAGAGAGAGAGAGAGAGAGACTTTAAACTTTTAAGTTAATAACCCATTTGCAGCAAATCTTATGTGATGGATATTTTTCATTAATTCGAAGAAAAAAGAAACATAATCCAGCAAATATATATTTAACCAAGTTCTTCCCTACTTAAAACGGTTTTAGCTTTACAATACTATTCTTCGATGGGTGATTCTATTGGCAGGGGCGGAGCTAGGAGATAATTTGAGGGTGGGCAAGAAAATTAAAATAAATCTAAGACTAAATAATAATACAGTATTTAACAAAACATTACCAGAAAAATCATAGTTGTATTTTTTTGTTTTACAAGTCTCCATAGAAATCATTGTATGATAAATGACAAGTAATTGGATATATTAGAAGAAAAATGCTGAAATATTGGTTAAAACAACCATATAATAATAAAAGTGGGCCTTTAAAAATATAATGATTATTAAATTTGTATTTATTTTAGTTTATTTGGGCCTTCCTATGTAATATGAACGGGCCACAAGATTTGAAAAAGGGCTCTGTTAAAGGGAATAACTATTTTCCCATAAAATTATATTATATAGATATAATAACCGAAAAGATTTTGTGCACATTTTTTTAGGTGTGTGTTGGGGCTTCAGTGCTTCACTGGCTGGTATATATCTAATAAACAACTTAAATCTTATTGGGCCTTTTCAGTTCACCCCTCGAGTAACTTAGATTTGTATAAAATATATATTCATACATATATACATATACAAGTAGCAACATATATATAGGTAACATCAAAATTTCAGGGTAGGCAGTAGGCCTGAGGTGGCTCCGCCCATGTCTATTGGCACCCTCTTTTTTCTATATACACCCCCTAATAGTGAAAGTAAGTCATTATATATTTCTATTTTCATGGTTTATTACATTATTAACTATTTTCACAATTTTCCGTAAAATAGAATTTAATTATCCTATTTATATATAACTTATACTTGGAAGTGAATTCAATAATTCCAAACTCCCCAATGACAATATAGTTGACTAAGTTCGTAGATTCACTTTCTTCTTTGGGATTGAGAAATCGACATGATGATGATCATCATCATCATACAGTTGGTTGGAAGCTCCAATTGAATATTACATGTTATAAGCAATAGAGGCAGTATGACATACTTACCGCCCCGTTCTGCTCCGCCACCATGGTATCATCATGTTGCTATTGCGATTGGTCATGTTAATAATAATCACTACGTGAAATTTTCATTGTCTGAAGGATACCCGATGCCGACTATCATCAGAGATAATGTGCAGCTGCATGGGGGTACTCCTTATGTTAATCGTATTAATAATTATGAAAAGCAGGTGCGCTCTAATTGTACTCCTGATCGTGTTGTATTGGAATGATACAAAATATAATATTAGTCTTTATCTAATTGTTTATTATATGTTTATTTAAGTTTGTATATGTTATCAAAATATTTGTGTCATATAAATATTTGTTAAAATAAATATATTAATAATTTAAAATATAAAAATTTTTAAATTTAATTAAAAAGTTCAATGATTAATAAACAATACTAAATAAATTAGTTGAATAACACATATAATTAATGTTGAATTATTTGGAAAAATAAATTAATTAAGTATAGAAATTGTTGAATTCATGTGGTTAGGTAAAATAAGTTATACAAATTTAATGTGTTTTTCACTAAGCGAGTGTAAAAATGGGTGTAAAAGAGGGTGTAAGGGGTATAAATAGTAGGACCCTTCTTCGATTGATATAGATTTCAAATTTCAATAGAAAAGAAGGATCCAAACTTCCATTTGCTACTATTTCCAAAATAGAAATAAAGCCCAATACTTGCACGTCCTAGTTCAAATTTAAGAGCTATATCAAGATATAGAGGCTTTTGTGATGGAAGTACATGGGCTTTAAGATATTCTAACTAGAAGACCTCCGCCAATGATACCAAAAATCTATCTTTTATTTAATTTATAAGTTGACATGATCTTGCTCGTGATTGTTAAAGTGAATTATTATATTCCCAAAAATATATTAATGCTGGCTATAGAGATATTTTTCTTGCAGTAGAAAATCTTGGCACATAGATAATTCCATTCCATGCTTCGCGAACGTAGGGATCATAGTGGCGAGGTTGTCTTCGTCATCCTTTAACAGCTTGCAATAATGCAATATAATTAATATCACTAAAGTTACTTCTCCGCCATATATTTAAGAGCTGTTGAATCAATATCTTGATCGATGGGTCGTCCTCAGGTTTTCTAAATATCATACTTATAATAACGAATTATTTTGGCATTGGGTTTGGTCATATTTGTATCAGATATTCAACAACCATCTCAATCAAGAAAATGAAGTGATGATAGCCCCATTTTAAAGATTAGTCGTTGTGTATATAGGGTTTTCTATATCAGATGATATATATTCTCTTTTAGTCGTTGTACTCTTGTTCCAAATCGCTATTATTCATAAAATCTTTACCAGGATTTATTTTCATACTTATCGAAGCAACATTATTACAAGATTGAAAGCCAAACAAACTTCAACAACAGCCTGTTACATTTGATGAGATTACCTTCTTATAGAACTGAAATCGCGATCTTATTATTTGTTAATTATATAGGTAACGAGTCATTTTCATAGGTGTTTCGTGTCTCGATATGAGTGGCACTCTATTAAAAAGAAAACAATTGTAATCTTAAATTAAAACCAACGGCCAAAATCACTTTGCCCACTATATGTTAACATTGAACATTGCCCCCTCAAATTGACGTATCATTCAATTCTCCGTCAACTATTTGTGAATATTGAATTTAATGTCTTCATGTTACGCCGATTGGATGAAGAATTGATTTATAAAAGAATAATTAAATGTGCACTTCGAGAAAAAACTCGGCTACGGTGGTATTTTTTTTTTTTTTTTCATTTTTTCGTTCCAATACCTTATAAAGCTAAAATAAATGAGATAGATGTATATATCATTTGTTTAGAAAATGCCTTTTTGGTAGTGGTTGAACTTGAATTTGTATAGGGATATACAACTTATTCATTGTGCAGCTCAATCAAATATATTCATGTACAGTTTGAACATTTTTTTATTACACTGTTTTACATGATTTGCATATTCAACCAATTAGAAATTTTAAAAATATAAAAAAAATTTGAAAGCATGGGATTGGGCGTAGAAATTGGCCCCTCCACTCCACTGCTCCAATCTGCGGCGCCTTATTTAGCCACCTAAGGAACATTCACGTGAACAAACATTTTGATATTATATGATAAATTATATGATTTTACACTTTATTTATGGTCCCTCTCTACAAAAGTGTCGACATTCTGCAATACCTTTAAACATTTTCCATTTTCACTACCCTCCAATTATGTATTTAATATAGGGAAAATTTTGAGTGCATGTTGATTTGCCGTTCAATCTCATTTTAAAACCAATTCAACCAAATATTAATAATGTTCTCTTTTGGTATGACCATTGTTTTAAAAAGCGTTTTATCGCGCGAATTAACGCGCGCTTTAGCGTCAATTTCGATGAAAACGCGTCAAGGCGTAAGAAGAAAAGCGTGAACAGTGTATTATACATTGAGAGCAGATGTACTATCACTTATCAGTCACGTGGCAATGTTCTTTTCAATTTGACTAACATATTTACTTATTTTTTTAACTTTTAAATTACTTAAAACCATAAAAAGCGATTATCTAACGTAATATACGTAATAAAAATAAATAAATTTGTCTAATTTATTCTGTGTTTAACATCGATCAAAATGACACGCATATCTTATATTATTCGATATCCATAAAAATTATTTCTAAATACTACATTTTTTAAGTCTAGATTTCTAAATTTTATTAATTATGTTTTTCAACAATTCTATTAAATATAAAGTACATGAATTGTTTGTTAATATATTTATGTATATTTTTACTATTCGGGACATACTATTGAATTTTACATATATTATTGAAAAACTTGTTGAATAATGTGCTTATGATTAATAATTTGTTATAAATTATGTTTATTAACGTCATAAGTGGCTTGTCCGAAATACTCACGCAATACGCTACGCTATTTACGCTACGCGCTATCTGAACTGAAACGCGACGCATTGCGCTATACGCGTTTTAAAACACTGGGTATGACACTCCAAATTCCAATATAATATCTAACCGTAGATTATGATTTTAAATTCCGTATCTTAACCTGATAAAAAATGGTACTTTGTTGGTTGATATAGGATTTTTATTATTACGGTTGTACTAAAATTATAAGAAAACTAAAAATATCGTCGTACCATATACTATGGAAGGGTATTTTTTGTTCATATTTATCGTTTGGTCCCCGCATTTTCATAGTACGTACAGTAAAACCTCTATAAATTAATACTCTATAAATTAATAACCTCTCTAAAATAATAAAATCTTCCGGTCCCGACTTGGGCCTTTGTAAAAAATCATCAAATTCGATAAGATAATAATATAATTTTTTGGAAAATCCCTTTATAGATATTTGGTCCCCTTAAAACTCTAAATTAATAATACATAAAATTACAATTACAATTATGGTAATTAGCTAAAATAAGAATCTATGTGTTAATATATTTTCCTAAATTTTAATCTAATTGGATTTTATCCCTAACTTTTTAATTGCAATCAATAGTTCCGATGTCGAGTTTTCTAGCTGCAACAGAAAAATGTGAAGGATTGTTGTCACCATTTTGTGTCTCTTACTATCCCCACCCTTCTGAAAGTTGGCTGAGCGATACTCCAATGATATACTGCGAGCATTTGATATGTACATTGACTATTTTCCAAACGATATTTTTCATTAATTCACGCTTGTAAATCGTTTTGAGTACATGAATATAATTAATGAAAAAATTTGAATTCATTATCGTCAGTACATACATTATCGTCAAAATTTATTGATATATTAATATCTCTGTAAAGTAATAAATTTCATGATCCCAATGTTATTAATTTATAGAGTTTTTACTATATTTGTATGTATGACGATTTTAATATATTAAATATTGAGTTGCACTTAATTACGTAAAACTAAAAGTATAAGAAAAATCAAATGAGTCACCGTGGTAATTTTTTTGTACATGTAGGTAAAAAATGTTAGAAAAAATTTTACACACATACCTGCGTGGCTAAACGTACATTTTATTAGAAATTTATGTACCATTAACAAATTTGGGTATATAATACATTAAAATAATGTACGCCATAGTTACATAGATATCACACAAAAAAATTTGGGATTTGGGTACCGCATAAATATCGTGGTATGATACGTAATATCCGGTATAAAAAGATACATAAGCTGGTCCCTATGTAGAAAAACTTTATTCTAATAGGTACTTATATATAACATTTTTCTAACAGAGTACTGAATGATAATTTTTTATTCTTTGGAAATTTAAATGTGGACACTTTTAAAAATATGAAATAATATCGTTCTATTTTATTAAGGAAGAGACCCTCATAGTAAGCGTTCTAAAATCAAATCGTGTGTCAATTTTTGTATTAAAAAAATATTAATTAAAAATAAACATAACATCACGATACGAGCTCTAGCATAAAAACGATCAATTTCTACTTTTAGTATGGTTATGTTTTTGGGGATTTTACATAAAAATACCCATTAATATAAAAAAGTAGCAAGTCAGTACCCTATCAGTGTTTTTTTATATGTTGGTACCTGTCAGAATAAATTTTTACATATTGGTACCTGCCCGCCGCAAGGTACATCATGTCACACATTTAGGTACCATAGAAACGTGGGTACATAATACAGTAAGAAAATGGTATATCATACATGCCGCAAAGTACCATATGGAATGTATATAGGTACCACATATGGGTACCATATAAATGTGTGACATAGTACGCAATACACATATAAGAAGGTACGTCAAGACGAAAAATGGTTCACACCGAACGGATACTTATATAAAAAAATTTCTGACATGGGTAATGACTTGCAAAATTTTTATACAACTGAGTATTTTTCTATAGATTCGCCTTATTTTTTTGGGTATATTAGCGTTCCGTCCCTAAAATACATTTTCCGATATGGTTGAGGCCCCTTTGTAATTTTATTTCGGCCCAATGACCTATTTACTAAAAATATTAGTTTGAAGGACCAATCACATTATAAATGACCTTTCTATCCTTCACATTTGCCGAATTAATTTAAGAAAATAGCCTTTGACATGGTCAACGTTAAAAAAGTAGCCTCCAAATGAAAAATGACTTTAATGCCCTTACTAATCGGGTCCCAAAAAATGCGGGGTCCCTAGCTACATAGCACGGGTTCCCTAAGCAGGGGGCCAGTGCTATGCTGCAAGAGGCCCGCCCATGCTGTGCATCAAATGAGCGGGACCCCTGCTAGCATGAGCGGGACCCCTGCTATATAGCACGGGTCCCTTGTCCAGCATGGGCGTCTCATGCCGCCCATGCTGTGCATCAAATGGACGGGACCCCTGCTAGCATGAGCGGGACCCCTGCTATATAGCACGGGTCCCTTGCTCAGCATGGGCGGGTCTCATGCCGCAGTAGGCACATGAGATCCGCCCATGCTGCAGGGGGCCAGTGCTATGCTGAAGGAGACCCGCCCATGCTGTGCAGCAAATGGCGGGACCCCTGCTAGCATGCGCGGGACCCCTGCTATATAGCACGGGTCCCTTGCCCAGCATGGGCGGGTCTCATGCCACAGTAGGCACATGAGACCCGCCCATGCTGCAGGGGACCCGTGCTATATAGCAGGGGTCCCGCGCATGCTAGTAGGGGTCCCGCCTATATATAAAAAATATGTGTTGGGGATTTGAACCCACGACCTACTACTTGAACGTCTGACTACACAACCACTGGACTACAACCCGCCCCCCCACCCGAACGCGGTCCCGATTTAACATATTAGTTTTTACTGTGTAAAAAAAAGACACCCTAATAAAAGACGAAAATACCCTTAAATTGAAGGCTACTTTTTTAAAAGGTAAAATCGAGGAGGCTGTTTTTTTAAGTTGACTGCAGTCAAAGGCTAGTTTTTAAAACGACCCACACCCATGTGCCATCGTCTCTTCCAAATGATGAATGCACAAACCACGCTCAACGAAAACCAAAATTTATGATCTAAGCCGGCTCGACCTCGATATTAATGACCGAATAAGGTTAAATCAATGATAATTTCCCATGGGTGTCAATAATCAATGAATTTTTTGAAGTTTATAATGGAATAATGTATTAAAAGTAATTCGAATATATCATTGAAACAAGGAAAATCTGGACTTTAATGACTGAATAAGGTGAAATTGATCGTGAGGAGTAATCAATGAAAATATTTATGTTAATCGCGAAGAAATTTGACGCGGCCTATGATTGAAGCTTTTGCTAATAAAACGCTCGTCGGGTAACAATTTGTGCATTCTGGGTAACCATTTATGCATTCTGGGTAACACTTTATGCATTCTGGATAACGCTTTATACATTCTTGGTAACAGTTCATGCATTCTGGGTAACAAATTATGCATTTTGGGTAACACTATGCAATCTACATTGCCCGAAAATGGCAACCTGTACCTTTTTTAGTACAAGTTTCGATCTAAAATTCCAATGACCTTGATTCAAACTCCTGTGAATAGGCAACTTAATTATGTATAATTTCTAGTCTCTAAGTTCTTTCTGATTCGAAGGCTACTGACCTAAAACACGTGCCCGAAAATTATGTATAACTTTTATTCTCTAAGTTCTGTTCAGAATTGGCAGTCAGTCTAATTTCGATCATAATTTTAGATATAGAGTACCAATAATTCTGAATCAAGGTTCTCTAGACAGATAAATTGATTATCCGTAACTTACCTTCTTGAAGTTTTCTAATTTCGAAGTGTATAACTTCAAAATGAGCATGAACAAAGGGCTTGGGCAATTGATTAGTTAAAGTGAACATATACACTTTTTCTATCGAAATTCATGTGTTCTTCCATGAATACTTAGTGCTTCCATGAATATTAGTTGTTTATTACCAATCCAGATGATTGACCTAACATAAATGATTCAACAAAATTAATAACATCTTCAATTAATCTTAAACGCAAACTCTATGTTGTTTACTGATTTTCTGTAGTAACAGTTTAACAATAATTAGCAACATTGAAGAGGATAAAATAACAGAAGTGGATACGTGGGTAACAAGAGAATAAAATACGAGTAACATAATACATAGTCACAATAACAATTTAATACGTAATTAATTTAGTATATTATTTTCAAATTTTATGTTGTAAACACGCTACATTCGCTATAATATATGAACTCACGAAGTTTTAGATAAAAATATATTAGTTAGGTTATGATTTTCGTGAAACTTATGTTGGAATTGAAGAAATGGAAGTATATAGCATGGAAAACAAGTAGCACTCTTCTTGAAATGATGATCATGCGTCTACAAATTGATTCTACTTACTCATAACATTGTGTATATAAACTATTAGTTGTTTATTACAATCCAGATGGTCGACCTAACATAAATGATTCAACAATATTAGTGACATTTTCAATTAATTTTAAAACGTAAACCCAATGCTGTTTACTGATTTCCTGCATTAACAATTTAACTATAATCAGCAACAATTGAAGAGGAGAAAAACATACAAAAACTTATATGAAGGTAACAAGGCAACACAACACGAGTAACAAAATACATAGTAAAAATAACAATTTAATATGTAATTAGTTTACTTTATAATTTTCAAATTTTATATTGCAAACACGCTACATTCACTAAAATATACGAATATACGAAGATTTAGATAAAAATATATTAGTTTAGATTGTAATTTTCATGGAGATTATGTTGGAATTGAAGAAGTGGAAGTATATAGTATGGAAAGCAATTAGCACTCTTTTTGAAAGGATGATCATGCTTCTACCAAATTGATTCTACTTACGCAAAACGTTGTGGAAATGACCTATTAGATGTTTATTATAATCCAGATGGTCGACCTAACATAAATGACTCGACAAAATTAATGACATCTTCAATCAATCTTAATCACAAACCCTATGTTGTTTCTTGATTTCATGCAGTAGTAGTTTAAAAACGATCAACAACAATTTAAGGAAGATAACAAGAATTGATATGTTGATAACAAGGAAACACAACAAGATTAACAGAATACATAGTCACAATAACAATTTAATATGTAATTAGTTTACTTTATGATTTTCAAATTTTATACTTCAAACACGCTACATTCACTAAAATATATCAATTTACGAAGTTTTAGATAAAAATATATATAAGTTTATGTTATGATTTTAATCACAAACCCTAATTCACAAACTATAATAATTCTGGTAACATATAAACATATAACTAACAGTTTTACAAATATGGGGTAACAGATAATCTACGCTTGATTTTATTTAGACTCCCGCCCAAAATTCATCTCATTCTGGTTTCCCGCCCAAATTTTACCGACAATTTAGTAACAAATTTAGTCAACATAGTAACAGAAACACATATACTAGTAACAGATCCTGAGAATTTTATAATCAGCCAAAACAAAAAAATACACCCAACTTTATAGGGTCGACGACGAACGACCAAACAAGGTGCCGCACCGAGTTGCACAAACTATGGGTACTTTGAATCTGTACTTATTAGACGTAATCGTTGCCAAAAACTGATTTGATTTCATCTTATTTTCACAAATTAGAACCGTACACATGGTAACAATTATTTACAATTTAATAATGATTTTGATACCCCAAATAACAGATTGCATAATCCGAGTAACAGTATTGACACAGTAAAAATGTACCCTAATTATTGGGGTCGACCGTATTTTCGCGAAATTTAAAGATGAACGTCGGACGAACTAGCAAGCAATGTGCCGCACCGAGCTGTCATACTATGGGCACTTCGAATTTATCCATATTAGATGTAATCGTTGCCAAAAATGACTTTAATTTCATCTTATTTTCGCAGATTAGAACCCTAAATAGAAAGATAAAAATTCATACAAATCTTACATCTTGCTTCGTCAATACCACAATACATCCTACCCTACATGCCGAAATTGGTTGGTTAATGGGCATTCGAAATTTCGGAGCTCGATTCACTGTAAAAAGAGACTCGTAAAATAAAAATTCTCTGTCGATAACAATTTTCTGCATCATAGTAACAGATAAGAGATGGAAAATAACAGTTCACCATACGTTTATAACAATATAATCTAACAGAATAACAGAAAGTCGACGGAAAATAACTCTTAGTTCAGTATGTTAGGAAAAGTATTTTCGTCAATACATATTTTTATCCCTTATCTCGCCATTTTTGAAAAAGTTGGTCCTTTAAACTAATGGGAGTTCTGACAGGGACTGAACGGTCTAAAAAGTTGATCCCATATTTTTTTAGCAAATAAATATTAATAAAAATTCATAATTAATTAATTTTATTTTTTGCACACAGCTAGTGTGTGACAATAGTACTAGTTGAATATCTTTTTCCTATAAAAGAGTGTCATCATTTCTAATACCAACGAACGCAGCCCACAACTCACACCCACTCTTTGGCGTCAGTAAACTGTGTCCTCATTCGCCACCAAATTCCATTAATAAAAGCAAAGAAAAGGGAAAAAAAAATCTCAACAGCAAAGAAATCATATCATTCGTCCATCGCTACGATGCTTCTCAGAAGTTCGTCGACGCCGATCCTAAACTCGTGGTTCGCCAACGGGTCAAACGGGTCGGTTTCATCGCCGGAATCCGAAACCCTGGCGACCCAGCTGCCAAGAACCCGATCGTTCTGCCTCTCCATGTCGTCCGGCGAGGAAATTCGAACCGGGTCGACCAGGTTCGATCCGGACAACCGGGCGAAGAAGAAAACGCTGAGGCTATCGGCGACGCCCATGTCCTCGAGGACGATAAGGGAAGACGTGGAGCCCGCTTTTACGACCGAGGAGGAGGAGGAGGTCTGCGTGGCCGTCGTCGGAGGTTCGGTCGGAGGCGGTTCGGGAGGTAACGGTGGGATTTGCGGCGGAGGAGGTGGCGGGAATGGCGGCGGCGGTAAAGGGAGAGGGTGGTTTGAGAGTACCGACGAGTATTATGTGACGATGATAGAGGCCAACCCTGGGAATAGCTTGTTGTTGGCTAATTATGCAAAGTTCTTGAAAGAGGTAATCTTTCATCACACTTTTGATATCAAGATTTGTCCTTTATCAGCTGATCTAAAGGTTGTTTCTTTTGTGTGTTTTTGTCAGGTTAAGGGAGACTTTGTGAGGGCAGAGGAGTACTGTGAAAGGGCAATCTTGGCAAATCCAAATGATGGGAATGTGTTATCACTCTATGCTGATCTAATTTGGCAAACTCAGAAAGATGCTGTTAGAGCAGAATCTTACTTCGATCAAGCCGTTAAAACCGACCCCAATGACTGGTAATAAATAACACACTTTTAACTTAGATGAGAGAAGAATCGGTTTCTTTTTCAGTGATGAGATAAAACAGTACTCTTTTGTTTCTTGGACAAGAATCAAATCCAATTGATGGGCTTAGTACTCACTCCTTGGAAGATATTAACTTGCAACGAGTTTCTCTGGAGGATTTTATTCGGGATTTCTCTGAATTTTGCAGTTACGTGTTGGCTTCGTATGCTCGATTTTTGTGGGACGCAGAGGAAGACGAAGAAGACGAAAGAGGGGAAGAAGCTCAGCGACAGAAAATCCATTACGGAAATCTCACGAACGATTCGAACTTGTTACCGAAAGATTCCCACTGGCCTCCGCTCGCTGCAGCTTCGTGAATGTCTGAATTTTTTTTATCTGTAGAACGGAGGCATAAGTCTCGGAGAAGATGAATGAATTCATCAGAAGAAGATGGTCGGAAAATCTTTAAGATTGCGGGGATGCATTTCGCCGATTTGCATGGTTTTTTTTCGTCTTTGGTAGTATGTTATGGTTATGCTGTGCATGTGTAGATAGAATAATATGACGATGAACTTGAGTTTTTGAGTGTAACATAATGATTATATCATGGGCTTAATTATTTTCTTTCCTCCCAGTTCTCATTGTAGTGTAGGATGGCACTTTGAGTCTTAATATTAGGCCTTCAGATTTTAGGACATTAAATTGGTTCGATTTTCAATGTTTTTGTTTCGTGTCCTAAAATTATGATCCTTAAGTTTGGTTGTTCCAAAGTATCATCCTGTAATTTAATAATGAAAAAAGTTTATACAGTTACACGATAATTACATACTGACAATTTTAAAAAGTATCAAAACACAATTACACCAATTACACCGTAATCACACGTATCTTTTGAAAAAAAACAATTAAAAAGTTAACTATTGTTGTTCAAACTTCAAAAATTTTGATGTGATTGTGTTGCGATGCCTATCGGAGAAAACAAGAAAAAAAATTATCATGGTGATCGAAATTCGAAACTAAACTTTTATATTTAGTTTATGCAATAGCGTATATGTAAATTAAAAATTCTAAATTTGTTCAAACTTTTGAATTTGTCGTATTGGTTCTTGAACTTTGTAGAACCGTTCTCTTTTGGCTCTTTAATCGTTCTTTAGGATAAAAGAATAAAAAATTGACAGTCTTTGCAAAGTTTAACCAAAATAACAAATTTAAAAGTTTGATCAACAATAGTTAAACTTTGTATAAACTTTGGTATAATTTAAGCATTCGGCCGTTTTACTCACAGTCACATATATATATATATATATATATATTATATATATAATATATATATATGTATATATATATATATACTAGTGTACATGGCCGCACAATGTGCGGCCAATGTTAATAGCAGCCCGTCCATACTTGAGATTTGAGAATATGATTGTAGTATGTTTAATATTCACATTAAACTCAGAATTTATAGTTAACATAGTGCAGCCATCTTTAGAAAGCAAATTGAAGTATATAGTTAACATGTGACAGAGTACATAGAAGCACGCGCTTAACCTATTTACTTATGTGAAGGCCCAAATAAAACAGACTACATACAGACTTACACACCATAGATGATATTCAACCTTATAAGACAAGGTCAAAATCTAACAGACTACATAAAAACTTACACACCATAGATCGCATTCAATTCATAAGAGAGAGGGGTGTTACTTGTGCTATCTACAAACACAACAGCAGAAGATGAAAACAGTTAAACACTTGCACTTTTACTTTGGCTTGATGTATCATGACTTGGGGAATCAATTGCTTTCCTTTTTCTTGATGATGGCTCTGTTCGTTCGCCTAACGAAGACGGTTCTGAAGCTGTAGAACGATGGATCCGAGTTCTTGATGGGTATTCATATACTTTTATATGGTATAACGATTGTATGCCTTGCAATGTGTTGTTGATCACTTGAGCGTGAAATTTACCTTCCTGAATATATACGCGTAAATAATGAACAAAAATGTATCTGAGAAGATTTAGTTGGTAAATAATTCATATGCCACATGTACCTTTTCTTCGTATTCGATTATGTCTTCAACTGTAAAACCTAACAGCATTTCAGCTTTTTTTTTCTCGATCATCGCCAATATGCTATCCATTTCATCGGATAAAGTAATCCGAAAGCGTAGCCTGCATAGACGAATAGTGTATGCTAGAGTTACTCGGCACGCATGACATATATTTAGTACTCTTACCTTGGCAATGGTGAGTGGAATTCTTTGTTGCAGTATAAACATGTGAAATCACATTTGTAGAACGCTCCACAGTTTTTCGACATTCTGGGCAAATCATGAGATATAGTGGTTGCTCTATATCCGCAATTTGTGCTGTAGCTGTTGTCCAGAAAGATTTAACCTACGAAAGATATAAGAAGAATCAACTTGTAATAACAAGGATGGTCTAAAGGGTTATATATCTTACTATTATGTGCAATGAATCGTTACCGGGTATTGTGAGCCTGTTATATGGATCAACTTTTTAACCTGTGCTGATATTGGACGCTGAATAATTTGCTTTCCTTTTTTCGTGCAATCGTTGAGAGATAGCTTCCTTCACATAATCTTTGTTATCGTCCAGCCTCCAAGAGAATTCAAATAGTCATATTACGTGTAAGATAATGCTTGATGGGTAATAATTGAAAGATAAGAAAATATACTTTACGGGTTACGTAGAGAACTCACCATTGCTACAATTCAATAGTTTCCAATATCGGAGGATGGTAGTGCTAGTTGTGGTGCCAACTGAGATTCCTGCATAAAGTGATAAAAATAATGAGTATATTTTACAGAGTTCATGTTGGAATTTAATGGTGTCTCTATACCTTTGAAGGTATTGACCGAAAGTCTCATAGCCAAGATCATTGGTAGTTCATGAACGTGCTCGACGAGGTAAGGTGCTTCAGACTCCAAATGTTCTTCCCACAAGGTTAGTCGCATAGGCCTTCGCCTACGTCAAGATATTACATTATGTGTATTAGATATAAATTTGTATTGATAGAAATTTGTAAAGTTACTTACTCTTGATTGACAATTACGAATTCTTGCAATCTTCGGCCTTCGGATGTTGTGTGAGTGTCCAAAACATCAATCACTGAACTCAATATATCTGCATAAAAATCAATATAAATGCATTCGAGTTAATAATAGCATAATTGGTAAGATAATCATCAATAGTACAAGACTTGAATAATGTCTAAATAGTGATAACTTACTGATTCGATTAGCGACAACATCTGTGACTTCATAGCACGTTCTGAAAGGCGATATTTCATACATATTTTCGAGCGATAGTTGGCTTTCCTCTGGAGCCTTTTTGACATAAGAAGATCTGTTAATAAGTAGTTCATATTGTGAATCTACAAGCGGTGACCAAGCTTGATTGAGATCGCGTTGGCTATGACCAATGTAGTACGTGTGGTAAAGCTGCAATAGATTGTTCATTTGGTCAATCTCTTGTTCGTAGATGATACACTACATTTTTGTGCGCTGCAAAAAAATATTAGTGTGACAGCATATAATCAGGAAAAAAGGAAAACATTATGTCCAAAGATTTAGATATCTACTTGCTCATCGGCAATAACAAGCTTGACATATCTAGTGTTTCGTCTCGCTGTACGACGTATCGTGGTCTTTTCAATAACTGCTACTTTCACGTTCCAAAATTTGTCCTTCACTGGTAATGCAGCAAGCGGAACACAGTGCCTCAGCATCATCCTGAAAATATAAATATGGGAACAATTAAAAAATAATTATTTATGAAGTATATATGCGAAAAGAAAGACAGATACTATAGGCAAGAAAGCGTAATTCTGGATCTTTTATTTACCCTTTAGATGCTTACCATGTTTGTGAAATGTCTTATGTGCATAAGTTCCTTAGATTTGTGACGTAAATTGCAACACTTCATCGTACACGATGTTTTTTGTTCGATTAGTTGGAGGATCTCCTGGTAATAATGGGCGGATTAAAATCTTCAAGTTTTGAATAGTTCTAGCTCTTGATAGTGCTACATATAATTGTCCATGTGAAAAAACGGATTCCTTTAAGTAAATCCCAACATAATCTAATGTTTGTCCCTGAGATTTGTTAATTGTCATTGCAAAACATTAACGTATTGGAAATTGTTTGCGTTTGAAAGGAATTGATGATATTCTATTTACTGGACTTTCTAATGTTATTCTTGGAATGAAAACTACTTTCCAGCAAAAGCGCCTTCTGAAATTTGAGCATAAATAACATTATTTTCAAAGCCTTTACAAATAAGGCGAGTACCATTACATAAACCTTCGTTTGGAGTAGTATTTCGAAGCAACATAATTGGAACGTTTCTTTTTAGTGTTAATTGGTAATGCGGGAGTCCTGATGGAGTTAGAGAATGCAAAAGTTCTTCATGATCTGGAATGTTATATGAACTATCACTTGTATCCCTACTTAAATATATGAATTGTTCGCCCGGAAATCTTTTTGTCATAATATCGTTTATTTCATGCACAAATTCATTTCTTGAGGTTAATATTGCCTCTTTTGTAAGAATCTCTTCGCTTATAATGTTATCATGTTCTGGGAACACGACATTGATTAACGTATTCAACGAAGATTCATCATTTTCAAAAGCAATATTAGTAGACATCGGAATTTCTATGTTGCCACCTTCATCTACATCTTCAGTACCATTTCCAACTCTTAAGAGATAATTTGAAAATTCCATATCTAGAGCTGCTCTGATATTTTTATTAAGTCTGCTTTTTTTGAAAGTTTTCCATAATGGAGATGATACGATTGACGCTTCGATAAAATCATCTTTAGAGCCTCCTGGAACAGCCGGCAGTGTTTGGCGAAAATCTCCACCGAATACAATTATTTTGCCTCCGAAATAGTTATTATTATCTATGACGTCCCTTAAGATTTGATCAAATTTCTCAAGTGCATAGCGCTTTGCCATCGTAACTTTGCTATTTTTAATAGGTAAGCTAGTGCGCTTTGTTTACTAATTTTGCAGGATTTTTCATTGTTTTCATATAATGGAATTTTAAATCTTGACTGAGACGGGCGACCTCCTGGAAGAAGTAAAGCTGCTACACCTGAAGTTGCTGTTGCAAGGGCAATATGTTTTCTTGATCTAATTGTTGCTAGTAACGATTTATATAAAAATGTTTTCCCAGTACCAGCGAGGCCATCAAGGAAGAAAATTTTTTATATTCCATGGTCGACGCAAAACAATATTTGGTCATAGGCTTTTTTTTGTTCTTCATTAAGTTTAGTGAATGATAATATATCTTCGTTTGGGGTTGTAATATTTTGCTCAGCTTCTAATTCTCGGCTAAGATTACTTTGATTCATCATGTTTATCTTAGCTATAAAAGGGAAATCTTCGATTTTTTTCCCCATTGACTGAAGATGGCAAATGATAATATCTATGACTTTACATTGTATTTCTGTTTTACTTAAATTGTTCGTAGTTGCAATATCTTCAGATAAGTGGTCTTCTAATGTAGTCCATAAGTTAGTCGGATTATTTGGAGAACAATATACAAGGATTGTAGCGAACAATTGTCTTAGCGCAGCTGGCATTAAATAATGTGTACTTTCATGTAAATATTGTTCAACTGTATCATCGTTTTCTAACAAACCCATTGCACCGCTTGCTTCTCTGAATGTTTGTAATAGTTTTCCCTTTACAGTTTTTAAATTTTCGAAGGATGTGGGTCTTCGTGCATGCAATAGTAAAAGCCTCAAGTAGAATCTTTCTCCTTCGGACGGATGACATGTGACAAGACGACCAACTACTTCACGTTTTTGTCGTTGCTTCCATTTGCTACATTTCGTATCCAAGTAAAGTATTCTGGGAACTCGACATACAAAAAATTTCTGGATATTGCATAATCATCGTAGGTATTCATATGGAAAAATTCAGTTAACGTTGTTCGCTTAACTATAGGGTTGGAAACCAATGTTTGTAGAGATTGATTTGGCGTAAACGATATTACTTGTTCATTCTCCAGGTGAATGGGTAAAGATATTACAGGCGGTTGTATATGATTCAGATCGAAGCTAAAAATTCTCCAAACAACTTCGGGTGGAGATATCCATCTTGCGCTCTGAAATTTTTTATTTCATCTACGGATATTTCAGGTTCGTTCGAATCTCGAAATTTTATCATGACCTTTATAAATATATTTGTAGATATATTTAATCGCCTGAATGGTTGAGCATATTTCAACATTAATATGACAGTTAAATTTTGATAACAGATATGGGTTATATGGAACTACCCATCGATTGTCTAGATTTGAACCTCTAATAACCAAACGACCATTATTTCGGCGGCGATATATAGGATATGCATTTCCGTTACACGTCGTTATTTCGGAGAAATTTTTTGGGTACTTAAATTTGCATTGGTTATTATTTTTCATGCAACTGCATGATGGATCAAGAATACCGCATGGACCATGTACCATATGTTTTCTTACAAGATGAAATAAATGAGGACTATCATTTGGATCAGGTATTTCAGCGCACACTAGTTCATCAAATGCAGCAGGAGAAAATAGTTTTGATGACTGATTTAATATGATTAAAAAGTGAGCATGTGGTAAACCTCTCTTTTGAAATTCTATTACATACGTATATGCGATCACATTGCCAAATATTTTTTTTTTAGTAATTCATTTTTTAGAACTTCAAGCTTTGCCCGGAATATTCTGGCTACAATATGTGGCCTATTTTGGACTTCATCAAATGGTAATCATAGAGCTTTTATCTCTGGCCAATTAGGATTCGTCATCATGGTTAGAAAAATATCTGGTTTACCGAATCTTTGCACCAGAGTTACATCATCTAAATATCGTTTTCGCATATCTCTTGGACCACAATAAATGAGGTTGGCAATATTACACGCTTACCAATTTCTATGCCTCTCTTGTATCCTTGAGAAATACTATCTACCAAACCTTGGTAAACCTCTCGTCGTAGACGACTTTGTATTTCCTCATTTTTATAGAAATCCAATCTTGAGGTTTCAATCTTTATGTACATATCAACAACATATTGTTGGAATAGTCTTCCAGTGTGAAGTAAATTTGAGTGATCATTTTCTCTTATCTGTAATTTATAGCAATAGTATTCACGACATGATACATTCAAACTTCGATGCATCCGTATTCCTGAACCTGTATCAATTCTTTTAGTTAGTATATACGTTTAAACCGATAAATTATATTGTGGTTTATAAGTGATAACTATACCAACCTTCAGATTCAGCCAACAAGTAGTCGTTAACGTCTCTGTAATCTGTTATATTAAAATTAACGTTTCTGTTGTCTAGTGGATGATCATTGCTATATCTATTTACTCTTGAAATATTACGATGCCAACCGGGTTCTCCGTTAGGAAACATTAGAGGACATCGTAGAGGACGATAGCAACCGTAATAATATTTGATAACTTGAGGTTGATTATTCATAGGATAAACTTGAATGTGTGGAGTGACATCCCTATTTTGGTTTTCTGATTCTAACCATATTCCTGCAACTTGTGAGGTAGTCGGTTTGTTATAAACACGCTGATCGATTAAGGGATCCATATATAAAGCGATTTTATACGAATCTAGATTCTCTACATTAATTAAGTTCCTGAAGAAATTTGCATATGGATTATTTTTCATGACATCAGTAAATACTTCAGTAGCTTCTTTTTTAAAGCTCGAGTTAGTAGACAAGCGATTTGATATTTCATTGTTGGTGTCAAAAAAATATAACTGGAGGTGTCTCAAATCGTCACTGCCAATTGGCAACAAGTGATTTATGAAATGATACAATTGTCCTTGTACCCGAAAGGTGTATATACCATGATTTCGTTTTGCTAATGTTTTGTCGTAATACACTCCCATTGAGGTGAATGCGAACATGTTATTATAGCAGCGTACGAAAGTACGTATATGTTTGCATAACTCTGTATCTCCTAAGTATAAGCTCAGTAATTCGGGGGGGGGGGGGCATTTTCAAGCAATCTCACTTGTCCTAACGAACAACAAAAAGATGGTGGTTCCAAAGATACTCGAATTGCACTACAGTATAAGCATTCAGTGGTAGGAGGTAGCAAATCGGGTTCAATATTTTGAAGAATTGAATATTGATTTTGAGCATTTGCACTATTTCCTAATTTTCTCCTCTGAACGCGTAAACGATGTTTCTCCCGCATCCTTTCTTCAACACTTATATGCTTTCTTTTCGACGGTGTGAATCCATGTCTATACTAAACTGGCAGTATTTAAACTAAGTAAATGACATAAGTATTAATGTTACGTCAATCACATACCTGATTTAATTCGGACGCAGCTTCAGACGTAGCAGTTGTCGATACCTAAAACAATGGAAAATAATTTTGATAAATATGATTGGTTATAAGTAATGCAAATCGAATCGAACAATGTAGCCGTAAGGCAGAGCATAGCATATAAGTGGAAAGCAACAAATATGAGTGATAAAGTTGAGAATTAAGATAGACTTTTTAATAACATGAGCCAATAATATCAAATCTGAAGCGAACCTTGTCAGCAAACATAGAAAACAAATGCTAAACCTGATAATCAGCAATTTATATGAGAGTTATCGAATTTTAGTCTACCCATCATATTGTTTCCTACCGTCTAGCCAACCAGTTTTCCTCACTAATCACCAATTGAAATTTGATTTATAAATATGTTAATGTTAGCCTTATAGTTATAGAATCAAGCGAAGTTATGGAAGAAACAATTGAAAACACCGGATATTAATATTTAATCACATTTTCATTTGACATAGCTAATATCTGAAATACATGTACAACAATTCATTACAACATGCAAAGAAAACGATATAAAAAACCAGCATATTAGTGTATGTTATGCCAAACTAAAGCAATAAACAACTAACGAAATAATTCAATATTGCAACAGTTAGCACCGAACACTGGAGTGGAATATAATATCGGTAACATGTGAAAGAATCTATCGTCCGCGCTTACCCATAAGAGGAATTTTAACAATGAGTTGAATTGACAGAGATGATAGAATCTTATGGCCTAGTTAGGGTTTTTGTTCCTGGGCTTAGTGGGGTTCGGCCTTTTTAATTTAAGTTGCTGGAAAGAAGTCTATTCTAGGTCATCCTTCAGTCTTCTTCCATGAGGCGACGGAGGCAACCGCCCCACAACTCTACGCCTTACAGTGACAGTCGCCTTGGAACCGCCTGCCAAGGTGTCTGCCTCTAAGTGCTCAGAGGTGATCTGCCGTCGCCTGGCTTGCCTCAAATAAGTACGATAAAACCTCTTCAAATCGTCCTCTTACACTCACATCCAAACCAAATCGTCGCCTCTCAACAGTACAGACAACACGTAGTACATATTAACCTTACAGTTCCATGTTCTTTATCCAAATAAGAATTCTAAATACCCCAATTATCTAACATACTAATCTCATAGAAAACCCACGAGGGGTTATATTAGCATAAGAAAGCACACATATTAAACAAAAAAAATAACCAAAAGCAAATATTATACCTTAAATTTTGAAGACGATATCGTCCGTATTTTACGTAAAATATGGAGAATGCAAAGGCCGAGGGAGCTACTGTTTTTTTACCTTTCATGTATATATCCAAATGAGGCACGATTATTGAGTAAGCCAAGATGGGTACACGTGTCCAACTCAGTACTTTGAATAGTTAAAACCTATAATATAAATAAAGGACACATGTACAAAGTCATCAACGTCAATAGTGACTAAGCTACTGTTCTTTTTACCTTTCATGTATATATCTAAACGAGGCACGGTTATTGAGCAAGCCAAAATGGGTACACGTGTCCAACCTAGTAAATGGAATAGTTAAACCTATAAAATAAATAAAGGACACATGTACAAAGTCATCAATGTGAATAGTGACTGAGCAAACATACACAGTACATAAAATGTTAGATTCCGTCAGTTCTAGGTAATAGGCCCCCTAACAATAATTTTTTATTTAAAATTCAACTAACGAATAAATGTACCGTCAACCTAAACGATACCGAACAGTTCGTACTTATATGTATTAAGATATATATCCAAGCCAATATTATGCCATCCTTCGAGGCCCATTTCATGCGAGGCCCAGACCAAATATCTTACCCAAACCCGATTCTTTGACCCGTTACGGACCCGACCCACCTAAACCTAGTCTTGAAGCATCGATCACGTTTTACTATTTAATAATTAATCACACGGACTTCAAACGGCTCATTCTCCAATTTAGTTAATGCAACCATTTCGAGAACGTTATCCGATTCTTAACCTTTTTCCATCCCCAAGCCAGTTGGAGTGCGTGCGCCTCACGCATACCGAAGATCGAGAGAGAAGATGTCGCACGCTCACAGCGGCGCGTGGACTTCATAAGTTGCCGTAATTCAGCTATTGCAAGGATATTGATAAGCTTAAAGAGTGGACCACAAATTTCCAGAAATGTCCTCTGACGCGTGTGCCATGTACTTGGGGAAAGTTGTAATTTTACATACTTCAAAATTAATTAAATTATTCTACAAAAATATGAGTGGAAAATATCGGACAATGAAAAACTGGAATGAACAGTCAACCCACGGTATCACGTGTGACGTGTCCAGTTATTTATTACATCGTTCTTTTCTCTTTTTTCTTTTCTTTTTAATATATAATAAATCGAAAAATATCAGTCTTTTTTAGCATTATCTCCAAGAAACATTTCAAGGTAGTGAAAACTGCTCGTGGGAAAAGGAAAAGGAGAATCGAAGCTGGTACGTGTGCTGCTTGATTTATTGCAATTTCTTCTTCATTTTCTGTAGTAATTTTTCTTTTTTCTTTTTCTTGGTGGTACGAAAAGCTATGTCGGCAACTAAGAACAGTGAAGAAGTTGTGTCGGTGGAGCTACCTGCGCCTGGCTCCTGGAAAAAAATGGTAACTTTTTTCATTTTCTTTCTTTTTACGTGTTTTTCTGCTATTATTTCGTTGATTTCTCTATGTTTATCTGCAAAATTCGATCTTTCGAGGGTTTATTTGCTGGTTGGTAACGAGTTTTGAGTTGACTGGTTAGGGTTTTTGTTGAAGGGCTGAGAACTTGGGGGAAGTTCATATCTTGAGGGGTTTTTGCTTCCTTTTACTCCCTTTTCTACGTTTCATAGTTGATTAGTTTTAATTTTTACCTTTTTTTTTTATAAAAATTGTTTTCTTGATAAGTGGCTTCATATGTTGCTTCCATTCCACTTCCAATACACATGTTTTCAGCTTTGTCAGAATCTAGCAACATTGATTTAAGATTTTACTATTACCTTCGTTGAACTGAAGATTTCCTTAAAGTTAAGGGGTTTTCTCGGCGAATAAGATGAATTCTTGGGTGAATTTACCTCAGTTTTTGTTAGATATGAAGGTCAGTAACCATTTAAGCCTCATATCTCAACGTATGAGTTAATGGGTGCAAAGGATTTTTAACAAACCATGGTTAGTTCTTTTCGTGTTAGGTTATGTAGTTGTTGTAACAATCAAACCGTGGTTTGTTCTTCTGTAGTTGTTACTACCTATTGAAGAAATGTCATTACGTCTTGCCACGTGTTAAAACTGCGATTATTTCGATATTTGCGACAGTATTTACCGAACAATCCAAAGAAGAGCGAGATCGTCTTCGTCGCCCCGACGGGCGAGGAGATTAGCAACCGCAAACAGCTCGAGCAGTACCTCAAGACGAATCCTGGGAATCCCGGGCTGCCCGAATTCGACTGGGGCACGGGCGAAACGCCTAGGAGGTCTGCCCGAATCAGCGAAAAGGTGAAAGCTTCTCCTCCCTCGAAAGACATAGAACAGCCCAAGAAGAAGGGAAGAAGATCATCGCTCGCCAAGAAAGACAAGGAGAAGGAGAAAGAAACTAGCGACGCGCTACTGAATAAAGAATCTGATGAGAAGATGGATGCTGAAATGCCCGACGCAGAAGCTGAGAAGAAGCCCGAAGAAGAAGAAGAAGAAGATGGAGACAAGAAAGATGGGCCCGAGGAGGTAATAACAACTGAGAAGGCTGAAAATGATGGCACTGAGGAGAAGAAGAACGACGACAGCATAGAAGAGTCTGCGAAAGAAGATGCTGATGAGAAGCTTGAGAAAGAGACGACTAACGGCAAAGTTTCAGACAAGGAAGCAGCAGCTGATGCAACTGAGGAGAAGAATGAAGACGGGCCCGCCAATGAAGAAAAGAAAGAAGGGGTGGAGGAAAATGGTAAGGTCAACGAGCCTGGGCCCGCAGTTTCGCCACGTCATCATCCATCTCCTTCGCCTATTAGCTGTTGAGTAAAGAGTGTAACTTGTTAGTAGTAAGTGTGACTTGTGTAGCGTGTTTGTGTCTGTTTATCTCATGAACGATCTGCTGCTTTCATTCCTCGTGGACTTGGATTCGATGTTGTGTATTTTAGGCGTGTTTTCTAGATTGCGATAGGTCGTAGGTTTCGTCGCGAACTCGATGCGCTGTGTTGATTGTCTGTCGTTTTGTCTTACGATTGGTAATAAGATGGGGCACATAACCACTGTTAATTTTTCTTGTATGCTCTTTTATTTATTGCTCATCTTCCATGGCCGCCTTTCAAGGTTTTTCTGATGTTTTTGTGGGATTGTAAGATTCTAATCTAACAAGACAAACAACATGAATTTTCGATCAAGAATCCTCAGAGAAAAAAGGCATAGCTTTGAGGTAATGAAAAAGGTAAGGAATCTCATTCCAAGCCCACAAGCCAAATCAACGTCAGCCCAGACACTCATCTTTGAGATTAGGTTTGGAATCTTGCCATGATTTTGGTCAATCTCCAAGCTACAAACTATGTCCAAACCCCAAGGTGCAAGAAAGTTTCGATCTTTATTGTTGTTATTAACACTAAAACAATGATATCCTCTTCATCTTCAACATTATGAGCTTCTCGTCCTTCTTCCTCTGCATATTCTTCCTCGTATGTACCCAATTATCTGATGGTATATTTCTCCTAATCTCTACTCTTAAATGCACAATCCGCATAATCTCTGTAACAATCTCAACTTCTATTTTTCTCTTAAATGTCCGATTTTTCAGTCGCTCGAGCTTTCACCGGGACGTACGGCGTAAACTACGGTCGAATAGCAGACAACATCCCACCGCCCGAGAGCGTAGTAACCCTATTACAGGCAAACAAGATTAAAAACATACGAATCTACGACGCAGACCACAAAGTCCTAAACGCATTCAACGGCTCGGGGATCGAAATCATCGTAGGGCTCGGAAACGAATACCTAACACAAATGAGCGTAAGCCAAGACGCGGCGATCCAATGGGTCAAGGAAAACGTCGAGCCCTTCTACCCAAGCACGTCCATCACCGGGATAGCAGTGGGCAACGAAATCCTCGGCGGGGTCGATTTGGAATTATGGGAAGTATTGGTCCCCGCAGTGAAAAACGTCTACAACGCCCTCCGATATTTAGGGCTCGCAGAAAAGATACAAGTCTCGAGCCCACACTCGGAGGCAGTTTTCGCAATCACATTCCCGCCTTCCGCGGGGGCGTTTAAGGAAAGCGTGGTACCTTACATGAGGCCTCTCCTACAGTTCTTTGCGCAGATACGTACACCTTTTTACATAAACGCCTACCCTTTTCTCGCCTACATCAGCGACCCAAACCACATCGACTTGAATTACGCCTTATTCGAGAAAAATCCCGGGATTTACGACGCAAAGACTAAGCTCCATTACGACAACATGTTCGATGCCATGGTGGACGCTTCTTACGCTGCTTTGGAGAGGGCGGGATTTCCTAGGATGGAAGTGATCGTGTCTGAAACGGGCTGGGCTTCGAAGGGGGACGAGAATGAGGTCGGGGCGAATGTGAAGAACGCTAAGACTTATAACAGGAATCTGAGGAAGAGGTTGCTGAAGAAGAAGGGGACTCCTTACAGGCCGAGGAGGGTGGTCAAGGGCTATGTGTTTGCTCTGTTTAATGAGAATTCTAAGCCCGGCCCTACCTCAGAAAGGAACTTTGGGCTGTTTAAGGCTGATGGGAGCATTTCGTACGACGTTGGGTTCAGAGGATTGGTTCCTAGCTCGGGCTTTTCGTGGGTTATTGGGTTGGGCAGGTTTTCTCTGTTTCGGGTTGTGGCTGTGGGTTTAGTAGTACTCACTATGATGTAGAATTGATGTTTTTCTAATGTTAAAAAAAAAAGCCATATAATGTCTGAAGGAATAGGAATCATTATCATACAAAGATCAAATCAAAACTCAAGCTCAATGTGTGACCAACCATGTTTCAATCCTATCAAGTATGGCATCGAAAGCAAGTTCAGTGATAACTAACCTCTTATTTATCGCCGCCACCGAACATACCCATCATGTCTTTGGAAGAGCCCATTTGCTTCATTAGGCTCTGAAGGCCGCCCAATCCGCCCATCTGTTTCAGCATTGCAGGCGGGAGCATTTTGCTCATGTTCTGGGCGTTCATGTTTCGGGATAAAGAGCTCATGTCTCCCTTCTTTGGAATCTTAAGACCCTTCATCTTGCTCCATATCTTGGCCAGTCGTTTGTATTCTTCCAACATGTCCATAACGTCTCTGATGGGACGGCCACAGCCTCGAGCTATACGCATGATTCGAGACTCGTTCATCAGCTTTGGGTTCGTGCTGTCCAATTCTGCAAGTGTTTACATGGGATGTTGGTAATGATTCTCTAATGATTTTACTTTGTTTTACTGATTCAGTGCTTGCCTTCGTTAGTCATGGAGTCCATTATTGTCATGTATCGTTTGATCTTTGCTTGGCTTTCCTTTTCGTGCCCCTTTGGCATCATCTCTTGGCTGAATCCTGGAAGCATAGAGAACACCTGCAAAAAAAAAAAAGATTGTGCAAGAATCGCTACGTTAGAACTTCAGCAAATGTGATTATTAATCGACCTAGAAATGCATCAACTTGACATCGAATAGATTGAACTTGTTCAGCATATTCCATATCCCTCGTCCTCCATCTCTAGCCAATTATAGGGTCATTTGAAAGCATTTTAATTACTCTAATTGGTCTTCATTTGAACTCTCTCCCAAAATGGAATCACAGCATGTGCATAGTGAATTTACAGATTACATAAGGAAGGGCAATTGACAGACCTGACCAATAGGACCCATTTTAAGTAGATTCTGAAACTGCTCGTACATAATCCTAATCGTAAAAGTGCCTTCTGAAAGCTTTTGAATAAGCTCGGGTTGTTGATCCATTGGAACGACTTCGTGAATCTTGTCTACGAATCCAGACCAGTCACCCATGCCTGCAATCCAAACCAACCGTACAGATATTACTATAAGACGTTCCACTCATTCTTGAAGAGAACATTCTGCAACTTTCGACTAAGATACATACCTAAAAGACGGCTGACGAATGGTTTCACATCAAATACTTCAAATTCATCCATGTGTTCTCCTGTCCCAATAAAGATAACAGGACTTTTTGTTGCTGCAACCCTGCAAATGAGATAAAAGGATCAGCCTTATTTCAGCAATAAGGTTTGTACTTTAAATGGTTTCCGTGTATGACGGATGGATTGTGCATTTCAATTTGGTAATTGTTGACAGTCAAAAAACTTACGCACTGAGGGCACCACCTCCCTTAGCATGGCCATCCATCTTAGTTACAATTACAGCTCCAACTGCCACACTTTGCTTGAAGGCTTGAGCTTGATCAAAGGCCGCTTGACCAATACTGCTATCCATGACAAATATAACAAGATCTGGTTTCTGAAAGAACAAAATATCTGTTCGTTAGCCTAGAACCCAAACAACACAGTAAGAACGAGATGAAAAATTCAGTTTCCATACTATTGCTTCAGAAACTTGGCGCATCTCCTCAAAAAGAGCAGCTTCCTGCTTGTGACGTCCACTAGTATCAACAATTATGAGATCACTGTTTTCCTTTTTAAACCTCTCAACTCCTTCCACAGCGATTCTCACTGGATCAGACTCTGTATAGCTGTGATGGGCAAATCATCAATTTATTAAGCCAAGAGAAACATACATGGGAAGCTTTTGCAGTGTAGTACGAAACATGAAGTCAGACGAGTAATAGCAATGGTACCTTCCATAAAAAGGGATTTTTGCTTTCGTCGCATTCTGTTTTAACTGGTCGAAGGCACCAGCCCTGAATGTATCTGCACAGACAAGGGAAGGCTTCCATCCCTTCTTCTGATGGTAGTAAGCGTATTTCGTACACGTTGTCGTCTTACCCGACCCTAGAGAACAAATTCTAATAAAACATCAACATCCAACTATGAACTAATCAAACCTCAGGCATCGAAGTCGAACATGCCTAACACAAAAAAACAAGTACTCAAAACTGATTATTTATCGATTGCAGTTTGCCATGAAAGATAGCATCGTAATTGTTTCAACATGAGCGACTACATACCTTGCAGACCAACAAACATAACTATGCAGGCCTTCCCTTTCTTTGGGGTGAATGAAGGCTTCCCTGGATCCAATATTTTGCACAGTTCGTTAAAGATAGCCTATATAAGAGATAGAAGGAACAACATCAGAGTCTTATACAACAATTCATACAATACATAAATTTACAACTCGAATATGCATCGTTTCCACCTATTGTTAAATCGACAAGTCCTGGAACATGACTAATAATGTTAATCAATGCATACGAAAACACAAACCCGCACACACAAGGCAAAATTCCTAAATTGATCCAATCTAAATAAAAAAACTAAACCCAAGACGAAGGCCAGAAATTTCTTCCATAGGCCGATAAGCAAGTAATTTCGTACGAACAACCTGCTCCTCTCCAAGAAACATAATGAAAAAAACTCGATCAATCATAACTAAAAAGCGCCAGCAACTAATTACCTGCTGGATAATTTTGCGCTTGTTGTGCCCGGCAGCTAGATCGTCGAGATTGACGATCTTCTTGATATTCGTCTGCATATCACGAACGAGCTTGAACTGCACGTCGGATTGCAGCAGCGCGCGAGATATCTCGTTGAGGCAATCGTTCAAAACCTTCTCGTCGATGATCGTCGCATTGCTCATCTGCTGAAGAGCACGCGATATGCTCCCTCCTAGCTGCGCGAGCACCATCTTCGCTGAAGGATGACCAAAATTGAGCTGAATTAGAATCTGGTTTTTCACAAAGAACCCCTATTGATCGAGATTTATGGATGTGTAACAACGGCGAAAATCTGTAATATCCGATATGTTTGTGTGTGTGTGTGTGTGTGTGAGAGAGAGAGAGAGAGAGAGCAAAGGAATTGGGACGGAACGTCGTCGTATCTTCTACGCTGACTTAAGCCAAATTGGGCTAATTTTGGGCTTTCATTGAGTACATTGGGTTAAAGGCCCATTCGAGTATAAAGGCTAATCTAAATATTTATGTAACTGTCATTCTATTCAATTCATTGTTTCACACTAAATTAAATTTCCCCATGAAAAATTAAGCGTAGTTTAAGTTAGCTTCCCAAGTGAGGTATGAAGAAAAGAATAGATCACATTTATGAGATCATTAGTTGTTCTATCGTCGGATTATTCGTACACAAGATGAAGAGATTAATAAAAAGTAAATAAGTTTTCCAATCAATCATTATAATCAAATGAACATACATCAAAAGGTCATATATATATATATATATATATATTTATATTATTAAATAGCAATGAGGTCATCATCGGCACCACCATGATGTATCCGATCTAAGATAAGAATCAATCCCATGACAAAAGCACTATCTACTCCAGGCATTAAGCTAAGCAAGAAAACGTCACTCCCAAGCACGACATTAGTAGAAGCGTCCACTTTGCGTCTGATCTCAGCCACGATCTCTTTGTCAGAGTCGTAGATAGTGCAATTCCGACATGCGAACGAGCCCTCGATTTGGTAGTACACTTTGCCTTGTTTGTCGTACACTTCCACGACGATTGCGGACCGTCCGATTATGGATGATCGACGGACGCTGAAGATCGGCCTTTTGCCTTGGGCTCCTTCGCCTTGGAACCCTTCCCATCTTTGATGAAGGCTTGGCCTCTAATTAAATAATTAGAATTTTTCATGATTTTAGTAGTGATGGTATCTAAATCTACATGCCCAATCTTTAAAAGAAAATTATCTCGTTTCGTTATATTCCACAATCAAGTAAGATAAAAAAAAAAAAAAAAAAAGGAACCCTTGTTATGAAATTATTGCAAGAGAGTATAAAGCATAAGAGAGAATTCTTCCATTCACATATCCCTTTTCACTTCACAATTACATCTATTTATAGGCTTGAGGTAGCCTTAACATTTGAAGTTACATAAAATACAATTAAGAGTTGGGGAGGTTATGGGTTGAGGAGGTTATGAGTTGAGGATGTTATGGGTTGAGAAGGTTATGAGTGGACATCCACATAAGACCCATGTTTATAACACTCCCCCTTGGATGTCCATCTTTCGGTAAAATGCCTCGTTAAAACCTTACTAGGAAAAACCCAAAGGGATAAAATCCTAGTGAAGGAAAAAGAGTACATTTTTCTATACAACGTTGCCTCATTAAAAACCTTACCCGGAAAACCCAATGGGAAAAAAACCGTGGTTAAGGAAAAAATAGTACAACATAATATTTCTCCCCCTCTTGAGCATATCATTTGATATTCTTCATTTGCCGCATTCCAATCTTATAAACTAGCTTTTCAAATGTTGAAGTCGGCAACGATTTTGTAAACAAATCCGCTAAATTGTCACATGAACGGATTTGTTGAACGGTAATTTCACCATTCTTTTGAAGATCATGAGTGAAAAAGAACTTGGTGATATATGTTTCGTCCGATCACCTTTTATGTAACCTTCCTTTAGTTGAGCGATACATGCGGCGTTATCTTCGAATAATATAGTTGGAGCACCTTTGTCCAAATTTAAGCCGCATGTTCCTCGAACATGATGAATCACTGATCTCAACCAAAAACACTCCCGACTTGCTTCGTGTATTGCCAAAATTTCCGCATGGTTTGAAGAAGTGGCGGTTATAGTTTGTTTCATTGAGCGCCAAGAAATAGCCGTACCACCACATGTAAAAATATAACCCGTTTGGGACCGAGCATTATGCGGATCAGACAAATAACCAGCATCCGCATAGCCTATGAGATCGGATTTTGCAGATTTAGGATAATAAAGACCCAAATTTATCGTACCTTGAAGGTATCGAAATATATGCTTAATGCCATTCCAATGCCTTCGTGTGGGTGAAGAACTATACCTTGCTAGCAAATTAACCGCAAATGATATATCAGGACGGGTATGGCTTGCAAGATACATTAGTGCTCCTATTGCACTTAGATATGGTACTTCTGGACCAAGTAGTTCTTCGTTATTCTCACGAGGTCGAAATGGATCTTTATTCACATCAAGTGATCTCACTATCATAGGCGTGCTCAAGGGGTGTGCTTTATCCATATAAAAGCGTTTAAGCACTTTTGCAGTATAAGCGGACTGATGCAAGAATACGCCATCATCAAGATGCTCAATTTGTAAACCAAGACAAAATTTTGTCTTGCCAAGATCCTTCATTTCAAATTCTTGCTTTAAATAATCAGACGCTTTTTGGAGCTCTTCGGGAGTTCCAATTAGATTAAGGTCATCGACATAGACAGCTACGATGACAAAATTTAACCCTGATCTCTTTATAAATAAACAAGGACATATTTGATCATTTTTATATCCTTCTTTTAATAGGTAATCACTAAGGCGATTATACCACATACGTCCAGCTTGCTTTAAACCGTAAAGAGATCTGCATAGTTTGATCGAGTAAAGATCACGAGAACTATGACTATATTCTTCAGGCAGTTTAAATCCTTCAGGGAGTTTCATATAAATGTCACTATCTAAGGAGCCATATAAATATGCCGTGACAACATCCATCAAACGCATTTCCAAGTTTCCATTTGATGCCAGACTACGGGGGAATATCGAAAACTAGTCGCATCCACTACGGGGGAATACGTTTGATCATAATCAATGCCGGGTTTTTGAGAAAAACCTTGTGCTACAAGACGCGCCTTATATCGCACAATTTCATTTTTCTCATTTCTTTTCCTTACAAAAACCCATTTATACCCTACGGGCTGCACATCTTCTGGTGTGCGCATTACTGGTCCAAAAACTTTACGTTTTGCAAGTGAATTCAATTCAGCTTGAATTGCGTCTTTCCACTTTGGCCAATCATCTCTAAGCTTACATTCATTCATAGACCTAGGTTCAAGATCCTCATCCTCATTAACAATTGTTTTTGCCACTGCATATGCAAAAATATCGTCGACGTTTATTTCATTTCGATTCCATATTTTTCTACTCATGACAAAATTTATTGAGATCTCATGATTGTCAACATTCTCAGGTACCTGTGTTTCTTCTGGAAACTTTTCAACAGTCATATCAGTAGGCTCTTCAGGAGTTTTAGTTTCCTCGGGACCACCTTGAATTGCTCCTTTTCTTTTACGAGGAATTTTGTCTTTAGAACCGATAGGTCTACCACGTTTTAAACGTGCGGTAGACTCATTAGCAGTGGTTATTTGTCCTTCTGGGACACTCATTTTGATCGGAGCATTAACGGCCGGAATATGAGATTTAGTAACTCTTTTAGGGTCAGTAAATGCGTCTGGTAATTGATTTGCTAAATTTTGCAAATGAATTATCTTTTGAACTTCCAGTTCACATTGCTTAGTACGAGGATCATAATGAGACAATGATAATTCATTCCAACTAATTTTCTTTTCCGGCGTTTTTTCATCTCCCCCTAATGGTGGGAAAACTGATTCGTCAAAATGACAATCAGCAAATCTGGAATTAAATAAATTTCCAGTCTTTGGCTCGAGATACTTAATTATAGATGGGGATTCAAAACCAACATAAATTCCCAACCTTCTTTGAGGCCCCATCTTTGTGCGTTGCGGTGGATTAATAGGGACATAGACCGCACATCCAAATATTTTTAGATGGGAAATATTTGGTTCATGACCCTGAACCAATTGCATTGGGGAGACCTCATGGTAATGCGTTGGCCTAATGCGAATTAGCGCTGCTGCATGCAAAATAGCATGACCCCAAGCAGAAGTTGGGAGATTCGCTCTCATAAGTAATGGCCGAGCAATTAATTGTAAGCGCTTTATAAACGATTCTGCAAGACCGTTTTGTGTATGAACATAAGCTACTGGATGTTCGACACTTATCCCAATTGACATGCAATAATCATTAAAAGCTTGTGAACAAAATTCACTAGCATTGTCAAGACGTATTGTCTTGATAGGATAATTGGGAAAATGAGCGCGTAACCGAATTAATTCACCTAATAATCTCGCAAACGCTAGGTTGCGAGTTGATAATAAGCATACATGCGACCATCTCGTCGATGCATCGATTAAAATCATAAAATAGCGAAATGGTCCACACGATGGATGAATCGGCCCACATATATCGCCATGTATGCGCTCCAAAAATTTAGGAGATTCGTTTCTTATTTTAATTGCGAAGGCCGAATTATTAATTTGCCTTGAGAGCATGCAACACAAGAGAATTCATTAAATCGAAGTATTTTCCGATTATTCAAAGTATGACCACATGAATTCTCAATAATTCTTCGCATCATTATAGAACCGGGATGGCCCAACCGGTTATGCCAAATAATAAATTCATCATCATTTGTAAACGTCTGGTTTACAATTGTATAAGATTCAAACGTATAAATATGTGTGTAGTACAATCCCGATGAATAAGAAGGTAGTTTTTCCATTACAACTTTCTCTTCGGAAATTATACTTGTAATATACAAGTATTCATTTTTACCTTCATCTTTAGTCTCAATATGATACCCATTTCGGCGGATATCTTTAAAACTCAACAAATTTCTATTGGACTTTGAAGAATATAATGCATCATCGACGCAAAATTTAGTTCCTCGAGGCAAAATTATTATTGCTCTTCCGGAGCCTTCGATAATATTTGTACTACCACATATAGTACTAACATGTGACTCTTTCATCACGAGAGAAGAAAAATTTCTTGTCTTTAAATATCGAATGCGTTGTTGCGCTGTCTGCGAGACATAATTCTTTGACATTCGTACGAGAAACGTCCATTTTCTTAGAAGCAGAAAAATAAAATAATATTAATATTGTAAAGATTAAGAGAAATATAATACAATGGATAAATTAAAATATTATTGATAAAATTGCATTACATCAGTGTAATTGAAAAGACTTCTTAGACATTTCTAGGATTATCACCTTCAGGGTAATTTACAATAGTTTCACCTTCAGGGTGACTACCACTAGTTTCACCTTCTAGGTTATTGACAAAGAAATCCGCAACATCTAGAGAAGTAAAATCATTTAAGCCATCGTCGGCGAGACCAAAATCACTAAGAAAGTTTGTCTCGACATTTTTCTCCTTTTTCTTCAACGACGCCTGATAGAGGTCGACGAAATGCTTTGGCGTACGACATGTACGAGACCAATGACCTTTCAAGCCGCAACGGTGGCATTCATTTTCCACTTTCTTTTACCTTGATCACCATCTTTCTCATTGTTGTTACCCTTCCACTTCTGGTGGTGAGTTGCGATTTTGGTATAACCACCACGATTATAATGGTTCCTTCCACGTCCACGACCACGACCACGACCACGTCCTCTAACTTGCTTATAATCATGTTGCACTGCTGACGCGTTTACTTCAGGAAACGGTGCAGCACCAGTTGGACGGGCCTCGTGATTTTTCAACAGAAGCTCATTGTTTTGTTCAGCAACAAGAAGACAAGAGATCAATTCAGAATATTTTTTAAAACCCTTTTCACGATATTGCTGCTGCAGGAGCACATTCGAAGCGTGAAAAGTGGAGAAAGTTTTCTCCAACATGTCTTCATCAGTCACTTTCTCGCCACACAGTTGCAACTGAGAACCAATTCTAAATATTGCTGAATTATATTCACTTACGGTTTTGAAATCTTGCAGACGCAAGTGTATCCAATCGTAACGAGCTCGTGGAAGAGTAACCGCCTTTTGATGTTCGTACCTTTCCTTCAAGCTTGTCCACAAGACAAGTGGATCTTTGATCGTCAGGTACTCACTTTTCAGCCCCTCGTCAAGATGGTGACGAAGAAATATCATTGCTTTGGCCTTTTCTTGATTAGTAGCTTCATTTTCGGCTTTTATGGTCTCACCAAGGCCATTAGCATCTAGATGGATTTCAGCATCTAGAACCCATGACAAGTAATTCTTCCCCGTGATATCAAGAGCAACGAACTCAAGTTTTGCAAGGTTAGCCATAACGAAAGAGCGTAGTAGAAAATACGTAAAGTACAAAGAACTGAACTTACTCAATAAGAAATAAACGTCGGCTTCGGCTAGAGAATCGTGCTGATAACGTGTTATGAAATTATTGCAAGAGAGTATAAAGCATAAGAGAGAATTCTTCCATTCACATATCCCTTTTCACTTCACAATTACATCTATTTATAGGCTTGAGGTAGCCTTAACATTTGAAGTTACATAAAATACAATTAAGAGTTGGGGAGGTTATGGGTTGAGGAGGTTATGAGTTGAGGATGTTATGGGTTGAGAAGGTTATGAGTGGACATCCACATAAGACCCATGTTTATAACAACCCTCGAATTTTATTCCATTTTTAAATTAACATACAGCGAGAAAAATTGGCCGGAATCCAAAATTGAATTAATGTTGGAATCGAGGTTACTTCCAAAACTTACATATAATTATATACGTGTGTATGTCTATGTGTATTGTAAAAAAAAGGAACCCTCGAATTTTACTCCAATTTTAAATTAACATACACCGAGAAAAATTGGCCAGAATCCAAAATTGAATTAATGTTGGAATCGAGGTTACTTCACAAAATTTATATATAATTATATACGTGTGTATGTCTATGTGTATTGTATTGTAAATCCACATCATATTTGACGAAAAAAAAGGTTCATAGTTAATAAATAAAATTGGAACCTTCCGGCGAACGGTGGCTACGGATCCGCCGGCGACGTCCATAAGCACGAGCTCAGAAGCCTCCCCGCCGTCGGGATTGCCGTAGGAGTCGACCCGGAAAACGAGGTCGCCGGCGCAGTCGTAGGCGGCGAACCCATCGCCGGCGGAGAAGAGACTCGTCTTCTGCACAGTGAGACTCGTCTCTTCGTCGCAAGTGTATATGTCTCCTACAATCGCTACACGCTTCTTCTTCATCTTCACATCAGATATTATATTGAATCTCCATAAGTTCTTATTCAGAAGAATCAACATGACGTGTCACTTTATGTAGCATAGACGTTAGTCAAGTAGTAGTAGATTCAACGCCGTCATTTGTCAACGCTCATTTAAGACTTTCTTGCAATTATCAGCCGACTATTAAGGATTTAAGGCCGTATTTCATTAAATTCACCGTTGCATTTGAATCTTAAAATTAGTTTATTATATTCGTAGACGAGGTCGGTAACCAGCTTCTAGAACTATTACTAATCCAATCATCTACGGTTAGTTTAGGTTAAGTATATCTAGTTCAACTAGATATGCCGTAATCTCCATGCATACTCAACCCAAGTACTACAAATATATAATAATAAATATATGTAGCTCCTTCGTCATGAACTACATTTCGTAATTTTTTTTATCATTAAATTAGTACCCTCTATTGGATTGTTTAATAGCAAGCATACAACTTATCCTACTATGATAATTTATTTAATTTACGGCGGCCATCTTCCGTTTGTGGGCGGCGGTGGGCAGCTTAACGTCGGTGGCTAACCCAATGAGCTGAAGAACCCTAACGACAAACCAAGTCATGTCCAATTGCCACCACTCTAACCATGCCTCGCCGAGTATTCGAAAGCATGGTGGTTATTGTGCCAACCCTCTCCGAATGTAAGCAGAGCAACCCACCTTAAAAATATTTTGTAATAACGACGCCGTCCATCAATCATTCGAAAATGTAAAACGTAATGATTTATGGAAGAATTGGAAACCCTACCAATTGTTTCGAGACAAATCGCCTGTGTTCCACGTTTGTTTCCCCCAAACATGGCAGGCTGAATTCACCAGCCAAGTGATGTGATAAACCCACACGATCCTCACGCCCTGCAATAAAAATGTTGTTCAAACTACACGATAAAATTCGAGCATTTTTCCAGCAAAGAGTGGAAGTTTCATGGTCGGAATTGAATCATCTTTGTTGAGATTAAGAGTAACGAAAGGCTTCACTTCTCCCCCTAATAGCGTGGGGGTCCATGGAATTGAAGATAAGATAGCTATACTTTCATTTCATTATCATGCAAATAAGTGAAAGTTTTCATGGTCGGCATTGAATCCATGTTGTAATAAGGCCCCCCACCTGAACAAGTACAAGAAAGACTAGCAATATCTTCACTGTCAAAGATTATCTTTAGCTTTCAAGCAAGATCTTTCTAATAATTAACACATCAACATCAAGATAAGTGAACGAAGGAAAACACTTGCCATTCCCCAAACGATGAAAGGAAAACCGCCAAGAGCATAGAGCAAAGCGCCAAGAGCTATTGGGTGGAGAATGTAAGTGCTTTGAAGGAACTTGAAGAAGGGTTGCTTCTCTAAGTCGCCTACGTTGTTGGGCTGACCACACTGCGCATAGAAAAAGAAGAAGGAATTCAGACAAACGAAAGAAGAAAGAACTTCTAGACGTGGGGATTTTGTCGTTACATTACCCTTTCAAGAACGGTGTTCCTATCAAAAAGCCAACTCATATGGCTGAACCAAAATCCTTCAGTTGGGCTGTGTGGGTCCTTGTCCGAATCACAAAATTGGTGGTGGTATCTGTGTGTGCTCACCCAATCGATTGGATTTCCCTTTAGATGAGATCACAAAGATCGAATTTTCAACATCGAATACTGAGAAAAGATTCATAATTCGATTAATTCAAGAAAAAAGCACAGGTAAAACATACCTGGAGAGCTTGAACGCCACAGTAAGCGAAGAAGTACTCTAGCCATTTGGGAACCTTAAAGCTCCTATGAGAAAGATTCCTATGAAAAGAGAGAGTAATACCCAAAAGCCCAGTGGCCACATAAAGTCCAAAGGCCACCCAAAACGCACTCCAATTGAACGTAAACGGCGCAAAAACGCAGAGCAAGTGCATCGCAAGAACGACGCCGCAAGTCGCTAAATCCAAAGTATCCCACTTTCTTCCCCAAAAAGCGCTCCTTTTCCTCGTCACCACCACGTCGGAGAGAAGAATTCGCCGGCGGGTCGTCGTCGAGTCTTCCGCCGATGATGCCCTCATAATCGGAGGAGCTCTTTTGGCAAAGATCGGATTTTTATGGAAATCGTACGGTAATTTAGCGTTCGTTGGAGAACGGGTTGGGTGCGCCGCCGCGATTCTTGGGTGGTTGGGACTTGGATTGAGTGGGGCGAAGGCGAAGGGTTTGGTTTTCGACGGCGGCGGTAGTATTAGAGCCATTACTACCTCGGCCTTGCTCTTCGTCAGCTGAGGATTTGACTGAAGCGGTTTTATGCGTTTATATATAATATGACATAGACGGTGGGAATTGTGGGGAACGTTTTTTTCTTTGGCGGTGGAGCTTTGATGATATCGAACCTTAAAGTGGGACGTTAATGGAAAGAATGGATGACGTGGCAGGTGAGGAGATAAGGCGGTTGGGTTGGGGAGATTTGTAGGGCCTTTGGGTAATTATCAGTAATATGATTATTTTGTGAAGTTCATGTCTTTTGTCATCTTCTTCTGATTGAGGGATCTGTTATCAGTTGTGTGGTTCGAATTTTGTGTTCTTTACATTGAGAATCCTATCCTAACCTTGTTATTTCTTTGTACTTGCATTAAGTGTGGAAAGAAAACCTTATCTCACGCATGTCGTGCACAGCAGAAATTGCTTCAACCATCAGCAACTGCTTTACTACAAGTGCTTCTCTGTTCAGTTCCTCCACGCAAATCTCATCTATGTCTGTTAGTTCTTGCTTAAATCTAAGGCGTCTAAGAAATTGCAGCTAATTACAATATTCTTGTGAGTTCCCTTGCAAAGACATCATCGAATTCAGTGAACATCACTGAAATCCATATTCTTCTCATCTTTTTGTCCGAAAACTTATTTATGATTTTTTATGATGCTTCTTGATTTGTGTGTGCATATAGTCAATCGATCTTTGTATGCATCATCGTTAGAAATTAAATAAATGCTATTTTAGTCTTCGAATCACTGTTACTACTACTACTACATTGTTTCTTTCTGGTATGAAAAGCAGCATTGGAAACACATACGATGCAATAATAACCATAGAATCCCAACTCCCTTCAACTCAATAGCATTCCTCAAACTGCCACAAGTAAAATATCGACAAGAAAAACTAAACAAAAGGGACTCAATCATCATTACACTAACATCAATTCTCTTTTCTTGCACTGCCACAAACACCTTATGGGCACAATTAAAGAGAACGAAGAAGATAAATCTTTAGGAAAGATCTTCTAATCGTTGTTGTATACATGCATACAGCTTGCTTGCCATAATCGTAAGGTCAGGGATAGACAATCCATCATGAATTCTTACCAGCAAGGAATTATATTTGAAGATACGAAACTAATTAGGTATATCAAAGAAAGCATGTCAACATCTGAGCCAGTTAAGAAAGAAATCACGCGATTAGCACGACTAACCAAACGGAAAATGTTATTTATTTATTGAGCAAACCTTTTACTTGCTTATTTCGCTCTATTACTTGCTCACGTACAAGAAAGATAAAGAGAATTTTATTTTGCCAACTCATTCTTCTTTTGTTCTCTTACTACTTCATTCACGTACGGATATCCTATATATAGATATATAGTACACATGATAAAGAAAGAGGATAACTATGGACTTAAAACTACACAATCTAATGCAAATCATGCATTTTTTATCGGCTATATCTTTGACTTTTGCAGCCCATTTTTGCGTTTTCTTCCCAAGAGATTTCCTAAGATGTGCTCTATTGAATTGTCAAGATTTCACGGCTTATTTTTGTTTTTGTTGTTATTTTATCTTTTGGTATTGACCCCTTTTTTATTGAGCTTATCCAACGAATTCTCCCCTTAAGCTCAATCTTTTTTTAGTCCTTCAACCCCAAACTTAACTCTTTTTAGTGTATTGTATGTTGCAGCTCTCCGTTTTCCGTCAATAATTGCCTTGGTGATCCTCGCCATGTTTTCCACTCGTCGTACTCGTCTGTCGCTAAGCAGCACATAGAGTACCACTAGTTTTTCTTCTTGGACCGCCTTTGCCCTGCTTTTCGATTCTTCGGCCATATAATAAATATTCTCGTCTTTTTCTTTCATCCCTGAGACGTAGTCACGTTTTCTCGCAGGATCATAACCAATTTGGGGGTTGCCCGTTCGCGATGGCAGCTTTCACAGCAGATAAACCGAGTCTTCTACATCGATTGACATAAAATTCAGGGCAGTGTCACTTTTACTCTCTCTTTGCTTTTATTTTACACATTGAGGACAATGTGCTACTAAGTTTGGGGGTGGGATGTGACACATGCAATATTTAATATGCTTACATGTTAAAGTATTGATTTATTTTGGTTATTTTAGTTACTGATGGAAGTTGCGATTTGAACGCCATCTGTGGAATCTCCTGTCAATGATGAAAATTTTGAAATTTTACCATGTCGTGATATGATTCGATGAATCGAGTGTGATAGTCCTACATGTTGCATTGCCGTGATATTAGCATGATTATTTGGCTATATTGACTGCGTTAGTATAGTATTGCGTATCATGAAGCACAAACCCAATTATATATGTGAGTTCTTGAGCCTTCAGAAAAATTCAGAGCAACTCATCATGCTCCGTGTTTATTCTTGTGTGACACGCATGGACTGAATATTTTCGAACTTGCTCTGTTATGCATGTCAATGGTTACTATGTGGATTTTTATGTGCGAAAATGAGAAGGGCACTAGGATTGAGTCACTGGCCTAAATATTTCCCTACCTTACGTATTTACCACTTAGTGAGTCCCTTTAAACCTTATTTGGCTTATTTGTTGATTTGGAGCCCATATATTTAGCCTGATTGCCTCAATTTAGCCTATACGATCAACGTGTTAATTTATCGATATCGTGAATAGTGGCTTGTTGGTTGAGAGGGAGCTAATCGTCGATGCATGTTAGTTATGAACTCGTCCTATGATATAGATCTCTCGTCGTAATATTGCAGCGGACTAGAAAGCTCTCCCTTCGATAAGACGTACAAAAAAAATATAGGAGGGGCTGGTTCGAAAAAAAAAGAGAGAGAAAAGAAAAAAAAGAAAAAAAAGGAAAGACAAAAAAATTAGGCGAGCAAGAAGAGCTAGAAAGGTGAAAGGATGAGTCGAGTGTAAAAGAGAGACGACGTTAGAAGAGTGAAATAAGTGGTGAGAAGAGCTACTCGATGAGTGACACTTTTGATACTTTTAGCTCACTTTTCTATATGACGCACCTTTCAATACCCGCGCCCCATTACAACTTTGATGAAAGACCATTTGATTCGTGCATGACTTCTACTATGTGACTATGATGTGATTTATTTGCAAGCATAGAGTAATACCTTTTCATGCCGTGAATTGAGCGTCTTTATACATATCCCTTTGAAAACACTTCGAGCGATTTGAGCGACCCTTGTGAGAGTTGTGGATTGATGCGTAATACGATTCTAGAAATGTCTTTCATGCTACGGTGAGATTGCGACATATTGCCCCATGCTTCGTGTTTTGACTAAATCATTCATTAGTTGATGATTATCACGACCTTCTATTCTTTTACGTATTCAGATGAAACAAGAAAAATTCATTGGTTGATGTTTTACAATCCTAACTTGATTTAGTTTTATCGCTTTTATGATCGAGGACGATAGTTTGGGGGTTGTTGATAAGTTAGGATTTTACGTAATTTCTTTACCGTAAAAGTGCTTTCCTAATCGTTATTTACCTAATAATGCCTCGGATATCCTACATTATATTTATGTTTCTTATTTGATAAGATACCCGAGCAAATGATATTGAAAACAGGAAAATACGATCAAATTTTTGGGAGGATTTTCTAGCAATATTTGGCATTAATGGGGTAGCAGAAAATTTGGCCAAAAGAATCTCCTAATGAGGATCAGATCACGTGGGAAGAATAATTAGTCAAAGAAAGATCCATTTTACTTTGAATAAAATATTATATGCATGAGAGAGAAGCCAAAATAATCGTTCATGGAGGAAGATGTCAAATAATATATTTGATCATTGCTAAGGATTTTGAAGATTAAATATTCAAGATACGAAAAGATCCGAAGCTCTATCGATATAAGGCACACGGCTACAGAGATCGAGGGAAGAGCCGATAGCTGAAATAAAAAGAAGCAGACTTCGACGGTTGGGGGAAAAGGACGACGAGCGACGGCTGAAATAAAAAGAAGCCTATCGACGGCTGCAAGAACTTTTGACGGCGAAGAACGAGACAAGTCGAGCACCGAAAAAGGGCGAATTTCTTATCTTTTTTTTCGACAATGTTTTCTTTTGATCATTTGTCATCTTCGTATATTAATATGCTAGCTTAATTTCTTTGTGATTAAGGCCATGTGAGGCCGGATTATGACTACATAGTAATGCAATTATTATTTTATTTAATCATATGATTTGAGTTACGTATTCTTTGTTTGTGCTTCATATGCGTACGCGTGATTTGCCTCCATGCATATGATTATTGATTGGTTTATGAGACGGACGAAGTGATTAGCCCGATTGGAACAAAACATTGAATACCACTAAGTAAACCGACCGGAGATGGAATTCGGTTTCATGTGTGGTTTCCGATAATTTAGGCGCCGAAAGCGTCTAAACTCGGAGAATTTCATAAAGATCGAATGCACGTATAGGAACTACAATCATATAGACATATAGTTGATTGGTTCTCTATTTACGTAGGGTTGCTATTGCGGGACAAACGAGTAGCACGTATGTTAGGAAATTCTACCTTGACTATGATTCATATTGATTAGATAGATTAGATTGTATGAAGACGTATGAATAATTCGTGCCGAGCATGTGTCTTAATCGCGTCGTCGTCAACTGTTCTATCCTATCTGTTTTATTTACGTATATTTTATTATTTGCGTCTTTTTATCTCTTTTATCTAATCATCAAAACTATAAAAAATTCCTTCAGTCTAAATTAGAATTAAGAATATTTTCACAGAATTAATCGAGCTGTCTTCGTGGATCGATACTCGGACTTCGTCCATTTTACTACTAGCACGACCTGGTACACTTGCTAGTATTTGAGCGTCTCAGATTCGTATCACGCAACATCCCACATCGACATTTGAGGTTACGTCGTTTTAATAACATCTTTTAGGTGACATTGATCAACATCTCGGATGATGATGTAGCATGTTGACTTGATAAATTTCATTGATACGTAACATGTGTTATATAGGGTATAAATATGCCATATCAGCATCCGAGATGTTGATCTATGGCACCTAAAAGTAACCTCAAATTTATTCGGCCATTGCCGCCCCGTTGACCGATCTATTGAAGAAGAACAAGGCGGAGTACGGTCAGATGTCTTTATGAACTCGAAAGAGCGAGAAGGTCTGAATCCCTCGATGTGGGGCATGATACGAATCAGTGCAAAATCAACAGATGCCCAAATAAGGTGCTCACGCAAGGTGAACACCATAAAATTTCTCATGTTATATATATATATATATATATATATATATATATTACACATGTGGATTATTACGCAATTATGTCTTCACTCGTTCGTATGTTATGGAATAGGGAAAGATAGGGGTGTTCATCGACCGGTTCGGTTCGGTTTTTTGAAATTTCGGTTTGATTTTTCGACTTTCGATTTTACATTGCATGGTGATAAACATAATTTCATACGTTTATATTTGTTAATTTTAAGTCGTTTATGTTTATTAATGAAGTTGTTTTGAATATCCTAGCACTTAAATGTGAGTTAATGACAATATTAACGTTTTTACGGCAGTTTTGCGGCAGTTTGGTATTTCTTGCAGATCACGGGATAAACGACGTCCGATTGCTGAAATTTTAACCAAGGATAGAAGACTCGTTGATATTGATTTTGACCAAAGGAATTTCTGTTCGAGTTCCAGGTAAGAGAATATGAATTTTTGAAGCCACAGCTACTTTGCTGCGCAGAAACAGCCCGTAATTGGGCCCAAGATAAATCCGCCCAAGAACCAAAAGTCCAAGCCCACTATGCAAATGATGACAATTATAGATACAATACACACACATACTCACATGCTTGACTAAAGAAGATACACGCGCATACACCCGCAGACAAAAAAGAGAAAAACGGGGAAGAATACAACGCGCACGGCTCAAGGAAGAAAGTGAAGATCACAAGCGGTTCTTCAATAGCCAAGTAAGATTATGTTCCCCTTTATCATCTATAAATAAGGGCAGAAGGTGGGGGGCGAGGTGAAGTGAACAGGCTGCAAGAACTGTGGGGGCGAAGGGTCAATTATACGAGAACATCAGACCATATAGGAGCTACTCCTAGAACATCCCTAGCCAAACGATCGCAGTGCCTTCATACATCCTCCCGTCAAGCTCTCACCTATCGTAAGCTCTCGACCTTCACTCATTTAAAAGCACCCGTGTGTGAATTGTTGGAGCAGGGTAGCCTCGTTCGTAGGAGGAGGAGTGAGCGAGGGTAGCGCAAGATAAGTGCAAGGAAGGGTTGAAGCAGATCACCCACCACCTGTTCGACAGAATTCCTCAATGAAATATTAAACTCGGAGGCAAAATTCAGGGAAGAAAAATATGTTTTTCTCGTTGTTATTCATGCTTGTCGTCGTGCTAATGTTTCGTATGAGTAGCTAATTTTTCTATGTGTTGGGATGAAATGAACGCTAGGTAGAATTGTTGTTGGTTGGATGTAAATTATTCGTGAACATGCAATATTGGCTATTTACCATTTATTATTTCGTTCTTCAATTCAATATGTTTATGTGTTTTAAAACTAGGCATTCTTTTTATTTTATTTTCTTTCTGAAGGAATTTTATTATATAGGAAAAACATCAATAAATGGCATATTTTATTCAATTTCCCTATTATAAATTAATTTATAATCAAATAAAATTGATGTTCAATATCATATCCGTATAAATGAAAAATAAATTCAACATACAATCCATATTAGTGAGCTTTTTAATTTTTCCAATATCGTATTGGAGAATGGAAATCATCGCTCATTACAAATATGTTCAAGAACAGAAATCGATCCGATACCCCAAAAATAGTCGATCGATTCTGGCAAAATCAAAACTAGAATCAAAACTACTAATTATTATATATAAATTAAGTTATAAAATAAATTAATAAATCAAAATTTTGCCGAATCAGCCGCAAATAATTTTGAATAGATTCTTTTTTTTCTCTGATATCGGTAGTTTGAATTGAACATCATTTATCAAGCCGAATTTTCGATTAACCGAACATTTTCTTTTAAATTTTTGAAATGTTGAACCAAATTTTTGGTTTGAAGTAGTTATCGATCTTTTTAGTTCGGTTCAGTTAACTGGCTGAAATAGAACTTTTAGTAAGAAATAAATTTGATATATTTTATATAGTCATGAATATATAATATCATATATTACCATAGATAATAAAAAAAAATAGTTTTTCGGTTTCGGACCAAACCTAGGTTATAAACAGATACTAAATATCGAATTGAAATCATATATGCTATACGAATCGAGAATCCGGTTCGAAACAACTATGATCTCCCTAATGATTTATACAATAAATTTCAATAAAAAATCAAAAAATAGAAGCATAAAAAATTAAGAAAAGTTAATACAATAAAGACTATGCCTAGTTTTGTACTAATTTACACACAGTGCCTAGTTTTGTAATTTGTTAGATATAGGGGTGTTAATTCGGTAATAACCGATCCGAAGTTTCGGTAACCGAAAATTTGGTTATCAAAAACTTAAACCGAAAACCAAACGGAAGTTAATCGGTTCGGTTCGGTAAAACTGAAATTTCAATTTCCGTTATTTACCGAATACTGAACTGAAACAACGAAAAAATGGCTGAACCAAGATATTGTATATATATAATTGTATATTAACTAATAAAATTATATAATTGTATATTATATTAAATAATAAGATTTGTAAATAAATTATAATGATTTTTATATATTTTTAGCTATAAGTGGAACTTAATAACATAAATTAAATTGAAAAGTTTATTATTAGATATATTTTCCAACTTGAATTCTTCATTTTTTTATTTTCTTCCTATCTTTATATTATTTTTTCCTTTTTTTTTATGTTTTTTCCTTACTTTTTTCCTATTTTTCATTATTTTTTTCTTATTTATTTTTACATATAATTCTATATATATATATATATATATATATATATTATATTTCGGTACCTCGGGTTTTTTGGTTAACCGAATTACAGAACCAAAATAACCGAAAACTTTCGGTTTACACTTTTAATACCGAATACCGAACCGAACCAAAAAATCGGTATTCGGTTTGTACCGAACTTATGGTATTGGTTCGGTTTGATCGGTTATATCGACTTTTGAAACTCCTTGATATAATAAAAAAGTGCCTATAATTGTAAAACACCCTTTATTATAGGGGCCTTTAGAACTCAACCCCCATAAGTTTCATTTAGGTTTCAGGTCCTATCAGAAAGCCATAGTTTTAAGGATTCGATTTCTGCAGTACCACTTCATTGTTCTGTAGTACCACTTCATTGTTTTTCCAGTACCACTTCATTGTTCTGAAATAACACAAGTCGGATACCAATTCATATACACTTTATAAAATCTGTGTAAATCTAGGTCTTTATCTCTGAATTTTATAAAAATTGAATCCTTAAAATTATAAATTTTCTGATCTGAAACTTATTCTAAAACATATTTTGGGCTGACACGTAATTACACCACTTTATTATATGGGTCGGGAGCTGACATCCTTTTGATTTGCAATTAATGCTTACATAAAAATGGTTACATAATATTTTTGGCATTATTAATAAAGAAAGCCAACAATTGTGGTGCTTCAGGACAATTTAACTCGTATGTTACTCTTTTGAAAATTTTATGTATATCTATCGTTCAAAAAAAATGAAAGAAGGAAAGCCTTAAACAAGTGACACTATATTATAATCATATTCAATGATATGCATGGTTCCATTATTATTATTTAAAATATTTCGGCTCAATCAAACAGCGTTAAGCTAAATAATCTATAATATGTCATAGTCATTCAATTGAAAATAAAATAATATTTCATTAAGATTACGACCTAGTGGTTGAGTAGAGGCATCTTATAAGTTATAATTATCGACATCGAAAATATACAATAAATAAACATATATAGTAATATAGTAATAATTAGATAAATGGGCCTACAAGCAATTAAATATTCAAATAATAGCAAAGACTTTTTGGAACACAGCGACCCAGCGCACTACAATGCGATGCCAACCTCTGCAAAAATCGACGAATCTACAATGACCTTTACGTTTCAAAAAATTTCGTAAGCCAAGGATTTTGTTCTTTTCTGTTGCGCCTTGATACTTCTATCAATCAAGGTTTGTTCATATGTAACAAAAAGAAATCATTTTTAAAGAATTACCGAACCCCATCACTAGTGTCTTTTTCTTGAAATCGATAAAAAAAAAAAAAAAAAAAAAAAAAAAAAAAAAAGGCATCCTCTTTTTTCATTTTTGAATTCTCTCCTCAGCGGTAGCAGCTCGGAAAAATAGGCGTTTTGGGAGACGGGTTTTGCTTGTTTTTTGTAGTGAAGACGAACGAGGCGTGATGGTTTAAACTTCTGAGGATAAATAAATTCTTGGTGAAATTTGTAAAGATTGGTTATTTTTTTCTTGCTGGGTTCGGTCAAAGATGAAGGATTTCAGCTCAGTGTTTTGCTGCTTTAAGGGCGCGGATCGGTATGTGCTTATGTCGTTTCTACTTTATTCTCTTTCAATCTCTTTGTTCGTTATGGTTTGGGCGAGTTGAGTAGCATCTGTTGACCAAGAAATTGTCCTTTTCTGTGATCTTTCCTTCATTTTCTTGGCAGTATAATGTCGAGTCACTTTGATATTGGAAAAATGGCGTCTAGACTTCATTGATTGTGGTCTTTGATTGAACAGGAAAAACAAAGGGAAAAAGGAGTCAACTTGGAGGATTTTCTCTTTGAAAGAGTTGCAATTGGCTACAAATAACTTCAACTATGATAACAAGCTCGGCGAGGGTGGCTTTGGCAGTGTTTATTGGGGTCAGCTTTGGGATGGTTCTCAGGTAAATAAGCTGATAGGTGATAGATCTTCTCTGTTTCTTACCATTCGCCCTATATTCGTCGTTATACATCCCAAATTGATCCTTGTATTCGTATGATTCGATATGAAATAACTCAGAAAATTTGGCAGTTTTGACTTCTGGGAAGATCTCTAGGAGAAAGAAATAAAAAAAAAAAAACATATATCCTTTCTGAATCTTGAAACTATCCAATTTCTTCTGATAGTAAGATTTATCATGGAAGATATTTGGGAGATGGCAAAATGTACGAACATTTTCTTGCGTCGTCTTGCCCTAATACATAAATTCTTCAGATTGCAGTGAAGAGATTGAAGTCGTGGAGCAACAAAGCAGAGCTCGAATTCTCGGTAGAAGTCGAAATCCTCGCCCGCGTTCGTCACAGCAACCTTCTGACGCTTCGAGGCTACTGCGCGGAAGGGCAAGAACGTCTTATCGTCTACGATTACATGACAAACCTCAGCTTACTTTCCCATCTCCACGGTCAACACTCGGCCGAGTGCCACCTGGACTGGCCGAGGAGGATGAGCATAGCCGTTGGCGCCGCCGAGGGCATAGCGTACGTATTCTGTTCTCGTCCTTTCTTCTTAAGAAAAAATAAAATATAGGGTTAGCTGCAGAAAATAAAGAATCAATTGTGGCTGGTTTGTAATTTTTTGCACGACTGACGAATCCTTGCGATTGCGTGCATCGACTTTCTAGAGCTTGCAATTCTGTCGCCGAATCCGTTTTTTCTGGGCGATCTGAAATGATGGAACTACCTCCGTTTATGGCATGAAGCGCTTGGCGATAGAACTGCCCATTTCTTGAAAGTCGAAGCCTGCAATTTGCTAAGCTTTTTAGTCCGTCTTCATGCAAGAATTGCAAATTAGGATTGTCAATTTCATCAGCATAAGTTTCCGAATTGTAGTAATTTGAGGTCAATAAGTCTCGAAATTGGAGCAATTCGATGCCCGTATGTTTCAAAACCGGCGTCAATTGTCCTGATCTTGGAGACTTACCGACTACCGTCCTAAAGTTGTCGCGACCTTAAATTCAGTAGTCCTCAAATTGCTTCAATTCTGAAACTTACTGTCCTTAAATTGTAACCTGTTTTAATTCAAGCAATCCTTACAATAACGCCATCCCCCTAACATACAGAACTAAAAAATTCAATCGACCATGTTCTTCCCGCAATTAACCCTAAAAAAATGATATCTTTACGTTCCCTCACGAACAATATAATTCGGCAAAAAATCCCGACGCTCGTTTTTTTACTTCCTCTCCAACAGGTACCTCCACCACTACGCAACCCCCCACATAATCCACCGAGACATAAAGGCGAGCAACGTCCTCCTCGACGCTGACTTCAAGGCCCTCGTCGCCGACTTCGGTTTCGCGAAGTTCATTCCCGACGGGGCGACCCACGTGACGACTCGGGTCAAGGGGACCCTCGGGTACCTCGCTCCCGAGTACGCCATGCTCGGGAAAGCCTCCGAGGGGTGCGACGTGTACAGCTTCGGGATCCTGCTGCTCGAGCTCGCCAGCGGGAAGAAGCCGCTGGAGAGGGTCGACTCGACCCTCAAACGGGCCATCACGGAGTGGGCCCTACCTTTGGCCCGCGAGCGGCGGTTCGAGGAGATCGCGGACCCGAGGCTCAACGGGGAGTACGTCGAAGAAGAGCTTAAGAGGGTCGTCTTCGTAGGGTTGGTTTGCGCGCACAGTCGGCCCGAGAAGAGGCCCATAATGATCGATGTCGTGGGGATGCTGAAGGGAGACGAGGCCAAGTTCGAGGCTTTGGAGAGGGACGAGATGTTTGAGGACGGCGGTGGCGTTGCCGAGGATAGCGGCGAGTTTGCCTCGGAGGAGATTGAGAGTGTTAAGGTTGTCTAGGTTTTTTTTTTTTTTTTTTTCTTTTTTGTGGGTTTGATTATGTTATTTGCTAAACTATTCTTGATTGTGGGTTTTCTTGGATTTCTTGTGTATTTTGGAGTGATTATTATTATTTTTATTATTATTACTTTTATTATTTGTAATGTGTCGGATATTACTATTTCGATATATAGGGTTATATTATAATTCGTTATTGATACATAGTTGTAAATGTGTTGGATATTAATATTTCGATATATAGGGTTATATTTATATGTGTAATCTACACATATATACTTCCTTGAATAAAAACTTACAAATCAGTACCTATGTCAGAAAGGTATCCGACTTACTGTTTGCACTAGTTTATGTGTAAAGACCGTCAGTGGCAGAGCCACATGAGGCCAGTGGGGTCATTGGAGCCTATTGGAATTTTTGTATTAGTACTAAATGGGGACTTTTTTGTAAGTTTGGGGTAAAATTGAACACAAATTAAACTATAGGGATCCCAGTGAAATTTTCTAAAATATAAGGATGGGGTCAAAGTCTAATTAGACTGGACCCAACTAGTAAAGTTTTCTGCCTCCGCCACTGAAGACCGTACCTTACTATGTGTGCATAGCGTACAATGTCACGTCTTTATACGGTATCCTATATGGTTTCTATATGGTACCTAATATACTAATACGGTGTACCATTTTCTAAACGTATTACGTACCACAATGCGTTGCTATAGGATACATAAATGTGCTAATACATCATATCATTTTCAAAACGTATTACGTACCACAATACGTTGCTATATGGTACCTAAATGTGCTAATACGGCGTACCTCCGGCGGGATTAGGGTTGTCAATGGGGCGGGGATTCCCCGTCCCTGCGGGAATCCGCCCCGAATAGGACGTGGAATCCCCGCTATTCTACCCCCGCGGGGCGGGGACGGGGGAAGATTTTCCGCGCGGATATCCCCGTCCCCGATAATAGAAATAATATATATTATTATAAGATAAACAATATTAAAATATACTTTGAAAATATTAAAAGAATATAAATGTAATTAAAAAATATAGTTTAAATAATATAAATAGTATTAAAATGTAGTTTAAATAATAATATTAAGATTTATTTTAATTAATATTTAAATAATATAAATTGAATTTTTTTGTAAAATAGTGACGGGGCGGGGATTCCCACGGGGACGGGGATGGGGATTAGATCCCCACCCCGTTGACAAGCCTAGGCGGGATCGGGTACCTATGTACAAAAATTTATTCTGTTAGGTACCTACATATAAAAATACTGACATAGTACTAAATTACAAATTTTTTCGCAGAGGGGTATTTATGCGTAAAGACCCCTATTTATATTCGTTATTGATTGACATTGATATGGGTTGGATTGTCAAAATGATCAAATAAATGGGGTGTGTTTCGTAATAAGCTAAACATTAGGGACTATAACGAGTGAAAGTGGTGCGTCTATCCTATGGTCTATTTTAGACTACTATAGCCTGAAGCAAAAGATTGGAATCTCCCAATATAATCCGAATAGCTATAACCCTAATTATACTACCCATTCATCTTCACCTTTTCAATTTGGAGACTAATTTGCAAGAATCGAACGCTATATTTCGGATTTTATCCTATTAATAGTTGAAGCATCGCGATAATGTCTGCTGCGGTGTGCGGCAAGAGATCCTTTTTCGAGGATGCTGAATTGTCGCCGTCGTCGCCTACTTCATCGCCGCAGTCGCCGTCGTCGCAGGCGTACAAGAAGTTCCGTTGTTCGTCCCCGGGACGCTTCGGTTACACGTCGCAGGTTCAGTCGGATCGGATCGATCGGCTCAAGGCGTTGTTTCCTGGCATGGAGGTTCAGGTGATGGAAGTATTTTTTTTTTCATTATTTTGTATTGTCTTTGAGATTAGTTCTCTGTTGCGAGTTTAAATGCATGAGATACTAACAGTTATGACTATTCTGTTAAACGTTTGTGCATTTGTGTTGTACCCCAACAAGATATTCTGTTATTGTTTCAGCTGCTGGAGAAAACGTTGGATGAGTCAAGCAGTGATTTGGAGTCTGCTATCAAGAGGCTTCACGACCTCTGCCTTGGATATTTTAATGGGAACACATCTTCTACTGCCGAAGAATTCACAACGATGGAAAAAGGTATGCATATTTTTTTGTGGACAGAGCAATTACACTTGATTTGACCTATTCTTAAAATCTATTGCTAATCCACATCAACAACTGTAAGATTAACTCGTCGGAATGCAGTTGCTGGCCCCTTGGAGGATCCTGAATTTCAGAACAATCTTCCTGCAGAAGGTGCTCAGTGGGTGGACTTATTTGTCAAGGAAATGATGAGTGCCACTAGCATGGACGATGCGAAACGCAGAGCAGCGAGTTTATTAGAACGCCTGGAGAAATCCATCAGCTCTCGGGCTAGTGCAGAGGCTGCTCAAAGTTTTAATAAGGTAGATTCCTATACTTTTGTCTCTAGAGTCCCGTATGATTTTTTTAAGTCCAAAATATATGGATCCTTGCAAGTAAGATGCATGAACATACACATCTTTACCTATAGGCAATACGATAATTTGCTTCTTCACTGTTCAAACAGGAAAATTTGATGCTGAAGGGACAAATCGATGCACTATTCAGTGACAATGTCATTCTCAAGCGCGCTGTGTCCATCCAACACGAACGTCAAAAGGAGCACGACGAGAGTAACCAAGTGCTGTATTTGAAACAGATGCTGGCTCAATATCACGAACAGTTGCGAAACCTCGAGGTTAATTTAATGCTTTTCAAACAACTTCAATTTTCATACGGAGAATTTCATGAAAACATCTCATTGGTCATAGACCAACATAACATCTAGAGTCTAGACTTGTATCATTTGCATTCGGTCCAACTTCCCATCCAAGAATTAGAATGGTCATCACATATGTTTGTTATTTCGTGTTGTCATCGATATATATTGTACTAGACTGCTACTGGTTATTGCAGGTGAATAACTACGCTCTAAAACTACAGTTGCGTCAAGCTCATCAAACCACCTCCATCCCCGAGCGCTTTAACCCAGACGTGTTTTAATCGAATTAAAGCTTTTTCTCCAGAAATGGTGAGTGTTATAATATATACACAAAGTAAACACGATAGAACCGTTGTGCTGTAGTAGCTTTTCTATGTATGTGTGTGCTGTGTTATGTGTAAGGTGTGGGATGATTTGTTGTAAAAATTATGCCTGAAACTCGTAGGAACTGATCTAAGCTACAAGAAGTGATAATGTATGTACTCCTAACTGAAGTGATAATGTAATTATTTAGATATATGTTGTTACATTTTGGTAACGATTTAATATTTGGTAGTCGTTTCTTTACTTAAGAATAATATCATAAGTGGCACCACCATAATTTCTCCCAAATGTATAATGCAATAATTTTAACGCGATTTAGGGCTGAAAGATGAGTCGACAGGTATCTTCGAGTTTGTCTCATTAACAAACCCTAAATTGGATTTATCTAAATTTTGCATGCAATACGTGATAGTATGTTCATATCACACCCTAATTTAAGTTATTAGGAGTATTTATTTTTTACATTAATATTCGTATTTTGATGATGTTGAATAATTGAATTTGATAAATAATGGTCAATTACGGCAATGAGATAGTTGTCAATTAATACTAATTATACAATGATGCATTAATATGCTTTTTCAATCGTAAATTTGTACAAACTCGTATGTATGTATGTATGTTAAGTGTAACATGTGTGTGTCACCGTCTGAGAAACAACTGTAAGTCATTGTAACATCAAGATCACTCAGGTTGAGAAAGTGAGAGATAGATATGTACATGATATATTAGTATAGTAGCTAAGCTATATATGAATGAGGTTTCCTTTTTACTATGTATCTTTTATCATTTTTCAGGGCCTTTCAAAGCTTTTGCTAGTACTAAAAGGTCCGTGGAAAACGGACATATGATATATATATATATATATATATATATATATATATATTGAATATATATGATATAAGTGATGAGGTACGACTTGTTTTACAGCTGCATCGTTAGTGACGTCTAAGCAAACGATTTTAGCTATATTTGTGAAAACAACCCAAAAATAAAGCTCTACGGATATGACATTCTTCACCAACTAGTCTGCTATAATTCACTTCTCCCTCACAAATAATACATACATACATCTTCTGTATGCATTTATGTATGGTTAATCATCAAGAATATGAACTTGGTGGTAGTCATTTACAACATATATACAAAGTAATTAAGTCGAGGTTTTCATGTGCTTGAACGGCTAATACAACGAAATCGAACATGTAATAACTTGATATTTTATTTACACATACACATATATTAAAGAATCTATGTTGAGAAATTTCTAAATCTGAGTCGGGTTTTCGTAGAAAAATCGGCATAATACCCTCCAATGAAATAAAAACATTAATGAAAGAATTATAGCCAGCACATGTTCAATTCTTCTTGATTTCGATTAATTTGAAGTAATGAACATAGATGATAGATAATTCAGCCAACTTGTTCACAATAGTTAAGGTTTATATGATATATATAAATTTAAACATGTAGATTTAATTTCGATGAATTTGAAGTGGTGATAGATGATAGATAATACAGGCATTTGTTCACCAGAGTTAAGGTTAATATATATAAATATATACAAGGTAGAGTTGATTTCGATGAATTTGAAGTGATGAAAATAGATGATGCAGGCATTTTATTTGTTCACCATAGTTAAGGGTTATATATATCAATTAACACAAGGTATACGTAGAGTTTACTCCGAGATATGTTCGTCGCCGACTTCTTATTTCTGGTGATGAATGCATCGATCAAGACTACAAAGACGAAGCAGAAATAGGGGGAATTATCAATATGAGATATTATAAACAATTGTAACTCTAATAACACTACAGTGTAATAACAAGGCGGATGCAATGAACTGAGACATACCATGTCAGAGAGTATACATATAATTCTTGCAATATGCTTCTTCAACTGCAAAAACAATCTTTCTGAGTTGCGTCCACACAGTTCCTTATTACAAAATTCGACCCTGAAAATTGCCATATCTTCCCACAGCTTTCTTGAACTTCTTTAATGCATATAGATCATATATTTCCCAAACAAGAAATAAGAAAAGAAGGCTAACGAGAAGTTCAAGAAAGCTGTGGAAAAGCATGACAAACAGGAATTTCTCTCAATTAATCCCACCAAAAATACAGGAACGAAAAAAAAAAAAAAGAGAAGAAAATATTTAAAAAAAAAAAAAAAAAAAACCCTCATCAGCAGCTATGCTCTTCCAAGAAAATCTGAGAGGAGAAAAATAAAATTACTGCGTGTGTCTGTGTAGTAAAGACCGTGGGAAACAAAGGGGTGTGTGAGGCAGTGATATTTATAACAAAAATTTAGGAAGTACTGCTTGCTGCTACTACCATACATTACTGCCTATGTATTGAATAATTGAACAGATATAAAATGAAATTTATTAAGAAACATTATCACAGAAGGAGAACTGAAGGACCACTGATATCTCTTTGCTAGCTAGCTATATAATTCAGCAAACAATATCTGTTTTAAAAAAACATGCAGCTTTAGCAGAGCGTGGGAAGAAAGGTAGCGTTAGTAGGGTTCCCATTCACGTTCTCTTTGGTGTAATACATACAAAAAAGTGAGTGCAAAGGTGGGGCACTATACATATATATATTATATATAATATATATATATATATATATATATATGTGCTTACGCTATACACACACACATTCATGCGTGTATATCTGTGTGTGTATGCGTGGATTAGATTAACAGAAAGGAGAAAAACGAAGGGTTCAAGAAGAAGGTATTTGAATATTTCAAGAAAAAGAAAACCTAAGAAAAAAATTGATCGATGAGTAAATATCCCATCAATTGTCAACACGTTGGATCTTGATCTTTGCGATGGTACTAAGGGAAAGGAATATGATTAGGGAAGACAGTGTTATTCTCTGTATATTTGGGTCCCCAACACCCTATTTATATTTGTATGTGTATATTATATGCATTGTCGTATATCTATTTATTTTTTTTTTACCCTGTTACTTATGTCTTCTTTTGTTATGGTTAATTTACAGCTTTTATATCTGGTTGTTCTGGGCCGATGTTCGTAGCTTTTCTATTTGTTGTGCACATCGCATCGATGTACTCTACGTAATTATTTAGAATTCGACCCTTCTTTAGAATTGTTATTACATAAAATTCAAAAGAAAATAACAAAGAATATGTTGGTATAATGTATGGTTGAGTTGAGAGGGAGAGATCACGCAACCACACAATGGAATTGTCAGAGATTGCATAGCCATTTTGGATTGGGTTTTGCTCATAAAAATAACTATATAAATATAAAAAATAGAACTTAGATACAGATATAATTAAAATTTTAGATATTATCATTCCCTATTATTCATCTGTAAGTGGGACACCTCGCCAACCATGCGTGCAGAATCGCACGTACTTCATTACATATTAAAATTTTAGAGCAAGAATATACAAAATTGAATTTCATTGTTAACTAATAGAGAATTATGTTGAAAAGTTATACTACTACAATTTACCTATTTACAATTAGTATAGAGCTTGAGAAAAGGCATCAATTATCATCTTCATAGGGACAGATATCTCTCGTGACGATTTGTCTTTCTAGGCATCGTCCTTTTGCCGTTGGCAACTCTCTCGCATAATTTTTTCACACAAAATAATAAAATGAACTTGCATAATAATGAAAAGAATAATTGATAAATGTATTTTTATATGTTTATATTTATGATAAGTAAGTCGTCTGCGGGCTAACTTAAGTCGTCTTGATACGTTATTAAAAGCTTTAATTAATTTATATATTTTATGGATTTCAAGTCGACGATTGGAGTGAACTTTGACGAATAAACTGCTTCTCCAGGAGTAACTACACTGCGAAATTTATATGGTTACGATCGTCTACGAGTATAGTTTGTGGTAAAATTTACGAATCGGAATTTGCATATTTGAGCGTAAAGTTATTCCATTTGCGCCGATGTTGCGCAGTCTGTTCGATTGAACTCGGCCTATCAGTTCCAAGCCCATTTAAAACATTTAGGCCCAAGACCATCTCACCCCATTTACATCTTTTAAGCCCAAGAGACCATGGAATATAATGGCATGCCCAATGAAGGAACTATTGCATACATAATACACACGTACGCATCAAGGGGAGGAAAAGTCTTTGAGTGCAGCCTTTCGACACCCACACATCCGAATCCAAATTTAGGAAGATTTGGAGATCTCCAATACTTACAAGAAAGTCTGCTCGAGGTTGCTACGTTGAAAAAAGATACACATTCACTCCATATCAGTGTTTTAAAACGCGTATAGTGCAACGCATTGCGTTTTGAGTTCAACAGCGCGTAGCTCAAAAAGCATAGCTCATTGCGTGAGTAATTCGAGCAATGCATTTATAATACACAAAGTATAATATATGACAACACAAAAAAAAAAAAACCATCTTAGAACCACATAAACATTTGTAAAAATTAACTAACAGAGAAATTTAACCAATGTTGTAAGTGCACTATTAAATTTCACGATTCTTTTAAAAAACAATCTATAGGAATTTAAAATATAATAATTAACCAATTATCTAATTGACAAAGTCACTCTTTACCTCTATATATTGAGCTTTGATATGTCACGTCACCAAAACATTGGGGCAAATTTTTAATATTTAAATTGATCTAGTCCTTTTTGATAAATGAGGAATAAATTTCCCGTGGATAGTGTAAAGACTTGTGGATATAAATTGGTTAATATTTTCAATTGAACTTTAACTATATGACACAATTCATCGATGTATTACTATTCCAATAATTAGTCTTAACATGGATCACATTATTAATAATAAATTTATGAATTACACACTTGATTTTGGTCGATGCCCAAATAGCGCGAGTATTTTAAACAATAGCGCAAAAAGCGTAAAAAAAGCAATAAAGTGTAAGGTAGCGTAAAAAAGCGCAATAAAGCCCCCTTTTCCGTTTCGATCCATTGCCAAGCTCGTTCGAATTTATTTTTGTGTGTAATTTTCAGTATTTCGTACCAGAATTTTGTATACACATTACTTTTTTTCTTTTTAATTAATTTAAATATCATAAGGGCAAAATAGTCTTTTACATGCCTTTAGGGGGCGGTGACTAGGAAAAAGGGGACGGTGAATAGTAATCCAGAAATAAAAATTATTTCTTTTCATTGTAGGCCCGTCAAAATTTTCACTTATTAAGGCCATGTCAGGAAAAGATTTAGTTTTAAAGACCCGAATTGTGCAATACACCACTTCATTGCTCTGTATTATCACTTCATTGTTCTGTAGAACCACAAAACGATCATCCGATATCAGTTCATGTAACAATTTATAACACTTTTTATGTTTAGGTCATTTTCTCTAAATTTAACAGAAATTGGATCATTTAAACAATAGTTTTTCTGACAGGTCTGAAACCTATTTTAAAACTTTAAAGAGGCCTTAATTCAAATATACTCTTGTTTCTTTAATTGAGTAATAACATTCACAATTCGCAGGCAAAAGAAAACTGGTGAGGCTATTTATTTTATTATTACATATTATCCCAATTACCCACGGTTTGGTTTAGGATGGGATCGGGTTGGGTTTTTCAGGTTTCGGGTTTTTCGGGTCGAATACCCGATAATATCGGGTAGTGAATTTGATACCCAATCCCGACCTGATCAAATGTGGCTACCCGATTTTCGGGTGTACCCACGTGTCGGGTTCGAGATTTTTTATTTTTTTTTTAAAATTAGTTAAAAAATATACACAATGTGGCATGTGGGAATCGAACCCACATCATGAAGAGGGGAATCACTTATCATTTCTGCTTCAACCTTGAGCCAAACGATGTTGATTAAAATTTTACATAAGCTCTCCTAGTACTATACGTGGGTCAGTTTCTTATGGGAAATCAGTGTTTTAAAAAGCGCAATTGTAGCGCGCTTTATAGCGTAAATAGCGCAAAATTTTCATAAAACGCGTAGTAGCGTAATAAATTTCGCGTTTTTCCCAAAAAGCGTGCGCTATATGCGCTATATTTTACGCTTTTTACGCTATATACGCTATATCTACGCTTTTTACGCTATTTCGTATAATCCTCACGCTATTTGGGAAAATCATTATATTATTCAAATTAAGGAGTATAAGATAATTAAATTGAATTTAGGGGGTAAATCTGTAAATACCTTGCTTGAATCATCGGAAGAACTGGACCAAGAACAAGAAAAGACCAATCTTTAGGATCGAGAACTAAAATCAGACCTCAAATTTGTTCACAGAAGTAGCAATATGGGGACTCTTGCTCTTCTCTAGCATCTTCACCACCTCTGCCAGATCTTCACTCTTCTCTGTCTCTCTAATCCCATTCATCTCTTTTTTGCTTCGTTCATCTCAACAAGTGATTATTTTGCTTGATATCTGTATAACTCTCATAAGTCAGCTCAACACCGAAAAAGAAGCACTGAGTGCGGACTCAAAAAGTAGTGAGTGAGATAGTTATAGGAAATCAAAGAATAAGCTGGGAAACGGTTGAGTCAGAGGGTCGTAAAGAATGAGATGGAGTTTTTCTTTGCTTCTTTGTGTGATGACAAAGGGGAAAAAAAAGACCCCACCACTAACGAAGGCTCACCCCACACAGGGGAAATCCTAGATTAATTTTAGATTTAACGGTTTGTTTCAATGTGTGATTCGAAATATTTGTAACGATTAATAGCTGAATGTTTCTTAGACTTGCTTTGCTTACTTCTATGCTTATAGGCTACTCACGTATATAAACATATATTTGCATTATAAATGTTTTGCTCGAAATACTCACGCAATGCGCTATGCTATTTACGCTACGCGCTACCAGCACTAAAACGCGACACACTGCGCAATACGCTTTTTAAAACATTGTGGGAAATCAATTGACCCATATCCAATGTTCACCCAAATTGTGGGTGGAAGTATTCTATATAAATGCATACCTCACCATGGAATCCCATATTGAATTAGTTAAATACCAATTTAATTTCAGTGACACGTGCGGGTGCCAAGTGCCATCTGGATTTTTTATTTTTATATAAATAAGTAATTTAACTAATTGGCCAGTAAATTTTATTAAATGACCGATTAGGCGTTTAAATTTTTTATATATATCGGGTACTCGATCGGGTAGCATGTTGCTACCCGATACCTGATAAACGTATCGTAGTACATTTATCATAGTATTTAATTGGCTCATAATAGAGTTTTCGTAGTCATTTTATGCACTTATTAATCCTATTTGTGCTTGTTTTGGTATTATAAGGCTTTAGGACAAGTTTCGGGCTAAAAGGAGCGAAAACGAGGCAAAACGGCGCGAAAACGATGAAAACTGGTGAAGGTCACGGTCGTGACACATAGTGCACCTGGCCGTGACACTTGGCAGAGAGTTAGACTGAAGATGGTCACGGCCGTGACACTTCTTGCACCAGGCCGTGACCCATAGCAGCAGCAGCACTAGAAAATTCATATCTCTCAATCCAGATCTCGGATTGAGAATCCCTTTGGTCAGAGTCAAGATTAGGGAGTCTTCTATCTATGGTTAAAATTTCAGGTCAATCGGACATCGTTTACCCCTCCATCCGAGAGAAATACGAAACTGCCGCAAAGCTGTTGAGGGGGTCACGGCCGTGACACTGCTGCACCAGGCCGTGACGAGCGGCAGTGTGCCCAAATTCGACCCAGAGAGTGTCACGGCCGTGACCTGTCTTGTCCCAGGCCGTGACAGTGTCGAATTTCACTATAAAAAGCCCAAATTCGACCCAGAAAGGGCACAACCGACCAGAGATCAACCCTAATCCCTCTAGAGACGAGAAATAGCACATAAGAACGCAGAATCGCGTCCCGGAGCGCAAGAGACGGATCATCGACGAAATCACGCCCAATTGAACGAAGAACGAAGAATCATCGACGCTTCCATCGCAGATCATCCGAATATCAAGAATATGAATTCTTCGCCTTTATTCCTTATTTCTTTCATTGTTTTCCCGTCTATTATGCGTAGCTAATTCCCCTTTATGTTTGGGATTAGATGAACGCTAGGATGTTTCGTAGTTAAGATTTATAATTATCGTGACTATGTGTTTTGACTATTTATCATTCTATGAATTTGTTTCGTTGCTTTAATATGTCTATGTGTTAAAGTAATCGTATGGAAAAACGTTTAGGGCGACAGCTAAACAACGTTTAGGCCGTTCGTAGAAGATAGGAATCGAGTATAGGGCGAAAGCAAATACTCGATCCTCGCCGTTAGTAATTACCGAATCTTAGATCCCCGCGAGCGTTTAGGGCGACAGCAAACTCGCGAGCGGGTAGGATAATTACTGCGATCTAGTCAAGATCACGTAGGAACGATTTTATTGTCTTAGTCGATAACACCTAGCGGGATTCAAATCCCGAGCACATCTTTATTATCTGAAGCTTCGTATCAGTTTTAAGCGTGTTATTTGAATCTCTAGTTGAGTTAGAAGTAATCTGTTAGGTTAAGTCATAAAACAATCTGCGTATTTTGTTTAGGCTAAATATCGAGTCGATAGGTCACTACTAGTACTTGATTTATTCCTTGTGTTCGATACTCGTTTACTCACTTTACTGCACTACAAACGATAGGTCCACTGCCTATCGCACGTCGGTGATAGTAATTAGGTATTCGTTTTAATTATTACTTGTCGCACTTTTCATTCACACACCACGTGTCGATCAAGTTTTTGGCGCCGTTGCCGGGGAATAGATTGATATTAGGAACACCGTAGTTCGGTAATTTAGCCACTTCTATTTCACGTCTTTATTTGCTATTACTATTTGTGTTATTTGTGTTATTTGCGTTATTTGTTTCCTGCGTCATTAGTACTATCGTAATCTTTTCGACGTTTTTATTATTCCTTTGCTAATTTCTTTTGTTTTCCCATATTGAAGGCACGATTCAGCGGTGAATGACCCGAAGCCATCCATCGGGTCCCATCGTTGACGCAGACCCGGATTTCGAGCGGAAGTTATGAAGGAAACTGAAGTACGATACCGAAGGAGCATCCACTAGCTCTCAGGACCACTTAGTTAGCTATTCAGAGGATAGTTCGCAGGAATCCATTCAGAATTCACGTGTAGAGGCAGCCGTAGATAGTCCCTACACAGAAGCAGACATGACGGACCACCGAGTGCCCGTCCATAACATTCCCGAGGAGGAACCATCACTTCAGGACCTCCTCAAGAATGCCGCGCTAGGCGGTACGGAGTCGGCGATAGTCATTCCGCCGATCGAGAACAACAACTTTGAACTGAAGCACTCTTGGCTTCAGATGATTTTCCAGACGGCCCAGTTCGAGGGCAACCCCGATGACGATCCTTACTCCCATCTGAAGGCGTTTCTGACGGTCACCGACACCATCAAAATCAATGGTGTTCCGGGCGACGCGATTAAGCTCATGTTGTTCCCATTCTCTTTGAAGTTCAGAGCCAAGGATTGGCTTGAGATGTTGCCACCCCGCTCGATTACCACCTGGGAGGAGCTGCGAGCCGCGTTTATCGGCCATTACTTCCCACTTTCGAAGGTGCTACGATTGAAGACAGAAATCTCTTTATTCCATCAGAAGGAGTCTGAGAATCTCTACGAAGTGTGGGAGCGATATAAGGCGCTATTGAAAAGGTGCCCGCAGCACGGGATGTCGAAGGCAGCCCAGATCAACCGATTTCACGAGGGGCTCAATGACCAGACTGTCCATATGCTAGACGGAGCCGCAGGAGGAGGACTCGTGAAGCTCAATGCTACCGACGCTTGGAATCTGATCGAGGACTACTCGAGGAACAGCTTCATGAGGGGCAATACCAGGATGAAGTCACCCGGTGTGTTCGGAGTGAGCGAGGAGACGGCCACTAACGCTAAAATCGAGGCACTTCAGCAACAAATTGCCTCGACGAACTCCCAGTTGCAGACGGTGATTGGCGCATTACTTCCCAAGTCCGGGCAGACTCAGCCCGTGAATGCCGTGACGACCACCGCACCGACGCAGCATACGCCTTACGTGCCCTTATGCGGAATTTGCGGCGCAGCCCACGAGACCTCAGAATGCCAACTTGGGCAGCCACTGGAGCACATAGACTACATGGGTAATTACCAACGTGGCCAGAGAAGCTTCCAGCATCGGGCACATCCAAACCTGGCGTACGGGAATCAGAACCACCAGGGGCAAGGACTGCCTGGATTTCAGCCTAGGTCTTCCGGATTCCAGAACGGGACACCACGCCAATATCAGAATGCACCCGCAGGAGGATCCGATGACATGAGAGAGATGAAGGATATGATGAAGGCGCTCCTCACGAATTTCAGCAGCACAACCGCAGCCCACGAAAGCCGAATGACAAAGATGGAGGAGTACATGGAGGCGAATGACATCCGTGCTCAGAATACAGACGCCTCGATCAAGAGGTTGGAGCAACAAGTGGGGCAATTAGCAAAGCAAATGGCGGGGCGAAATCAAGGATCACTCCCGAGCTACACCGAGACAAACCCAAGGAGTATTGCAATGCGGTAATCCTGAGAAGCGGGAGAGGATTACAAGAAGCTCCTACCAAGCAGAATTTAAAGGAGAAATTCGATTTCGAGGGCCACGACGAGCCAGAAGTGGAGGAAAGTAAGGGCGACGAAGTCGAGAAGGTCAAGGATGACGAGAGAAAGACGCGACCATTCGTGAAGTCGTATCAACCAAAGATCCCATATCCAGCTCGGTTGAGGGGAGCTGCACCTGAAAAAGAGAAGGTTCAACCTAAAAAGGAGGAGGCTGCACCCGAAATAGAAAAAGCGAGGGAGAACGAGCGGCCACTAGTGATGCCGTACCAGCCGAAGATTTCCTATCCAACACGGTTGAAGAAGGACAAAGAAGAAGCGATAATTGGCAGATTCATGGGTATGTGCAAAGAATTACATATTAACTTACCGTTTGTTGAAGCTATTGCGCAGATGCCCAGTTTCGTTAAGTTCCTGAAGGACTTGCTGACGAATCGACGGAAGCTCGAACACGTCTCCACGGTATACCTACGAGGAGAGTGTTCGGCGATACTCCAGAGCATACCGAAAAAACTCAAGGACCCAGGGAGTTTTACTATTCCTTGTCTGATAGGTGATTTAGTTGTTGAGCATGCTTTAGCTGATCTAGGCGCTAGTATAAATCTAATGCCGTACTCCATGTTTAAGCGCTTAGGATTAGGTGAACCACGACCCACTAGAATGAGTATTCAACTGGCCGATAGATCGTTAAAATACCCCCTAGGTGTTATCGAGGATATTCTAGTTAAGGTCGATAAGTTCGTTATCCCTGCTGATTTTGTGATCTTAGACATGGACGAGGATGAAAATGTTCCATTAATTCTAGGTAGACCATTCTTAGCTACAGGCGAGACCATGATAGATGTTAGGAATGGAACATTAACCTTGACAGTAGACGGTGAAAAAGTTACGTTCAATATGGCTGACCCGATGAAAAAGAGCAAGCAAGATGATAAATGCTATTTCTTAGATGTCATTGAGCACGATTTTCTCTTTTCCGTGCTGTCACAGGTCAGCGAGCATGATAGGCACACGAATATGGCAATCAATAAGTGCGGGGAGGAGATCGACGAACCCATCATAGCCATCGACGAGAGCATCGAAGAAGTTAAGGACAAGAGCCCAGTCGAGGAGCGACCACCACTAGAGTTGAAACCGCTGCCCGGCGAAAGGCTACACCTCCAAGGTATAGATGCAGGCGAGGGAAACTTAAGCAAAAAGAGATGCTGTACCTCGACTTCCAGCCCTAACGAACGAAAGCACGTCCGGCTGATGACGGTAAAGAAAGCGCTACTTGGGAGGCAACCCAGGTTTTATCTATCTAGTACTTTCTTTTATTTACCTATGAATATGATGCATATGAAATCTACTACTACTATTATTATTATCATCTATGTCTAGTTCCTTTTTACGTTTCATTTTCTTTTTAGTTATGTCAGGATATCACGAGTCACGATCCGCGACCTTCACGCATCCAGTCACGACCACGCCAACTTATTCGTCAGGGGAGTCCCGTTCTTTTTAACCTTCTTTTCCCTTTCTTTATTCATTTTTTCGTTGAGGACAACGTATGTCTTAAGTGTGGGGAGGGAAATTTAGGTTGAGAATTTACGTGAAATATTTTTTTTATGAGGGGTCCGTTAGCTATCAATTTCGTTAGAAAAGCATGAATTATTGAACTCAGGCATGATTATTTGCGCTTATCTCAAGCTGGTTTGCATGACATGAAATTTTGTGAGCAATTAGGATATGCATGATTGATTGAATCGTGTCTGTTTGAATAGATATAGCGCTGCTTTGAGAGATTCGTACACATAACCCTTTTTCGTTGTGAGAGTTGAGCCTGACGAGCTTATGCTCATTTTCTTGGTTGTGTGACGTGCCTAGTCTATATCTCTCTAGAACTTGCCTGTCTGATGCGTGTTGAAACTATTTCTGGTGCGTTAGTATGAAAATGATAGGGCATTAGGAATTAAGTCCAGGGCCAAATTTTTCTTACCATGACTAAGCCCCTTAGTTAGCCACTTTGAGCCTGAGCCTATTTGTTTGCTTACCTCGTGAATTATAAAAGCTACTGACCCGAATAAGCCTCTAGAGATTATATGAACCCGAATTGATTAGAATAGAGCAGAAGTCGAACTTGAGAGTTACTGTTTCATTGTATGATTTGATGTTCTTCTCTGCTATTCGTGAAATGACTCGTCCCTTACTTGACCGTTTTCTGAAATGACCCGATCCCTTGCATAAGCCTGCCCATAACCCTTTGGCAAGATATAGGTTTTGGTATAAGTATCCCTAGGTACACGGCATTCGCTGTGACGATGTATTCTTTGCGACAAAAGCCGAACCTTGATGTTTTTAGGGAATAAGGGCAGTGCACAAAAGTAGAGCGTAACTAAGGTGAAAGGGCAGAAAATGAAAGAGAACTGAGTTGAGAGGGTCGAGCAGAAAAGTCTAGGATTTTGGAGCGAGAACGTCGAGTCTTATGGTGGGACGTGTGACTGTCTGTTTGATCATGATGTATTCTTTGATAATTTTCGATCACGTGTCCTAGCTCTAAGATTAAGTGTTCATTATTTATGCTTATCGCTTCATGATTATTCGACCCGTTTCCCGAAAAGACCCTCAGATTTATACTTGCCACTTTGAATAGTCGAGATGCGATTAACTTGCAAGTTTATGGTAGGGGTGAGACTAGTGCACGAATTGAGCGATTCACTATATGTTAGCCTATACACTGAGTGATTTTGAGCGAATCCCTGTGAGGTATGAGTCTCGATTGGCAGTGCGAATGAAGTTTAGGTCGACAAGTGCAAGTCATTAGTGTGATGTCCATGATTGCTCGCTTGATTCTGTTTCGTGCTTTCTAGCTTTGATGATAAATTGCGAACAATCGTGCCGTTATCTTGATTTGTGCCTTCTCTGACTTCTAATTTACTTGAGGACAAGCAAATGCTTAAGTGTGGGGAGGTTTGATAAACGTATCGTAGTACATTTATCATAGTATTTAATTGGCTCATAATAGAGTTTTCGTAGTCATTTTATGCACTTATTAATCCTATTTGTGCTTGTTTTGGTATTATAAGGCTTTAGGACAAGTTTCGGGCTAAAAGGAGCGAAAACGAGGCAAAACGGCGCGAAAACGATGAAAACTGGTGAAGGTCACGGTCGTGACACATAGTGCACCTGGCCGTGACACTTGGCAGAGAGTTAGACTGAAGATGGTCACGGCCGTGACACTTCTTGCACCAGGCCGTGACCCATAGCAGCAGCAGCACTAGAAAATTCATATCTCTCAATCCAGATCTCGGATTGAGAATCCCTTTGGTCAGAGTCAAGATTAGGGAGTCTTCTATCTATGGTTAAAATTTCAGGTCAATCGGACATCGTTTACCCCTCCATCCGAGAGAAATACGAAACTGCCGCAAAGCTGTTGAGGGGGTCACGGCCGTGACACTGCTGCACCAGGCCGTGACGAGCGGCAGTGTGCCCAAATTCGACCCAGAGAGTGTCACGGCCGTGACCTGTCTTGTCCCAGGCCGTGACAGTGTCGAATTTCACTATAAAAAGCCCAAATTCGACCCAGAAAGGGCACAACCGACCAGAGATCAACCCTAATCCCTCTAGAGACGAGAAATAGCACATAAGAACGCAGAATCGCGTCCCGGAGCGCAAGAGACGGATCATCGACGAAATCACGCCCAATTGAACGAAGAACGAAGAATCATCGACGCTTCCATCGCAGATCATCCGAATATCAAGAATATGAATTCTTCGCCTTTATTCCTTATTTCTTTCATTGTTTTCCCGTCTATTATGCGTAGCTAATTCCCCTTTGTGTTTGGGATTAGATGAACGCTAGGATGTTTCGTAGTTAAGATTTATAATTATCGTGACTATGTGTTTTGACTATTTATCATTCTATGAATTTGTTTCGTTGCTTTAATATGTCTATGTGTTAAAGTAATCGTATGGAAAAACGTTTAGGGCGACAGCTAAACAACGTTTAGGCCGTTCGTAGAAGATAGGAATCGAGTATAGGGCGAAAGCAAATACTCGATCCTCGCCGTTAGTAATTACCGAATCTTAGATCCCCGCGAGCGTTTAGGGCGACAGCAAACTCGCGAGCGGGTAGGATAATTACTGCGATCTAGTCAAGATCACGTAGGAACGATTTTATTGTCTTAGTCGATAACACCTAGCGGGATTCAAATCCCGAGCACATCTTTATTATCTGAAGCTTCGTATCAGTTTTAAGCGTGTTATTTGAATCTCTAGTTGAGTTAGAAGTAATCTGTTAGGTTAAGTCATAAAACAATCTGCGTATTTTGTTTAGGCTAAATATCTAGTCGATAGGTCACTACTAGTACTTGATTTATTCCTTGTGTTCGATACTCGTTTACTCACTTTACTGCACTACAAACGATAGGTCCACTGCCTATCGCACGTCGGTGATAGTAATTAGGTATTCGTTTTAATTATTACTTGTCGCACTTTTCATTCACACACCACGTGTCGATCAATACCCGACCCGATGCACATGGTCGGGTATCGGGTTTAAACCCGATACCCGACATTCAACCCGATTTTTCTTCCGATCGGGTTAGGGGTCGAGTCGGATACCCGAAACCCGAATACCCCTGGTTTGATTTATAGTACAGAACTACATAAACCACGTGAGCGAGGATTCAAAGGTTCATCTTGATTTGACTATAATCCAAAACCAAATTAGGATCTCAGCACATTTACTCTATAGAAATATATTACGTATATTATTTGTACGAGATAATTTCATTATGACTACAATATTTGTAGCTATGAAAGCATTTAATTCTGTTTCCCTTTAACATTAAAAAAAAAGGAAAGAATGAAAGAAAGGACTTAAACCTTAAATCGCTGGATTTAACTATAAGTGGGCCTAAGGCCCAATATAATCAGTTACGAGTCCATTACAGCTTGCTAACGTGAAGGAGACCGTAATTAATTAGGGTTTATTATTACAGATCAAATTGGTTTATTATCTGCCTTGCCCCAAACAGTCATAATTAAATTATTATACTTAAAAAATCACATTTCATTTTATCTTTGAATAAATCTGTGTCTTGTTGTCCATGGGCATGATTTCACCACGCATACGAGCATTTAGATGAGAAGTCTTTTTTTTCGTCCTTTAGAAAAAAGTCACAGAACAGAAATGCAATAAAATAGATGAAATCGCAATACCTTCGAATAAAAGGAACCTGATCCTTTTCTTAGACTTGCCTTCGTCGATAAGCTCTTTTTGTGCAAATTGTAATGAGCTTTTATTTCGTCTACTTCGTCCTTAGTTAATTGTTAATTTGAAATTTTGAGACGAATTTCACTTGTGGTCGGAAAATAGTAGAAAAATATCTAAATGGGATAATACTATTTAATATCAAGATATCTCAGTAATGGGCTTTTAAACTCAAGAATCCCTTCAAAAGAATCAGTTATTAGTTACCAACCCCATTAAGAATTAAGTGCAAAATCCCATATAATTAGTTACATTCCAAATAAACCAAGAAACCCTAGAACACACACACATACACGCACCAAACCTCATCACTCGCCACGTGTCCCATTTCTTTTTCCAATTTATACATCTCAACTCGGTCCACTCCACTAATAAAAAAGCAATCTTTTTTTCTTCTCTCAACAGAAAAAAAAAAAAAAACCCACAAAAAAAAATGGCCGCCGCACCGTTCGCCGCCGCGACACTCACGGTCCTCCTCCTCACCATCTCCTCTGCTTCCGCCGCTCACCACGCGCCGGCTCCGGCGGTGGACTGCACGCCCTTGATCCTGAACATGGCGGACTGCCTCTCCTACGTCACCGTAGGCGGCGGCGCGTCGAAGCCTCAGGGACAGTGCTGCTCCGGCCTGAAAACCGTGCTTAAGACGAACGCCGACTGCATCTGCGAAGCTTTTAAGAACAGCGCCCAATTGGGCGTCACTCTTAACATCACCAAAGCCGTGGGCTTGCCCGCCGCCTGCCACCAGTCGGCGCCTCCCCTCTCCAACTGCGGCCGTAAGTCGCTTAATCAATAAAAATGCGTTCTTTTTACACGCGCTTAAAGATTCTCTTACGAGCACTCATTTTTGTTCTTTTCTTGTCTATTTTGTTTCAGTGAGCATCGCCTCTGTTCCTGCCCCAGGTATACGCAGCAGATCTACCTCTTCCTTTTCACATCATTCTTGTCCATTTATTTGCTTCAACGGCTTTTTCGTGATCTTTGAGTCGGTCTCTGAAGCGTCAATCCGCTGTTTTTTTGCTTGAATTTTTGCCTTCAGACACCCTTTTTTGATCTGTTTCAATTATTTACGTCTCTGTTATGTTTCGATTCTAGAAATCTGTTTCCTTGTCTGCAAGTGTTCACGTGCTTCGTTATCTCCCATCATTTATTGCTTATCTTCTCCAAAATAGTAAAGTGTGCCACGTTTAGTCTCTTAGGAGGACCCAATTATAACAGATTCTTGTAATTAATATTCATTAGTGGTGGTCTTATGTGTTTCTGATCTGTTCTAATGGCCTCCAACTTCTCCAAAAATAGATATCTTTTTTTGCTTTGTGTTTTTTCATCTGATTAACTCATTCCCTTACACTTTCTCTACATTGATTGCCAACCATTGACTGACTTAGTTAACGTCTTCGATTTGCCTTATTGCAGCTATTGCTCCATCGGGCTTCTCTCCAAGCCCGACGGGTATGGGGCCCACGCCCACCGTTGGAGGTCTAGCTCCGGCATCGGGCCGGCCCAGCTCGGGTTCGTCTGTGCTCGTCAGGCCCGTCGAACTGCTCGTTTTCGCCACATTCTTGGCTGCTTTTCTGTCTTATGCTTGGGTCTGAAACCTCCCTTGATTTCTTGGCTCGTTATTCACTCACTATATTATGGTCTATTACGTATGTGTTCTTTAGTAGTTGGTTATTTAGTAACAAGTTACTTTCTGTGTAACTTGGGGACTTTTTCTTACACATATTTTGGATATTGTGTTGGTGTTGTGAGAAGACTATTGTTGACTTGATACGATGATTATATTATCTGACACTATATTCTAGAGGACAATATATTCTAGAGGGGCTCAAATAGTTTATTTCTAGAGTATGAAACTGTTTTCATCTACTCCCACACTCTCTTTTATATAAAGAAATTGCATACATATATTATATTATATGAGGTAATGAGACGAGTCATCAATCCATATCCTTAAGACAACTATTTTATCTTAGGCCTTAAGAAGGTAAGAGGAGACTGACTTACTGACTTTAAAAATTGTTTTACATATTGACTTAGTTGAGCAATGGTATATTCTTGCAATATATCTCGTCATCATTTTATGATAATTATTGCATCATAAGTCGAATTTTCATTTATTCCACGCGAAATGGGATATGATGATAAAGGTAACGTAAAAGGAGGACTTGAAGCAGTGGAAATTGTTGAAGTTTTTTGTACTCTATTTATATCTCCCAATCCATGAATGCATTTTACACAAGCCACTCTCCATACGCAAGCCATACGCTTTAGTTCGTCGACTTCACATTTCTCCTCTCTGCCTTGTGGTTTCTGGTAATTTTCAGACATGAAAATTTATCACATGGGCTCACTCTATTTATTTATTTAAATAGTGTTTCTCTCTTTCTTTCTTTCGCGGTGTGCTAGCTTTAGGTTAGATTGATTCTGCGCTGTGATAATTGTTGTCTGGATATTTTTCTTCTAACTTCTCTTCGCTTCTTTTTCCGAAGCCTTCAAAGTGTGAAGTTGAAGCTATCCTAGTAGTTGACTCGATGACTCAATTACAAGAACTACCAATCGCTGATTTCTCGGTCTTTCACTCTGTAATTTGCTGAATTTCCGAGTCGTCTGACCCCTAATTTCTATCCCCGTTTTTCCTTTTACCTGCGTCTAATTTGAAACTTGGAAATGAATCATTTTTATAAATTTCAAGAATATGAACTTTATCGATGCTGTGATTGGATGAAACTGCCAATTTCTCAGTGTTGGTTGCCAAACAAAACCATAATATTTATTGACTTTCTATGGATTGATTCTGAATTTTTCCAGAAGTAGATCACTGTTCTGAAAACTTTTTGTCTTGCATCGTCGTTGCGAATAGGTGAAAGTCAGCAATGGGAGCTACGTTGAGTTCGAACGATCACAACGCAGCTGCGCTCAATCGATTCGAACCGTCCCGGAAAATCGAGCCCTGTAAGAGGCAAAAGACTTACCTCGACGAAAACAGTCGTCTGATTCCCAACCTTCCCGACGAGATATCGATTCAAATCCTCGCAAGGCTGCCGAGAATCAGCCATCAAAAGGCGAAGCTCGTCTCAAGGCGATGGAGAGCCGCCCTGTCGAGCGAAGACCTCTTCGACGTGCGGAAAGAGCTGGGAAAAACAGAACAGTGGCTTTACGTCCTGACCAAGCTCGCCGACCAAAGGTTCGCATGGTACGCTTTGGACCCTTCTTCTTCCGCCTGGCAGAAATTGCCTCCCATGCCCAATTCGGACATCGAAGGAGGAAGCAAAAGGTGGGCTTCGTCTGCAATTCGCACGGCGAACCTTGTCAAGGGATGGTTCGTAAGGAAAAGCCCTTTCTGCCCAATCCCATTCTACGGCTGTGCTGTCGCAGCCCTCGACGGTTCTCTCTACGTCATGGGCGGCTGCAGCCAATCCACGGCCCTAAAATCGGTGTTTCGCTACAGCCCGGCCCTCAATTCCTGGACCGAAGTAAAGCCCATGTCGATGGGCCGGGCCTACTGCCAGGCTGGCGTCCTGAACGACAAAATATACGTCGCGGGCGGCGTTTCTTGCAGCGACGGCGGAGGCCGACTGGGCTTCAGCCCGATTCAGTCGGCGGAGGCCTTCGATCCCGTTTCGGGCCAGTGGTGCGAAATACCCAAAATGCCCTTCTCCAAGGCCCGAGGCGCATTGCCCACGGCTTTCCTGGCCGACCTCCTCAAGCCCACGGCGACTGGCATGGCGACTTACAAGGGGAAGCTCTACGTTCCTCAGAGCTTGTACTGCTGGCCCTTCTTCGTCGACGTGGGCGGGGAAGCCTACGATCCCGGGTCGAATTCGTGGGTCGAAATGCCCGCGGGCATGGGCGAGGGCTGGCCCGCGAAGCAGACCGGGAGTAAGACGAGCGCTGTTGTGAAAGGAGAACTGTACGCGTTGGAGCCTAGCGAGCATTTCGACGGGGCTAGGGTTAAGGTCTACGATCGAGAGATCGACGAGTGGAGAACGATCGAAGGAGATTTTCCCAGCGACGGCGAATCTGCGTGTCTTCTTGCGGGGATGAACGACGAGCTGCACGTTGTTACGAAGGGTTCGAATGGAAATATGTCGGTTTTGAGGGGCGAAAGGAGGGATAAGGCGCAGATTACTTGTGTTTCTTCGGGTTATTCGTCTGGTAATAGCAATTTGGGCGAATCGTTGCATGAGTTTTATGGGTCTGAGTCGTCGTCGTTGTTATTACCGTGGGCGTACGCATGGCGGGTTATCGCGGGTCGTGGTATCGGGTCGGGGGAAATTGTTGGCTGTCAAGTCGTCGACGTTTAGCACCGCACGGCGGATTTGGGTTTTTCGTTGTGTAGATTGTATATACGTGTGTGTTTGAATCATGGTTTGATGCAAGTGTTTGTACTCTCCAGAGAGTTTGATGAATAATATTTGAGATGGAAAGGAAGTTTTGGAGAGAAAAATATCTTTATTTGTTTTTCATTGTCATTTCTTTTTTATTTTTTGGACGACCTTAGAGTATTTCACTCATGCTTGCGCCGTACATTCCTGAAATGAGATTATCTCCCAGAATCACTGTCTCAAATTTACCTAACACGATAATCATGGGATAAACAAGGGATTCAGTTAGTTCTGTTTTTCGTTGTTTTTCTTTTCCTTAGCTCTTCAGCAACCATCAAAATCAGGTTTCATTTGATGTTGATGCTACTTTCTTTAAATCAAACTAGATGTAAAAGGGCTGAGTCAAAGGATTTACAAGATTTTGACAATTCTTGAATTACATTAATTTATTTCATTTCCCAAGAGAGTGCTTGCATTCTCGAATTAAATTCTGCATGTTAATCTTGACTACCGATATTTTTCGTGCCTTTGGAAGATTCTATAAATATGGAAAAAATATATGAATCATAACATATGTTATATTTCTCTTGACAAAGAGCTCAATACGACGTCGTCAACGGCCAATTCACAGTACCTTCAAACACTCGAGAAACGAAAAACTCGCACAAACCACAATCGATCACCGAAAACACGCACATAAAAGCACAACACATCAAATCACACATATTATCAACACATAATAATTTATCCATACGAATACGAACGCACACATCGTGACACCCATTGATCTTCAGTTAAAAGACGAACACACGCGCCTGATCTCCCCCTGCGAACCCGTGAGGGCCCCGATCCGACCCATCCTCACCATCGAACCCGCAAAGTCCGACCGGAAAGACCGACCCGCGGGCGACCCGAAGTAAGAATCGACTAAGCTCTTAGTAGCATTGTCTTGGTACAAACTTGCGTCCGACTGTAGGACGGCTAAGCCTTTCCTTACGTTCTTCAATATGTTATCGTCGAACGAAAACTCGCTCCCGCGATCCATCGCCAGACGGGCATCCACGTCTCCATTCGCCGGGCAAGCGGATCTCAATTCGGGCAGGAAAGCCGGGCTTATCGACGGGTCGGAGCCCGTTTTCGACGGGAAGCCGTAGAGCCTCGGGAGCATGAAGAAGCATGCGATCGTGCCTATCGTGTGCGCACCTTAAAAAAAGAGAGAAAAAAAGGGCGTAAGTTCGACAATATGATTGGCTCTTCTTATAGCTGTCAAAACGGGCCGATGGGACGGGGAGGCCCGTAGCCTGCCGAAGCCCGTCTTTGGCGGGCTGGGCGCAGGTAAGCCCGCCACTTGATGGGCCTTTTGACATCCCTCCCCGCCCTACAGGCGGAAAGCGGGCCTGGCCCGCCCAAAAAGAGAAGAAATAATAAAAATTGAACACGTAATTCGGAATTACTTATAATAAAATCTAATCTCATTAACAAATAATTAAAGCTTGATTAAATTAAAAATCGGAGCTCAAAAACATTAAAACAAACTTATAATTTATTTATATATCAATATTTAATAAAAAATTGTTTTACAATACTGGCGACTGACTGCGGCTCCAGGCCGCTGCCAAGCCCGTCGCCCGCTTCGTGGCAGGTACGAGAAATGGCAGCCCGCGCCGCCGAGGGCCGGATTTGGGCCTGTGCATCCAGGCCTACTGCGCAGGGCCACAAGTCCGGCCCAGTGTATTAGAGGGTCACATAATTTTTTATGGGTTGAATTTTTAAAATATATAAATGAACGAAACAAGCCTAATATTTCTTAATAAGGCCACAAAAAGAAAAAAATATTATATGGACCTTAATTCGAACAGGGCCTCGTAAAATAAAAAACCGGCCCTGCCCCGCCACTTTGGCATGGCGCGGGGGTGGGGGTGTGGCAGTTGCCAGTTCTAGTCGACGACGTCCAATGTATGCAAATATATCAGAATCATTTTTATATTTTGTATATTTCCGTACTAATGGAGTTATCAAAGAAAATAAATTTTAATCTAGAAAAAATTGGATGGGGTCCTTTTTGCTTTTATTGTGTCCAAATTTTAGGCATATTTAGCTCACCGCTGAGTACGACGAGATCCTTGTCGGAGAGCCCCTTTTCGAAAAATAAAGCCCTGAGCTTCTGAATATCGTCGGAAACGTCAGGCATTCTGTCGGCTGATGCCACGTTCGAAACCCTACCGTCCCTTCGTCCCGTTTCGACTTCGTAAAATGGCCCGTTCGCCTTAAATATATATATTTTTCCTTCGCTTCGTTTTTTTACACACATATGTTACATACATGCACTAATAATATTAATTTGTATCGCTTACGGCGGAAACGGCGTCCCTAGCGAGCAAAGCGACTACGTCGGCGCAAGAAACGACTCCCGGGCAAACGCTTTCTAGACGGGCCTTTGCGTTCTCCACGACGTCGAAACTTATGACTCCTCTGTGTCCAAGTGCGTTTTTCTCGTCCGTTTTCGACCCCCTGTCTATCAATATCGACCCGTCGCAGCCCTAAAATATCCATTTAAATTCAAATCAAATCGAACGCAGCGTGCCATAAGGAAAAAAAAGAAAGAAAATTGCACGAATATATATCTACATACGTCAACGAAACAGTCATGGAAATGAAGGCGGAGCAAGGCGGGGACGTTGTTTGCGTCTTCTCGTTTGGCCTCGGAGAGAACGTCGTGCACTATGGATTCGGCGTTCGGGCAGGTTTTTGAGTAAAACCCGACCCGAAGGCCATCGCCCTTCGAAGGGCCGAATAGAGTGGAGATGATGAAGAAAAATGAGAGCAGCATTTTTGTGTGTGGATTTCTTTTGGTTTGATGTTTTGGTAAGTGGAGGAAATGTTCGTATATATACATATAGAATTTACAAGATTTATTTGGTGTTAATAGTTGTGTATGTGTGCATGTTAGTAAGAGTTCCCTTTCTGCTGATTAAATTCTATTTTTGATGTTTGCGGTGTATTAATTAGGTTATTGAAGTTCCTATGAATAGGTGGATCGTATTCGGATCAATTCTACACTTCAAGGGTTTTCCTCTTTGGCTAACGATGGGTTTAGTTATGGGAATAGACGTTTTCTTCCACGCGATCGATACTTTGCATACTTAGTATATATGATTTAAAATTTAGTGAAGATATCTTGGTGTCTTTATCAATGTATATGTTATAGGCAAAATTATAATTTGGTAATTAAGTATACGATTTGCGATTTTAGTTCACACACTATTTGATAATTGGAGAATATGTGGTGCTAATCCTACTTGTAGTCAGCAACCAAAGCGAGTGGAAAATATTTCACGATGTGATTATTTTTCGGGAAACGATCAAAGGCACAAATATGTGAAGAGGTATGAAATTAGTAACAATTTTTTATCACTATCAGCCCAATATCGAAAATTGGCAGGCTTACCAAACCAAATTTATTTATGATTTATGAAGTAGTATGTATTAAGCAGTAACTTTGACTTTCAATGCATGTCATAAATTCGTTACTGCCATAGGTAAAAAAAAAATAAATTATTTATTTTATGGGCGGGTCTATTCTATTACCATTATCTGATGATATCATACACCAATCCGAACGCCGACCTCCGTTTGTCTTATATTTTCATTCTCACTACTTTTTTTTTTTTTTTTTTTTCACGTGTAACTAAATAATTTCATGCATCGTTTGATTGAAGAACTGAGATCGTTACGTATCATTTTAGTTTCAGTAAACTATACCTACGTATTTTCCATTAATGAATAGATAACATAACTATCGTGTACGACAATCAATATACTAAAAGTGCTCTTATCATATAGCAAATACCTTTTGCAACATACTTCGATTTAGTGCTATGAATAAACACGGGCCACGGGCCAACTATAAGGCCCCTGTAATACAGTTCGGGCCATTCAGGGCCCGCCCATAACGAAAGAAGTAAATAAGTTTGACAGATGAACAAACATCTTCAATCAAAAGGCAATATGAATTCATCATATTACCAATCTTATTTATGCAAAAACATAACGGTTTTGGGGCCGCTTGCCCCTTCTTTTACTTGAGATGAGAAAATAGCTTCGTTGCGACCTGAATTTACGCAAAGATTTCGGGCAAATCAGCGAATGGAGACAGCCCGAAAAACGTAACGAGGGGATTGGAAAGAAAAAAACAAAAAAGAGGGATTGCAAGCTTACACATTTGTCGACGCATCGATAATAGTCAAAGTACTGCCCCGTGCAGTGCTTATGCCCAGATTCATCGCCTTGAATTCTCTTCGAACATGCCTATGACCAAAGCATGAATTAGCATATCTTTTTGTTACGCTTATGACTATGCTAGCATCAGCTACCACAAAGGGAAGTATGATGATGATGATGATGATGATGATGATGATGATGATGATGATGATGATGATGATGATCTATTACTATAGATATTACCAGGCGAAGCTAATGATGAGGCATTGAGTACACTGTGAAAGCTCATAAGTTAACATACAGAGCATGCATATCGGAGAAGAACAACATGGGTTTGACTCAAATCCTTCTCAATATAAGATAATACAAGGATGCTCCCCAAATATTTTCGCTTGCAATACTTGTAAGCGTGGAAATGTGATTTTAAGAAACAAAAACCCATGTACCAAACATTCTCAAGAAAATTACCTGATACTCCTTCAAAGGCCGTGTACAGGGGGCTTTACAGCGGTCTTCAAGCTCCTTCTTTGGGTCTACAGGCTCTTCATCGGCCCTACGTAAGCAATAAGGATCAGATAGTAAGCTCATGGTAAAGCAATTACTCGGTCGCCTTTAAGCTTAACAGTATAGCACACATTTACCTAATCAACTGTTTGCTCGAGTTCTTATTATGCTTGTATTTCTATTATCGAACTACATTATATATGCCAATGCACGCATACGATAAAGGCGATAGATCATTCACTCAACCCTTAACACACTCTTCTTCCCCAAGAAAATATGTCCATCTTCTACTGAGCTGAGACGCAGATCGAACGTAATAGTATACGGAGCTAAGTGCTAAATCTAGCACAGACCATTTTTATTCTACATATAAAACTCCCAGCAGGCCTATAGAGAATTTTACAATTATAACCATTGGTAACCATTGAACTCCATAGCCTCATTGCAGTGCAACGACAAATCACCATACAAGTACAACAAAACGAAACGGAAGGCAAAAGGAAAGCACAAAAAGGTCAGGGAATGTGTAAAAGCTTACTCACATAATCTGCAATGTAAAAAAATCTAGAAACAACCTGCAAAATTATCCGAAACGAAAGTCAGCTGAGACAAAACGAACTTGCTCACAGATCTAACGATAGATAAGCTTAAAATTGGTATTAATTTTGAGCTATGTATTGAAGGTTATACCTTTGGATCAGAGATTGGGAGGTAGAGATTGCGATCTGCAAACAAAGCGAAAGAAGAATAACGAAGACGAGAGTAACGATTCGATGGTGACGATTGACGAACAAAAATAGGCTTGGTGGGCCGCTGGCGAATTCTTTAATTGGGCTAATATATGTCTTACAGTTTGGCCCAATTAGAAAATTGGCCCATCTTTATGAGGGTAATTTTGGCAATACGAGAAAGATTGCTCTGGCGATAGTGTTTTTCAGTTCAGTATGATTCTCCGTCACCCGCCAAAACGAAGAAGGTAGGCAGAAGAACACAAGGAGAAATGTAGAATTTAGCAAGCAATTTAGGGTTCCTTTTTGCTAGAGCTACCGAGTATAAATTCACTGATTTGGACGGACTCGAGTGAAGGAGAAAATGTAAAGAAAGGTGTTATGCTATGCACCTGAATGGTTTTTTTTTGACGTTGTGTTCTCAGCATATTTGCGATTCGTTGCCTACTGATATTTGGGTCATTTGCAGACGCAGAAGCAGTGACGATTGGAGTTCTGTGAGGTAGTGTTTTCTATTACTTGTTGATTTAGCCCGTGTTGTTGTTCTGTTGGTGCTTATTGTAAGAAAATTGATTATTTGTTAAATCCTCTACTTCTAGGCGACGAGATATCTTTCGTGAGTGACCGGCGAGGAATCATTTCACCACTGGAGATTTAGTCAGTTGGATTTCCGCTAGTGATCGCCGACGAAGCATATAACACCAGCATTTATCTCGGAGAAGCTGAGAAGATGGTGGATAAGAGATTTCCCCCCTTTTACGTCGAATGGGACAAATGCAGAGCTATTTCCATGGTAATTTCTGAATGTAGTTCGCATGTCTTCATCATCGATACAAGGGTAGCTTCAATGATCTCATCATACGTATGAGATACTACACAATACACTTCAAGCAGAAACAGGTGCTGTTGGAAAACCAGTGTTTCAATTGGCTGATGTTTATGGAGCTTGAAGATAGAGCATAAGCAAATTTGAAGAGAAAAATGGATCCAGAAGTTACAAATAGAGATTCATAGCCACGAAATGAGATGTTGTGAGGGTTAACATCTAGCATTGACTGGTTAGTATCCAAAGCTTTGTTATTGCAGGTTATATTTTGAATATTAGATATGTTCCATTTGTACCAAGATTAACCTTAATGCTTCATATAAGAATATAGCTTTACTTGAACCATATCCATCGTAACTGCTGATTAGTCCCTGAAAGTTCCATAAATGCACACACATGAGATACTACGTGTTTATTTCGTCGCCTCTGTATCAGTTACCAGACTCGATCTCCTCGCCTGTCTTATTCAGTAATCTCCGGTACTGTACAGTGCACCTACTTCTGATAGTCGCTGGAAAATTAAGTGAGCCAAATCCCAAAGGCAACCCACCTTCGGCACCAATTTGTTGCATGCTTATTCACTGACACCTGTTTGCTTCCGTGTCCTTACTACATCTCTCTATAATGCCTGTATTGATGCTGACACTCACAGTTTTTATGTCACGACAACTTACGTTACTGATTAGTGCACCTTCCGTTGTCAGAAATTCACATTTAAAGCTACTCTGTGAGGCTTTCTTTTGCATTCAAGAGTTTAGGTTCTGTAAGAGTTTTTATGCAATGCATAAATCTCTGTTCCTGTTTGTTTGTTCTCTGCACCACGAGCACTCTCCTCTGATGTTATAAACCTCAAAGCACATATGTCTCTGTACCAGCCATCTAATCCCCAGCAAGACCCCGATTCATACATGTCTCAAAGCTTTCATCCCCAGCAAGACTCCAATGCCTTCCTTTTTGGAGTCGATGGCATAAACCTTTCGCTCGAAGTTCACCCAAACGACCTTGTGGAAGACAATAAATTCCCTGATTTTGCAGGTGATCTGAATTTTCAGCTGGAAAATGACCCAAGGAGCCCAAAACAAGAGTGGCAGCGCATAAAATGGACCGACAATATGGTCAAGCTCTTGATCAGCACTGTTGCTTACATCGGATGGGATGCTTCTTCTTCTTCTTCGAGCAGCAATCCTTCAGAGGAAGGATCTCAGTTGCTGACGCCCGTCAAAGGTAAGTGGACTATCGTTTCCAATATAATGATTGAGAGAGGCTTCATGGGATCTCCTCAGCAGTGCGAAGATAAGTTCAACGATCTCTACAAGAAGTTCAAGAGACTGAACGACTTGCTGGGGAGATCCTACGCTTGCGCTGCCGTCAAGAACCCTTCGATTTTGGAGTTCATGGACGTCCCCGACGAGGCTAAAGCTGAGCTGAGGAAGATCTTGGGCTGCAAGCATCTGTTCTTCCAAGAGATGTGCTCTTACCTCGATGGGAACAGAGTCCATCTTCCTCACGATGAGGCCCTACAGAAGACTGTGCAAGATTCTCTCAAAGGTAAGATGAGGTATAGGTACTCTAAAGAGTTTCTCGATAAGTATGTCGACAAAGGAGGACTGAAGCGCAACGCAGGTGAAGATGCTATGAACGTCAGTCGATGCTATCAGCCAAAGAGCGAACCCATCGATTCTGAAGAGAAGAAGTTTCAGATGGGGGACAAGCATCCTTCGTTGCAGTCGAGGTTATTGCAGGCCAGAGAGAAGACTCTTCAGATTGAGAGGGAGATGTTAGAGCTCGAAGAGAAGAAGTTTCAGTGGCGAAGAATGTGCGAAGAAGAAGACAAGGAAATGCATCAGATGAGGCTTAGGAACGAGGAGATGAGGCTGGAGAACGAACGCCTGAAGTTGAGGATTGAAGCCAAGGAAATGAGGCGCGGTCTGTACAAGAAGTAAGTTCTTATGACGTCTTTTTCCCGGGCTTTATTCGAATCTATTCGAATCCTTGTGTGTTTTTCCCTTTTTGTTTGTTAAATAACTTCTGTGTTTTGGGTTTTCTCAGTTTGTATTCTGCTACTTTGAGCTTTGTTTTTTGCTTGTGCTTTTCTGTTGCTATATTTTCTTATGAAGTTTGATGTTTGTCTGTGTTTATCGCCTTAGTCCATCAGGTAAAAATCCAACGAGATTATTGGGCTTGGTTTCATATTATCTATAATTAACAAATTATTACTAATAGAACTTTTTTTACAAAAAAAATATTAGTCTCAAACTGCTGCTCGTACGAGTTAACAAAAGGAAAGGGACACGCCAACTGGAAAGTGGTATATAGTATATGCTTGATGATGCCATCGCCAACTATAATATTTGATTACTTTTGTAATAATCTTAAATCCACATAATATTTCTCTTGGGGGGGTGAGTTTGGTATGCGGAATTCGGTTCGGAAAAGAAAAGAAAACGTATTATGGTACGACACGTGAGTCGTAATGTATAACGATCCGATGCGTATCATTTCATTTTCCTTTTCTTTTCCGCGTTGGATTCCGGATACCAAACGGACCCTTGAAGTTGACTTTGAGAAATAGTATTTAAGGGCGTCACACATTTGGCCTTTGGGTTCATCCACAGAAGACAACAGTAACATGCAGCACAAAAGCTTAAATGAATAAAGAAAATAAACTACGGTTTATGCATTTGTATCCATACATAAATCGAAATTGAAATTAATTTAAACTATGGCTTATATCTATATATAATTCACTATGGTTGACCGTTGAGGCGTTGACCGAGGACAGCAGCCGCCTGAGGAGCTCCGGCCGGGAAAGCAGTTGAGCTGTCCAAGCCTATGATGACGTGGCAGCTGGAATTGGCCAAATATTAATAATTTATTACGCACTTAATCTTCTAGCGATCGGTAATAATATCATATATTACGAAGTAGCATGAATCATAATGTTATCCGTTCGGATTATCTCTTACAAAGGAAGTTAAATTATTGTCGATAAGTTTTCTTCAATTTTAATTATGATTTCACTTAATTCATTTTCTGTCACTTAACTCCCTTGTCAGAGAAATATAGCACTTAACTCCCTATTTACCGATTGTACTACATTCATAAGTCATGATGTACCTTTCTATGTTTGTATAGTGTACCTACCTATGTTGTCACTGAGTACGTATGTTTTCCAGGATATGTACCCGATCCGCCATACAAACATATTTAGATACACTATATCAACATACTGTGATACACAATACAAACAAAGAAAGGTACATCGTGGCTGAAGAAATTGGCACAACAGTAAATCGGGGTTAAGTGATATATTTTTCTGACAAGGGAGTTATGAGATAGAAAGTTTGCCTAATAGGGATTTAAGTGAAGTTTCACCTTAAATTGCCAAAGTACGTTTTTTTTTTTCATAAAAAAAAAGTCAAGACATGGAAACTTCTTTGCTTTGCTTCGTAGGCCGCCCGGCCCGGCCTTTGGTCACGTCACGTAGTGGCCAATAGATATGATATAATTAAGAACAAATATAAATAAGAAATAATTATCATTATTCAATTCAACTCTAACCAAACCAACGTTGAGATAAAAAAATAAAATACTAAAAATACGAATCGGCCGTTTTTACATCATATTTTTGAGACCCTCGTCCTTCCCTTCCCTGATTATTCCTTGAGCTCGATTTCTTCCTTCGTACTGAGGAAAAAAGACGCCATCTTTTCTGTGTGTCGTTACTGCGTGAGAGAGAATTTCGAAGCATCGCTTGGTTTGCTGTTTTTCGAAGGTCTGACCTTTTTTTCTTTTTCTCCTCTTGATGTGTTTTGAAAAAAAAAAAGTCCAGTCTGATGTGTCCACACACATGATGCTATTAAATGCTTTTGAGTTTAGATCTCTGATCTCTTTTGCTTCATCTTCAATCTTCCATTTTCTAAAGGCGTGATTTTTCGTGCCTTCAGGTAAGTATATGATTTATTAACATTATTACACGAGTTTTCAATTTTTTTTGTTCCTCTCAAGTCATTTTTGGGGGAAGGACTTACCTTGTTAATCTTCTCGGCCGAGGATGTCTAAGAGTATCATTGGTTCAGTGCAGATTTGCTTGCTGGTTGAATTATTTGCTTTTTTTTTCTTTACGAAAATTCCCCGATTTCGTTGACCTAACTTTGCTTTTCTCTCCACAATTATATAATTTGGGAATTAATTTGAGGGGATTGTGTTCGAAGACTTGATTTTTCCCTAAAGTTTGTATTTCTTGGACTAATTCAACTTTAACTTTTGGGTTTTCTTGCAGATCTCTGTGAAGATGTTCTTGAGCTTGGTTCTTGCTAAAGCTTATTAACCAGGTTTCCAGATTTTCTTTCTTAGAAGCATATAAGTACTTTTATATATGTATCTTTCCTTTCTCTATTTCAACCCTTTTGCTAGCGTAGATCTTTGTAGCCTTATGTTATGCCTCCTAATATCAGTTTTTGTCCAAAATGGTATGCTACTCTGAGCTGCAAATTCATTACATATCCATTGAAGTTGTAGCCTTTGTCGTAGTTGGGTGAAAATATTGTAATAGATCTTATGAAACCGTGTTCAATTGGAACTACCATAGAAACTGTTGCTTACTGAAAGCTATGTATTGTCTTGGTTCAAGGCTTATCATCAGTATCCATTAAGGAAGCATGTCTCAGTTCGGTAAATATTGTCTCCTCTTTTGCACAATTTCTTGCAGATTAGCACATTCCTAGTGACCCACAAGTTAAGGTTTTCACTGTCATAGTTTCATCACACACCAAGAGAACCTCAATGTCTTTCCGAAGCTTAGCTCGTGACCTTAGAGACAGTTTCGGTAGCCTATCGAGGCGCAGTTTTGACCTGAGGCTCTCGGGCCATCAAAGGGGCAAATCAAACAGCGCCTCTTTCAGGGAATTGAGCGACCAGCCAATCGTAGTTCAGAGCAGTCGTTGGGCTAATCTTCCCCCCGAGCTTCTCTACGATGTGATAAAGAGGCTTGAGGAGAGCGAAAGCGCTTGGCCCGCTCGAAAAAACGTCGTTTCTTGCGCTGGCGTTTGCCGATCTTGGAGGAGTATGTGCAAGGAAATCGTCAGGAATCCCGAGTTTTGCGGGAAGATCACTTTCCCCATTTCTTTGAAGCAGGTTACTAGTGCCTTCAGTTCACCCATCTATGCTTCTTCCTTGTAGTTTTTGTAATGAATATCATCAAATGATGCATTCCCCTTTCTTTCTGTGTTCAGCCTGGGTTTAGAGATGGGATGATACAGTGCTTCATAAAGAGGGACAAATCAAATCTTACTTATCGTCTCTACTTATGTCTCAGCCCTGGTAAGTTTCATTTAAGGGTTAATTATTTTTTCAGTCCTGTAATTTAGGGGGTGGCATTATATGGACAGAAATTAGGGGATGGCATTATACGTACAATGGCTTCCAGAACTATCAGTTTAACGATATTATTCGCCGGAACCCAAAATTTTGTTCCAACATTGCTTAATTTTGAAAGATTTTGCTTGTATAGTGTCATCCTTAAATTCGTCGGAACCCTATAATTTGGCGTAAACTCTAGGGTTCCAGCGTCTCTAGTGTCCCTATTGCTTGACTCTAAAAGTTAATGCTACCCTGAAAATTGGTTATCCTTATAATGCTATCCCCCTAAATTACGGGACAAAAAATAATCAACCCTTTCGATCTTCACCTTCTGCTTTCTTTCCTTTCTTTTCTTTTGTAGTATATGACTAATTTTTGAATTTTTTCGCAGCTTTGCTAGTCGAGAACGGAAAGTTCCTCCTCTCTGCAAAGAGAACTCGCCGAACGACTTGCACTGAGTACGTCATCTCAATGGACGTGGGCAATATTTCCCGGTCGAGCAGCACGTACATAGGAAAACTGAGGTACATAACATCGTTTATAAAAAAAAGATTTGCCCTTTATCAAATTCTCATTGGACCCTTGAAAACCCATATTTTAATTTCCCCTTAGGTCGAATTTTCTTGGGACAAAGTTCATAATCTACGACACTCAGCCTCCTCAGTCGTCATGCTCACACATCGTACCCCAGCCAACGGGGCGAACGAGCCGTAGGTTCAACTCAAAGAAAGTCTCCCCCAAAGTTCCCACTGGAAATTACAATATTGCCCAAATCACTTACGAGCTCAACGTCTTAGGGACTCGGGGCCCGCGTAAGATGAACTGCGTCATGCACTCTATCCCGGCCTCATCCCTCGAGCCGGGCGGGTCCGTCCCGGGCCAGCCCGAGCTTGCCCCGCGGGCCCTCGAGGACTCCTTTCGAAGCATTTCATTCTCGAAGTCAATGGACCACTCCATCGAGTTCAGCAGCTCGAGGTTTTCAGACATAGTGGGCTTAGGCGAGTATTCCAACCAAGAAGAAGATGGAGATGGTAATAAGGCGGTTATGCCCTTGGTGTTGAAGAATAAGGCGCCACGCTGGCACGAGCAGCTTCAGTGCTGGTGCCTGAATTTTCGCGGGCGGGTCACAGTTGCTTCTGTCAAGAATTTTCAGCTTATTGCTGCTGCTGCTCCTCCGCCGCCGCCCGGGCAGGCCAGCGGTCAGCCGCCGCCGCCGGAGAGGCAGGGCGGCGGTCAGCCTCCGGCGAGGAGGCAGGGCGGCGGCGGGCAGCCACAGCCTCTTAACCAAGCTGGGCCTTCGTCGGACCATGATAAGATTATACTGCAGTTTGGTAAGGTGGGTAAGGATATGTTTACTATGGATTATAGGTACCCTTTGTCTGCGTTTCAAGCTTTTGCGATTTGCTTGAGTAGCTTCGATACTAAATTGGCTTGTGAATAACGGAAAAAAAAAAAAAAACTGTTGTGCTTCGAAGGATTCGAAGACAAAGTCGTCGTTTGTGCAACGTTAGCTATCGTGGTGTTTATGTGTAACTCTCTGCGTTCTTGGCAACAAGTGAAAGGAGATTTGTTTGCTGTTTGTGGTTTCTTTCATTATGGTATTGCTGCTTCTCTGAGAAATTGAGGTTAATTAATGTCTTGACTAATACCGTTTGCTTCAGTGTAAAGATAAGTGAACAGCATTAGTTAGCAATCATGAACTAAAAACCCTTGGTAAATCTATCTAATCAGTAGACCTATAATAGAAGCTAGTAGTCATAATCAAGATTTCTACCTAAAGCTCATATCAATTTTCTGCAAAAAAGACTAACAAAAAGAATGAAAGGACTAAGTTGAGTTCATCAATCTTCACCAAAGTCTCCATCTAAACCTTCTCCTTCTCCATCTCCTCCCCAATCGTTATCTTCAGCCAGCCCTTGATCAACAGCAGTCGAGTTGTAAGGCTCGTCGTCGTCCATTTCTTGTAAAGCCGACTCTTGATTGAGTGGCACAGTTTCTTGAACTTCCATCGACTTAAGATTGGCGGTGCTAAAGAACTCTGCATATGGCTTTGAGACCTGAGATTTTTTTACCAGTTCAAAGGGTTGTTAGAAAAGGCGTAGAGGCGAAAGAGTAAAGTGATGGCATCTCTATCTTTTATTATGATGGTAAGACTATAGTTGTATAATCGGTGCAATTACCACGGAAACATTAGTAAAATGGGAGAGTGTAGATATGTAATCAGTTACCTTGAATAATACATTTCTCTGCTCTGCGTCTTCTATGAGGTTCTTCCAATGATCATCTCTTTTCAATGTTGACGCAGAACCCACAACCTAAGAATCATTACAAAAACCGAAGATAGCGAGGCGAGGAATTATTACCTGACCGAGTTATGGAACTGTAAAGCTACGGTACAAGACTTACCAGAACAGATGATCTGGCACGGGTTATCCCAACATTCATACGTCTAAAATCGGAAACAAAACCTATGCCTTTATCCTTACTCGCCCGAACACACGAAAATATGGCGACATCTTTCTCACGGCCCTTTAGGAACATAAAAAGAAAAAGAAAAATGGTATCCACGACATTATCTCAGATTATGAACACTAAAACTCGTAGGGGTAAGTACCTGAAATCCATCAACAGTGTTGATATCCACGACTTTATCAGATTCTACTCCGAAAGTACTTCTGAACCTCTCTCTGAAAAGCTTCACTTGATGTCTGTACGGCGATATAATCGCCGTTCGAGAACTAGCCTTGAGCTCTGGATAACTGCTCACCAATTTACCGTACAATGAAAGGACAAAATCGACCTCGTCTGTGTTTACCCAAGAGCCATTCCCAGAGGGTTGAGTCTCTTTCCCCTCGTGTATGTCAAAGAAGCAAAATGGTCCAAAGCAGCGGAAATTGTGCCATGTGCGTTTTGTTTGCTCTTCAACGTCGGGTCCATCTTCAAGCGCTTCGTTGTAGAACTCCCTGGAGGGGAATATCCTAATCTGCAAGTAAAATTACGAAACAGCTCGTCAGGGGAAAAAGTACACCTTTTTTCTTCCTATGATGCAAATTTTTTATTCGACAGTGCAGGGCAATTCTATCTGTTCCATATACATACATCATAAAAATTCCCCTAATTTTACAACCAACCAAAGACAGATTTTTAGAAGTCAATTAACCCGACTGACTTCAGCATAGCTTTGTCGGAAACACTGACTGTTACGAGTGGAGAAATAATCAAAAGAAAGATTACGACCTCAGGATTCATGCGATATTGGGTCTTAAGCATCTGTACAGGGTATCCTGCTCTTTGAAACCTTTTGAATAAGCTCATTCCATACCTGCCAACATTTGTCATGAATTTTATCAGCCATTTTAACCCAATTAACGATAAAAGGTGAAATAAGTAGATATGCTTATGTGCTTGGAGGGGAGTGAGGATGAGGATTCTCTTACCCGAATTTCTCTGCCACAGGGGATATTACAGTGGCCGGTAGCTGAACAGGATCACCCACCTTAAATGAAAAGATGACTTTTATCAATCACAAGGAAACCACAATGTATAATGCATGTTAATGAAATTGGAAAACGATTTTCAAAGCACCAAGAAAACCTGTTTTCATGCAATTTTGAACTCATAAACGTGCATTCTATAAGTGATCAGATTACTATTAAGTCATGAGGCATACCAAGAAAACCTGTTTGCATCCAGTGGACAGTGGGACCAATGTTGCTGGCTCCACCTGATTAGGAACAAAACGTGAAAAGTCTGCTTATGGAAATACATATAAAATCATGACAATAAACAATAAGGATTAACACAGATGCATTTTAAAATATATGCTTACCTGATTGAATGGAAACATAGAAGTCTCAAACTAAATGAAAAGAAGGTAGATGAAGCAAAAATAAATGCGGCAAACTATGTATCGTCAAGCACTTAGATTACCTGATTGAATGGAAACATAGAAGTCTCAAACTTAAATAAAAGAAGGTACATGAAGCAAAAATAACTGCGGCAAACTATGTATCGTCAAGCACTTAGATTGCCATATTTCAAGGTTAAGGTATGGCATAGCTTACAGCTTGAGCGGCTTCATCGATTATGACCACATCAAAACTACGATTCAATTTGGTAAAAAGAGACGACCCACTAAAGCTCAGAGTGGAGAAGACCTGGCAACAAACATTTCGACTAGGTTATTATTTGGGCGCATTCAACCCAATTGCATGATAAATCGAATTAGATCTTTCAACAAACATACAATAGCCGCTTCATCCAGTATAGAAGCACGGATACTATCTTTATCCTTCGTTGCACCACCTTGCTTCTGCTTGTCACCACTTTGAGAATCCATGCCAGCAAGTTTTTGCTCCACCTATATAGCAACTTCCATTTCTCAATGGTATATAATCTAAGGTGAGTCACATTCAATTATTTCCGATTGCAAGTGTATATGCACCAGATAATCCATGGAAACTGCCTGGACCGAATGGTGTGGTTTCAAACCTATCCGCACAATTTTAGGGCTATATGCTCGGTCATTCTCATCACGAATGCCTGTAATTTGAAGAAAGCCTTTAGCATCAAGTAGAAGACTCTTACCACTTGATAATATTTTGTATAACTGACCAGTATTTAAAATACGCAAGACAATTTCGTCAAGGGCAGAATTTGAAGGAGCACAGACCAAAACACGAACACGATATTTTCGACTGGAGTTCACCACTTCTGGTTTCTGCATAGATTCAAGTTAGAGGGTGTGTTGCAATCAAAATACTACAGTTCATGTTTGGTACTTCTTACCAACTCATTTCCAGATGTCGGAAAAAATCCATCATCGCCATTCACAGGCATTATCTTTTCGCGAGGATTACGGCCACTCAACCATGGAGATGCTCTTTCCCAGTGCTTGAATCTACGCAAGGCATTATAATAAGGAGATATCCAAGACACGTGCACTTGAAATAAAAGGAATAACATGCATAATTAGCAGTTAGCAGAAGGTAAGTGAATTAACATTCCAAACGTACTTCTCTTCAATAGGCAATTCTTGCCCACGTTTTAACTGGATCAGTTTTCCCCTGCAATAACAGTCATGCTAGTAGTCATAAGATGAATTCATAATATGCAGATTGAATCTTACATAACAGTTTTTTTTTTTTTCTCAAAACCACTTGCACCCAGGACGAAGGAAATAGAGAGAAAAAAAGGCAGAATGACAGATGCATACTTGTTAGAGTGCACTCTAGCTGGAGTAGCATGTAAAATTGCACTAAGAAGCCCGAGGATAGTTTGTGTTTTCCCAGTGCCTGGCGGACCCTAAAGGCAATTAATCATCAACAGACATTATATAATCAATCAACAGTCCCATTCGAACTTGTTTAAATAGTAAATCATGCATGCCAACCATAGGACTTTCAAAACAATTATGATACATGTGTGCCACCAGTAACAGTTTTAGAACTTCCAAAGTTCAAATTATTGGATTGCTTCACATCATAATCGTCAAGTGAGAAGCCAAACCTGTATCAAAACAAAGGATTTCCGCGAAAGACCTGCCTGCAGAAAATTAAGAGGAATCTTGATACAGTAATAATAAGCAATGGTTAGCAAAAATGAGACTGAGTTACAAGAGAACCCACGTATATTGCCTCCATCTGTGATTTATTGTGATTGCTCTCAATAAATTCTGTGAGAGGTCTAGATATTTTCCAGGAACGATCTTCTGCAGTTTTATCAAGATCAGCTGCCTTTAAAATCAAGTCCTTGAAGGGAAGGGAGGTAATGGATCTCATAGCTAAATATTCACGAACTATTGTTGATAAGCTGCAAATCTGAAAGGGATATGGAGTAAACTATCAACTATAATAATAAGAACTAGGATATGATTTGGACAGAAAACAGAATGGTTAGATACAAAACCACACAATGGCCTATGCAAAAGTTCAATAAGAAACATTGCATTTACTTGAGCTTAAGCAATCTGATGGCTTTAACCCTAACATACTGAGTTTGAGCGAAATAGAATATTTACCTTTGAAATATACAAATATTTTTGGACTTCACTGACAATAGGAATCACACTAAGTAGCCTGGTGCTGGATTGAATATCATCTGTGTTAAATCCCTTGATTTCTCCACTAAGAAATAATCGAAGTTTTATCTTATCCTGTTGACGATGCTCAACCAGTGCAAAGGCGTATGTCTTTGGTAATTGTTTGTCCTTCTCAACCTGCAAAGACAACACATCAATTTTTAGTACCCAGAATATGATCAATCATCAATCTATCTTCTATGAACTTAAATTTCATGCACAGTTACTCCCAGCCGTTCAAACTATTTTCTGTATAAGAAATTTTAATGAAGTACCTTCTTGTTTGAAAGCACCAAGAGATCATTCTGAGATACCCTTTCCTCATCAGAACATATGATCATGGGTAAATGAAATCCATTCACTTCACTGCACTCGGCTATAATAGCTTGCTGCCATCCGGTTTCTGCAGTTTAAAAGCAAATATAAGTGCAGGTGTCGCTAAAATCGGTAAAAAGTAAAGGGAGATATTATATGTAGAGTATGTCATTAGGAAAAAATGTGTAAGATATACAAACAAAACAATTCATGATAATGGTTTCCATTGCAGGTGTGTAGGATCAAATGTCAATATTTTGGGACACCAAATCTCAAAAGTGGAGAAGTTTTCATTACAGTCTTTGTTAGGAGAACAAAAGCAGAATGATAAACAACAAAAAGTCCAAGAAAATGTATCATTCAACTTCAGGATGAAACTTTTCCTTCGATTTCCTCACTTTCCTAGATCAGACAAGTGTTCAGCTGAATTGCATTAATCGTTATAAGGCAACAGCATTAAATAGAAAAAAAGGAATAATAATTCCTAAAAGATCATCAATCCAAGCTACCTTCTCCTTCGTCTTCTCCTTGCACAATTTGAGCTTTAACCTCTTCAAAAAGCAACGGCTCAAACGTATCAAGATAATCATCAACATCTTTGTACGTGTCCTTCACCTTCGTCAGTCCCGCAACATTTCCATCGTTGCTATTCTTACCATAATTTCTTTTCTGTATGGACATATTTACAGAACTTCACATAACGAGCAAATACATTAAAGCTACAAAATTATGACGATCATAGAGGGACGTGAAGAAGATATGCATACATGTGACTCTTTGAGCAAGCGAAGGTAATCCCAGCTGAGAACGATTTTGTAAAATCGAAGAACAGAAGCTTCTTCTTCGACCTTGTTCTTGTCCACGGCCATTGGTGAGAACCTTTCTCTATATCTATAGCGAACACAGATGATAGCTTCACATCAAAGAAGATGGAAATTGAATCACAGATTGGACAAATACGTACGCAATGATGTTTTGGGGGCGCGGCGCACGACCTTGAGCAGACTTCGGCAGTGGTAGTATGCCTATGGCGCGGCGCACGATCTTGGGTAAACTGAATGAGTAAACTCAGCTGTATGGATGAATATATAAGTGAAGATTAAAAAATTGTTTTTTTTTTGGGCCTAAGGAATGTTGGGCCGATTACAAGAATAATTTGGCCCAAAGCTGAGCACGTAACGAGTTTTTCGTAACTGATAACTAGGGGTGTTCAAACGGTAATTACCGTACCGTACCGTACCGAACTACCGGTAACCGAAATTTTCGGTTATGAAAATACCATACCGAATACCGAACCGAAGTTATTCGGTTCGGTTCGGTAATAACCAAACCAGTTCGGTTATTTTCGGTAATAACCGAGAAAACCGAAGTAAATTAAAAAAAAAATCGAAAAATGGCTAAAAAATGAAATAAAGCCACAGACTAAGCAGAAACCATACTCAACAGCAGAAACCATACTCGGACAGCAGAAACCATTCAGCATAAACCATAGACTAAGCAGAAACCATTCAGCAAAAGTGCAAAAATCAACCGCAATCATAGTTGCAAAAACCATTCAGAAACCTATGAATGATGTACATGTAAACATAAAAATTAAAACACGAGTATGAATAATCCAAAATGCTCAATCAAATAAACAATAACAAAAAAAGGGAATATAAACTGCTATTTTCTTCTAAACGGTTTGCCCTCTCTGTTTTAAAACCACCTAACCCAATATGCTGTGTTGTTGCAAAATCATTCACTAAACAAAAGGGAAAAAAAAGGCAATCTCTCTAACAATTCTCAAACGAACCGAAAAAAGACCAAGAAAATAATTATTGCATCGCATTAAACCACTGAAGCCATTCGACCAAAAAAAAAAACCACCGAACCCAACCCAATACGCTACGGAATAATGATAGAATAGGTATTTGTCATGTACCTGAAGGGATTGAACGGCGGTGAAGACAAGAGAAGTAAAAGAGATGAAGCTGTTAGAAGATGGGGAAACATCTGTTGTTCGACTAAGGCAAGAACTAAAAGAAGCAAAGGAGTTGATGTCTCAAACGTATGGGAAAGGGATGGTTTGGGCTGAATGGTTAGGCCCAAGAGATATCTTATTTGCTTATTAGGGTTAATATACTTTAAGCCCAAATTATGATTTTCTTTAATTACATGTGTACGAGTCATCATTCGGTTATGAAAAGATTAAACCTAATTTCTATCTTCCTAATCATCTTCTTCATCGCATCTTCATCTCAATCTCAATCTCTTATTCTCATCTTCTTTCTCTCATTTCTATGATCAATACACATAAAAACTCATAAAACAGTAACTACTATCGTACACTACAAGCAAGTTCGTTACAGTATTCAACACACCTGAGCTGGCTCGAGTGCTCGACCGGAAAGAATCACTGACCAACGGAATTCAGTGCAGAGGTAGAGTATGAGAGGAATTCTATTTTGTTGAGGTTTCGATCGATACTATATTTTTTTTTGGGGGGGGGGGGGTTTGGGGGGTGGGGGGTAAGTGGGGAACTTATTTTTTTCTTGAAGAGGCCAAGAGGGGAAAATTCAATTGGGCTGGGCCAATTTTACTAGGTTATGAAGGACTGATTGTAATTTGTATATATAATATATATATATATATATATATAAACTGTTCGGTACATCGGTATATTTCGGTTAACCGGTGTACCGAACCGAAATAACCAAAAATTTTCGATTTTTTTTTATACCGAATACCGAACCGAACCGAAAATTCGGTATTCGGTATGTACCGAACTTTCGGTATCGGTTCGGTACGGTCGGTTTACCAACTTTTGAACACCCTACTGATAACTGATAATATAATAGTACAATAATAATAGTATAATATAATAAATAATAATAATGAAAAAATATAATAATAATAATAATAATAATAATAATAATAAGGGTGTGGACGATGAGTCGAGCCGACTCCCAAGCTCGATTAGGGGTGGACATTCCGTACAAACCATACCGAACCGAAATTTCGGTTTTCGGTTCGACGGTTTATAGAACCGAGTACCGAACCCAACTTTTTTCAATTTTTTCGGTTATTTAGCGAATACCGAAGTTCTAGGAAACATCTGTGACGAACACAATCATCACCCAGGGGGAAATCGTGTGGAAGGAGCAAAATCTTCACTACTTCACGAAGCTACAGGTGAATCCGCTGCTAAACTCATCTTCTCTAACCACTACAATCTGTCTCGCTCTCTCTCTCTCTTGCGGTTTGATTGAAGATGATGAATTTAATTCGAAATCGACGGAATCATAGGGGGAAGTCGTGTGGAAGAAGTCAACTTATTGGGCTGCATATTTATTGGGTTGTGTATTAAAGAAGATTAAGAAGATTAAGAAGAAGAGAAGAAGAATGAACGTCTACGTCGTGTGGAAGAAGAAGACTGAGAAAGAACCCTAAAATTGACATTTAGAGCATCTCCAATGCAATGCATAAAAATACAGGTAATATTACACAATAATACAGTTGCTACAGTGCTTTTACTCCAACCCATAAACTATATTTTCTACACTAGTTTTCTCTCCAACCCATGAACGCTATTTTTACACTAAAAATCAAATTCCTATATTTTACTATCATAATTGACTTACTATACTTTATTATATAAAATTAAAAATTCAATGTATTTTAATTATTAATATTTAAAATTACATGAATGATAAAATTAGCATATTATTTAAATTTAATTTTATTATATAAATAAAAATTATATTATTTTTAATTTTATTTGTATTATAATAGTGTATCAAATATTTAAATATAACAAAATATGTATTACTAAATAAATATAAATAGAAATTAAAACTCTATTTTTGTGTTAAAAATTGTGCGTACTCTAGATGTAGAGTTTCTCTGCTGATCAACACAATATTTGTGTTAAATATAGAGTCCCGTTGGAGTAGAATCGTACTCTATTTTTGTATTTTACACAAAAATGAAGTACCCGTTGGAGATGCTCTTATGGGATGAATATTTATTGGGGTAAAAAATATAATAATTATTATCTGGGCCTACGAAACATCTGATAAATTTAATATATTTTATTTGAAAATTGGTAATTCGGTATACCGAAAATACCGAATCAAAAAACTTGTACTGAACCGAAATACCGAAATTTAAAACATATGTACCGAATACCGAACCGATTTTCGCTTCGGTTCGGTTTGTACCGAAATTTCAGTTTTTCGATAATTTGGTTGGGTAAACCGAATTGTGCCCACCCTAAGCTCGATGAGCCGACTAGAGCTCGTCATGAATTCGCGAATGAGCCGGCTCGAGCTCACTCGTGGGCACTCGAAAACTCGCAAACCGGCTAACGAGCTTGTTTTTTTTAATAGTATTCATGATTTTTATTTTATTTTATTTTGTACTTTTTAAAATTATATTAGAAAAAGTTAGAAATCGAGTTCGACAAGCTTCACGACCTCGAGTCGAAAATTTGAATTCGAAATTCTGATGTTTGCCAAACGGTGAATTTGGATTTCAAAATTACGATTTTAAAATTCATAATTTAAAATCAAGCGATTTTGTTCAAATACGTGAATCCAAAAGCACTTTAAAGCACTAAAATATAATCTAAAACAAGCTAAGTACTGCTCAATTTCAAAGACTCCATTCAGACGAAAATTGATGATTAAATAAGGTCCAAATACGTACCAAAACCTCTGTAAAACGAAAGAAAAAGTTTCAGACGTTGAGGCGATGAAGAACCTCTGTTTCTCATGAGTTCTGGAAAAGGTAGTGTCCAAACTTGGAGGAAGCGAAAGAAGCGAACTCAATTACCGCCTGCATCTTACCATTGGAACACAATTACGCAACCTATGATATATGGGTGGCCTCGGACTTCGAAGACTGAAAAAAGAGAACATGGCTCTACTCGGTAAGATTGGTTGGGGATTACTCACTAGGGCTAACGAGTTATGGGCAAGAGCACTAACGAATAAATACCCCTGGAAGATGGCTTGATGGCTGGGCCCGATGAGTTAAACCGGGCGACTGACTTTGGTGCCGCTTGTCGCGACCCTACTTTTCAAACACGTATTTTGGCGGGTTTACGCAGCGTAAACAGCGAAAAGCCCATTTAATAAAAACTTTTTAAAACATAACAATATCCAAGTACTGGGCCGAAGCCCCAAAAATCTCAACCCGATATATAAAATGTTTAACGAAACACACTTTTATTTATTGGGTCGAAGCCCAAAGAGTAAAAAAACATGAAACATAATTTAAAGGGATAATTGCAATTTTCGTCCCCGAGTTATACCCCAAAATCACTTTTGGTCCCCCGAAAACACGCGTCATCACTGTTAGTCCCTCAGTTATCATCCGTTAATCAGTAATCGTCCTTCCCGTCGTTGATCGTCAAAAAACTAACGGATTGACCGGCTAACACCGTTAAAATGGATTAGCGACGGATTTTAGCGACGGAAAATCTGTCGCTAAATCAGAAAAAATTTAAAAAAAAAATAGAGATTAGCGACGGAATTTCCATCGCTACATAGGAGAATAAAAAAAATACAGTTTAGCGACGGAAATTCCGTCACCAAATCAGAATAATAAAAAAAAATAAGTACGTATCCGTCGCTAAATCGGAAAATTTAAATAAAAAACTAAATAAATACAGAAGACATTTTCTTCAACAATTAAATAAATAATAACATACTAAACTCGGACCAAGTTGCTTTCATGACTAGGGAATACCACACCTACATGACATCTGGTGGGTATACAACAATTAAATATACTTACCTTTTCTTTTTTCAAATCTCATGAAAATTATTTCATCTCACAACTGAAAGTCCAATTTTATTTATTATTTTTGTTGGGTTTCAGACGGATAAGCATGGCTGGTTTGAGTACAAAGACTGTGCCACATCCTTGCAGATGCAGATTCATGCAGCTGTGACGACGAGAAAAGCCTGATCAGAGTCCCATTTTGGATGATTGGAAAATTTCAAAAAAATAAAAGTAATTTATTATGTCGCTAAACTGTATTTATTTAATTTATTTTTTCAAATTTTCCGATTTAGCGACGGAAATTCCGTCGCTAACACGTACTTATTTTTTTTTATTGTTCTGATTTGGTGACGGAATTTCCGTCGCTAAACTGTTTTTTTTTCCTATTTAGCGACGGAAATTTCGTCACTAATCTCTATTTATTTATTTTTTTAATTTTCCGTCGCTAAACCGTTTTAACGGTGTTAGCCGGTCAATCCGTTAGTTTTTTACGGTCAACTGACGGGAAGGACGATTACTGATTAACGGATGATAACTAAGGGACTAACAGTGATGACGTGTGTTTTCGGGGGACCAAAAGTGATTTTGGGGTATAACTCGGGGACGAAAATTGCAATTATCCCTAATTTAAAACACTCCACATGTCACGTCTCATGTACTGCGCAGCCCTCAAAAGTCCGTGGAGTCACCGCCATCAGCCGCCTAGTCATGACGTTTTTTCCAACGTCCGACTCGTTTGTACCTACACACGTAAACCCTGAGCTTTTGCCTAGTAGATGAAAATATGCATGGATGCAAATGCTCTCACTCGACTCCCATCCCGACACATCTCACAGAATGCATGCTCGACTCATTTCTCATATCTGATCTCATCTCTTCTCATCTCAATACATCAGGGCTCGAGGCTAGGAACTAAAGTCAACACGCGTGCATGGGTCAGTAGCTCGGGAGGCCCCACTCCCCACAAGGGTCAGTAGCTCGGGAGGCCCACCCCCCACATCTCAATTATATAGTGCGCCTAATTCCTAACCTCACTACTCATACAATTCGACGACCATCACTCGGTCATAAACTACCCCACTCAACATCACTATACAATATTACCGTGACTCCGCACGGTTCTCTCTTCTCGTACCATGTGTATGCAGATATCGTGCAAGTAAAATACAACTAAAATGCATCATATGAAATAACAACATATCGGCCCGAGATATAATCTCGGCCCGATCTCAAAAACTATCATACACCAAATAATTCGGGCCCGAAACCTTAACCACCGAAACTCTCTCCGAAATTTCACTAAGAGTTCCCAAAATTTAATCATTTTCACTTTAAGACCCTAAGTTCACAATTGGTCCATAATTTAATATATTTTCTAACGTCCAACTTTCAAAATATCACTTAAGTTCCTAATTTAAAAATATATTTCTGAACTTTGCATTTAAAACCCTAAAATCTCATAATTTACTTTTCAGGATCGAAACTTTCCTAAATTTCATATCTGCCCCGGATCTTTAAAAATTCCAGATCTTCCCCGAAAGCTTTATATTTCTTTAAAAATCACCCCTGTTTGAATTCAGCCCCAGATTTATAAAACTTTTCAATCTAGTCCCCATATTTTTTAAAATTACACAAAGGATCCCAATTATTTATTTTGAATTTCAAATCTGCCCCAAAAGCTTTATATTTCATAAAAAATCTCCCCTGTCCGGATTTTATAGTCTCAGTCCCCATATTTTTAGTAAAATTTCAATTAAGTCCCTAAACTTTGGAGAACCCAACTTTAATCCAAAACTCAAATTTTCTTAAATCTTTACTCACACCTGAACTTCCTTAATAGACTCAATCTACCCAAAATTCTGCCCCTCACCCAAATTTAACCCTCATGCCGAAAGTTGAAGAAAAACCCTAGAAAATTCGAATTTGCATTTTACCCGAACTTTCCAAATCTAACCAATCTTGCCCTTAAAAATTCTAATTTTTCTTTCCAATCCCTAACTTCTTTTATCCCCCTAGATCACAATGGCCGAAAAATAGCATATAACGAATTAAAATAAGTCATGCAAAATAAACACAAAATCACGTAGAGAGTCACGTTCGATCTTGATCGTAACTCGACACATGCAAGCAACGAGATGACTCATGCAACACGTAAAATCTCGACCCCTAATTTTGTTACGTATGTAGATGATCTTCACCTACCTTACGTCCGTAGAGAGCTACGTTACGGGTTATCTTTACGTGATTCCCCCTAGGATTTCGATCCCGAGCTCCTCCACGTGTCCGCGGGTTTTTCTTTTTCTCCCGGTTCTCTCCCGCGATCTCTCCCGCGATTTCTCCCTTTCTCCCGCAATCTCTCCTTCTCTTTTTCTCTCTTCCTTCTTCTCCTTCTCTTCTTCCTCTCTTTTCTTTCTTTTTCTTTCTTTCCTTTCTCTTCATTTCTCTTTCTTTTTCTTTTCTTCTTTTCTCTCCCTCTCTCTTTTCACGTTCTCTTCCCCTCTCCCTTTTCTTTCCTTCTCCTTTATTTATTATCTTGTCTAGGTGGCATTAGGTGGTTTATCTAGGTCATTCGGTGATGACTTTGTCCTAATGCTCATGGAGATGATTAGTTGGCATTTTGCTCTCTCCTTTTTCTTTCCTTTTTTCCCCTCTCCTCTCTCCCACACGTTCTCTCCTCTCCATTTTCTTTAATTTGGTTGTTACTTTTGTCTCCATGCTCACATGGAGGTGGATGAAGGTGATGAGGTGGGGTGTTTTGGTTTTATTACCTCTGTAAAGATATTTATTTTATAGTTATTATTTTATTTTATTGTACCAACCTCACATGAAGGTACATATTTATTTATTTTTCTCTTAATTTGTTTCCGCCATAATTAATTATTATTATTATTATTATTATTATTACTATTATTATTTTTAAATTATTTATTTATTTGGGCTGTCACTTCTTGTTTTCGCCCCAATTAAATTTTATTAAAGGACCCAACTCCCATCCTTTTATTTTGGACCCTTATTTTCTTCATTTGGCCCATAAATAAATTTTTGGTCCATTTAAATTTTTTGGGCCCAATTGTAAAATTTTGGGCTCGTTTCAAAAAGAAATCGTTTCTTGTTCGAAAGTCGATTTCGTACATTTCGAATATTATTGAAGTAATCCCTTATAAATTTTGCGGGTGTTACACCGCTTGGCGGAGTCATGGAATGTAATCCGACCGATGCTGGGATGGGGTCTTGGGAATGGCAGAAAAGCACGGTTCTGGGAAGATCGTTGGGTCACGGGCCTGCCTGGACCGTTATGCACAACGGTGGTGCAACCCATACCTAGCATAGACCTTCACAGACCTGTCCGAGACTAAGTGGGAGAAACAAGGAATTGGAGTTGGGATGAAATCGCTCCTTACGTTAGTTCATCTGCTCTACTACGTTTAGCTAGTATTGTTCCCCCACCGCTTGAGAGAGTTTTGGAGGATCAGCTGGCTTGGATGTGTTCGGCCTCAGGTAAGTACTCCGTCTCATCGACTTACGCCGAACTTACTCGAAGTCCCCCACAGGTTTCATCGAATCTTTTGTGGCGAATTATTTGGAATTGGGAGGGTCCAAATCGTATCAAAGATTTCTCCTGGTTAGTGGCTCACCAACGCCTCCTTACGAATGAAGAACGAGCACGTCGTAAATTGTCAACAACCACTGATTGCCGCCACTGTTCTAATACGAGTGGATCTATTCTTCACGTCCTTCGAGATTGTCCTAGAGCCCACGGGACATGGGCATCACTACCCTTCTGCTTGGAGATATTTCTGGGGCTACCTTACCCCGCCGTACACCCTCTCTTTAGTTCTGGGCTTTGCCCCTTTTCCCTCCGAGAAAAAAAACTTGGAGGAAGAGTCGATGAACTTGAGCTTAATCTTGCTCTTCAACCGCATTACGTGATGTCTGCTTAAGAAGAGACTGACCAAGGGTGACAACCCTCTTCAGGACCAACGCAGTAGCCTTTGATCATTAAATAATCGCTCTTCACTACACCGTAGTGAGGGAATCCGCCCATTGGTGTAATATCTTTCTTATTCCTATGTGGGTCTTGCGGGCCAAATGGGTCCAACGGGTACGCCTTCTTAACCTTTACCCTTTGTCACCCAATGATGTCGATCATCTCATCTTTTTGGAATACAAAATCGACTGAGACTTGTTTCTCGTAGAAACCATAGGCAAAGTCGACCTTTTGGGCAACATTTCCACTGTTCACTTAAATTTCCACAATGTGTTACATTTCTATTTCAACCCCTTCATCTTCATTATCTGCACAGGATAGATGCACCACCCAGATAAAAGAAATAAAAGCAGCTTGTTGTGGCAATATGAGCATGCTTGTGTAACTGCTCAAATAAAAAAAAATAGGTTTAAGAACAAGACAATTTTACCTGAGCGAGGGTCGGGACAAGGATAGTAGATGGAAACTTCTTGAGCTTTTTGAGTTGTGCCAGGATATCCTTCTTGAGCATACTCGAAAAGCTCAAGAAGTATACATCTGTAATCTGTGTGGCCCACACTCATGAGTCAGGTAAAGTTGTCTTGTTTTAAAACCTTTTTTTATCGATCTGAGCAGTTACACAAGCTGATCATATCGCCACAATAAGCTGTAAGTTCTTTTTCTTTTATCTGTGTGGTGCATTTATTATATGCAAATGAGGAAGATGAAATGCTTGAAACAGAAAAAAGGCCCATGTTATGGAAATTCAAGTGAACGCTGGAACTGTTGCCCAAAAGGTCGAGTTTCATGTAGTTTCTTCGAGAAATAAGTCTCAGTCGACGTTGTATTACAAAAGGATGAAATGATCGACATCATTGGGGTGACCAATGATAAATGTTACGAAGGCGTTGTTATCTGTTGGGGCATGACCCGTTTGCTCGCAAGACCCACAGAGGACTGAGAAATGTATTACATCAATGGGTGGATTTCCGCATTAAGGTGCGGCGAATACCGACTATTTAATGATCAAAGGCTGCTGCATTGATCCTAAGAAGAGGGTTGTCCCCCTCGTCGGTCACTTCTTAAGCAGACTTCTCAACTTGCACTCGAAGAGATCAAGCTCAATTTCATCGACACTTCGTCCAAGTTTGGACATGACCGTTTCCAGACAACTCTGAAAAAACAAAAGTTCTAGATTGGTCACCTCAACTCCTGAAACTTTTTCTTACATTTTGAAGAATTTTTGGTAAACCTAATATTAAACAATTTTCGTTGAGTCTTTGAAGTTAATCAGGTATTCCCTTGTTTTAGATTTACATACTTCAGTGCTTATGAGAATTTTTATTGACATTTGAACTGGTGTTCCATTTAATTCCTTTTTTCGGGAAAAACGTTGGTCTGTATTGCATAACAGGCATCGTTACAATGCTAAGCGAAGGAATTCCATTCTTCCTCTGTCGACTTTAGTTGACATCTTTTTTTTTTTTCCAGAAAATAATGTAAAATGCCCAATCGCACAAACCAGCAATAATTAATAAACGGATAGTTCTAACTTCCAAGTTAAATTATTTTTAATCAATTACTTACTCTTCTATCATATCATCCAAGGGGCTAACTGGTTTTTTCTACTTCAACTGCTTTCTTCCTCTTTTTTCTGAGTTCATCACCCAAGTGATTGATTACAAGGCAGTAGTAGCTCTTGTGGGCCTAAAGGCCCAACTAACAAGCCCAAATAAGACCTGCTAAACGACGTCACTCCGATGACAAGTTAGGGTTTTAATTTTAAAACTCGAACATCAAAAAACCTCAGAAGAAGCTCAATCTGAACATCTGCCGTGTGCTCAGCTGAAGTGAAAGACATCTTTAAAGGAAATGCCGAAGTCAAAACGCAATCGGCCAGGTCTGCTGCGTTCCGTATCAATTGAATATGTGAAACAATTTTCACCGATTGATGTGGTATGTGCTTGGATGATAGTTGCTTGCTTTAAAAAAATTTTGGTTGGTCGAAACTTTTTCTGCAGTAACTCTATCTAAGACGAAGAAGAAGGGGCGGGAACATAAAGAAGTCGTAGTGAATGCGATACGAGATGCTGTCGAGAAGTATGAAACTGTCTATGTTTTCACCTTTCAAAATATGAGGAATCTCAGGTTCAAAGAGTTCAGGGAGAGGCTCAAGTCTACTAGCAGGTTTTGGAAAA